>JAULUF010000040.1:13562500-14092500 GCA_031834385.1 Semotilus atromaculatus
GATTAGTTAGAAAGAAAAAAGGAAAGAAAGATAGATTAGTAAGAAAGAAAGGAAGAAAGATAGATTAGTGAGATAGATAGATTAGTTAGAAAGAAAGAAAGAAAAAAGATTAGTGAGAAAGAAAGATAGATTAGTTAGAGAGAAAGAAAGATGGATTAGTTAGAAAGAAAGAAAAAAAGATTAGTAAGAAAGAAAGAAAGATAGATTAGTTAGAAAGAAAAAAGGAAAGAAAGATAGATTAGTAAGAAAGAAAGGAAGAAAGATAGATTAGTGAGATAGATAGATTAGTTAGAAAGAAAGAAAGAAAAAAGATTAGTGAGAAAGAAAGATAGATTAGTTAGAAAGAAAGAGATTAGTTAGAAAGAAAAAGAAAGATAGATTAGTTAGAAAGAAAGAAAGATAGATTAGTTAGAAAGAAAGAAAGAAAGAAAGAAAGTTAATTAAAAAGAAAAAAAGAAATATAGATTAGGTAGAAAGAAAGATAGATAGATTAGTTAGAAAGAAAGAAAGAAAGAAAGAAAGTTAATTAAAAAGAAAGAAAGAAAGATTAGTTAGAAGGATAGATTAGTTAGAAAGAAAGAAAGAAAGAAAAAAAGATTAGTAAGAAAGAAAGATAGATTAGTTAGTTAGAAAGAAAGAAAGAAAGAAAGAAAGAAATATAGATAAGTTAGAAAGAAAGAAAGATAGATTAGTTAGAAAGAAAGAAAAAAAGATTAGTTAGAAAGAAAGAATGAAAGATAGATAGATTAGTTAGAAAAAAAGAAAGAAAAAAAGATTAGTAAGAAAGAAAGAAAGATAGATTAGTTAGAAAGAAAAAAGGAAAGAAAGATATATTAGTAAGAAAGAAAGAAAGAAAGATAGATTAGTGAGAAAGATAGATTAGTTAGAAAGAAAGAAAGAAAGATAGATTAGTTAGAAAGAAAAAGAAAGATAGATTAGTTAGAAAGAAAGATAGATTAGTTAGAAAGAAAGAAATAAATAAAGTTAATTAAAAAGAAAGAAAGAAAGAAAGATAGATAGATTAGTTAGAAAGAAAGAAAGAAAAAAAGATTAGTAAGAAAGAAAGAAAGATTAGTTAGAAAGAAAGAAAGATAGATTAGTTACAAAGAAAAAGAAAGATAGATTAGTTAGAAAGAAAGAAAGATAGATTGGTTAGAAAGAAAGAAAGAAAGTTAATTAAAAAGAAAGAAAGAAAGAAAGATTAGTTAGAAAGATAGATTAGTTAGAAAGAAAGAAAGAAAAAAATATTAGTAAGAAAGAAAGATAGATTAGTTAGAAAGAAAGAAAGAAAGATAGATTAGTAAGAAAGAAAGAAAGATTAGTTAGAAAGAAAGAAAGATAGATTAGTTAGAAAGAAAAAGAAAGATAGATCAGTTAGAAAGAAAGAAAGATAGATTAGTTAGAAAGAAAGAAAGAAAGAAAGTTAATTAAAAAGAAAGAAAGTAAGATAGATTAGTTAGAAAGAAAGAAAGATAGATTAGAAAGAAAGAAAGATAGATTAGTTAGAAAGAAAGATAGATTAGTTAGAAAGAAAGATAAATTAGTTAGAAAGAAAGATAGATTAGTTAAAAAACAAAGAAAGAGATTTGTTAGAAAGAAAGATAGATTAGTTAGAAAGATAGATTAGTTAGAAAGAAAGATAGATTAGTTAGAAAGAAAGATAACTTAGTTAGAAATAAAGAAAGATAGATTATTTAAAAAACAAAGAAAGATGGATTTGATAGAAAGAAAGATAGATTAGCTAGAAAGATAGATTAGTTAGAAAAAAAGAAAGATAGATTAGTTAGAAAGAAAGAAAGATAAATTAGTTAGAAAGTAAGATAGATTAGTTAGAAAGAAAGATAGATTAGTTAGAAAGAAAGAAAGATAGATTAGTTAGAAAGATAGATAGATAAGTTAGAAAGAAAGAAAGAAAGATTAGTTAGAAAGAAAGAAAGATAGATTGGTTAGAAAGAAAGAAAGATTAGTTAGAAAGAAAGATAGATAGATTAGTTAGAAAGAAAAAAGATAGATTCGTTAGAAAGAAAAAAGGAAAGAAAGATATATTAGTAAGAAAGAAAGAAAGAAAGATAGATTAGTGAGAAAGATAGATTAGTTAGAAAGAAAGAAAGAAAGATAGATTAGTTAGAAAGAAAAAGAAAGATAGATTAGTTAGAAAGAAAGATAGATTAGTTAGAAAGAAAGAAATAAATAAAGTTAATTAAAAAGAAAGAAAGAAAGAAAGATAGATAGATTAGTTAGAAAGAAAGAAAGAAAAAAAAGATTAGTAAGAAAGAAAGAAAGATTAGTTAGAAAGAAAGAAAGATAGATTAGTTACAAAGAAAAAGAAAGATAGATTAGTTAGAAAGAAAGAAAGATAGATTGGTTAGAAAGAAAGAAAGAAAGTTAATTAAAAAGAAAGAAAGAAAGAAAGATTAGTTAGAAAGATAGATTAGTTAGAAAGAAAGAAAGAAAAAAATATTAGTAAGAAAGAAAGATAGATTAGTTAGAAAGAAAGAAAGAAAGATAGATTAGTAAGAAAGAAAGAAAGATTAGTTAGAAAGAAAGAAAGATAGATTAGTTAGAAAGAAAAAGAAAGATAGATCAGTTAGAAAGAAAGAAAGATAGATTAGTTAGAAAGAAAGAAAGAAAGAAAGAAAGTTAATTAAAAAGAAAGAAAGTAAGATAGATTAGTTAGAAAGAAAGAAAGATAGATTAGAAAGAAAGAAAGATAGATTAGTTAGAAAGAAAGATAGATTAGTTAGAAAGAAAGATAAATTAGTTAGAAAGAAAGATAGATTAGTTAAAAGACAAAGAAAGAGATTTGTTAGAAAGAAAGATAGATTAGTTAGAAAGATAGATTAGTTAGAAAGAAAGATAGATTAGTTAGAAAGAAAGATAACTTAGTTAGAAATAAAGAAAGATAGATTATTTAAAAAACAAAGAAAGATGGATTTGATAGAAAGAAAGATAGATTAGCTAGAAAGATAGATTAGTTAGAAAAAAAGAAAGATAGATTAGTTAGAAAGAAAGAAAGATAAATTAGTTAGAAAGTAAGATAGATTAGTTAGAAAGAAAGAGATTAGTTAGAAAGAAAGAAAGATAGATTAGTTAGAAAGATAGATAGATAAGTTAGAAAGAAAGAAAGATTAGTTAGAAAGAAAGAAAGATAGATCGGTTAGAAAGAAAGAAAGATTAGTTAGAAAGAAAGATAGATTAGTTAGAAAGAAAAAAGATAGATTAGTTAGAAAGAAAGAAAGTAAGAAAGAAAGAAAGAAAGATTGGTTAGAAAGAAAGATAGATTAGTTAGAAAGATAGAAAGAAAGATAGATTAGTTAGAAAGAAAGAAACATAGATTAGTTAGAAAGAAAGAAAGAAAGATAGATTAGTTAGAAAGAAAGAAAGATTAGTTAGTTAGAAAGAAAGAAAGATAGATTAGTTAGAAAGAAAGATAGATTAGTTAGAAAGATAGATAGATAGATAGATTAGTTAGAAAGAAAGAAAGATAGATTAGTTAGAAAGAAAGATAGATAGATTAGTTAGAAAGAAAGATAGATTAGTTAGAAAGAAAGATAGATTAGTTAGAAAGATAGATAGATAGATTAGTTAGAAAGAAAGAAAGATAGATTAGTTAGAAAGAAAGATAGATAGATTAGTTAGAAAGAAAGATAGATTAGTTAGAAAGAAAGAAAGATAGATTAGTTAGAAAGAATGAAAAAAGAAAGAAAGAAAGAAAGATTGGTTAGAAAGAAAGATAGATTAGTTAGTAAGAAAGATATAAAGAAAGATGGATTAGTTAGAAAGAAAGAAACATAGATTAGTTAGAAAGAAAGAAAGAAAGATAGATTAGTTAGAAAGACTAGTTAGTTAGAAAGAAAGAGATAGATTAGTTAGAAAGAAAGATAGATAGATAGATTAGTTAGAAAGAAAGAAAGATAGATTAGTTAGAAAGAAAGAAAGATATATTAGTTAGAAAGAAAGATAGATAGATTAGTTAGAAAAAAAGATAGATTAGTTAGAAAGAAAGAAAGATAGATTAGTTAGAAAGAAAGATAGATAGATTAGTTAGAAAGAAAGAAAGATTAGTTAGAAAGAAAGAATGATAGATTGGTTAGAAAGAAAGAAAGATAGATTAGTAAGAAAGAAAGAAAGGAATAAAGAACGATAGATTAGTTAGAAATAAAGATAAAGTAGTTAGAAAGAAAGATAGATAGATTAGTTAGAAAGAAAGATAGATAGATAGATTAGTTAGAAAGAAAGATAGATTATTTAGAAAGAAAGAAAGATAGATTAGTTAGAAAGAAAGAAAGAAAGATTAGTTAGAAAGAAAGAAAGATTAGTTAGAAAGAAAGATAGATAGATTAGTTAGAAAGAAAAAAGAAAGAAAGAAAGAAAGAAAGAAAAATTGGTTAGAAAGAAAGATAGATTAGTTTGAAAGATAGAGATTAGTTAGAAAGAAAGAAAAGATTAGTTAGAATGAAAGAAAGATAGATAGATTAGTTAGAAAGAAAGAAAGATAGATAGATTAGTTAGAAAGAAAGAAAGATTAGTTAGAAAGAAAAAAGATAGATTAGTTAGAAAGAAAGAATAAAAGAAAGTAAGAAAGAAAGAATGAAAGATTGGTTAGAAAGAAAGAGATTAGTTAGAAAGATAGATAGATTAGTTAGAAAGAAAGAAAAGTTAGAATGAAAGAAAGATAGAGTAGTTAGAAAGAAAGAAAGATAGATAGATTAGTTAGAAAGAAAGATAGATTAGTTAGAAAGAAAGTAAGGTAGATTAGTTAGAAAGAAAGATAGATTAGTTAGAAAGAAGAAAGATAGATTAGTTAGAAAGAAAGAAAGATTAGTTAGAAAGAAAGAAAGATAGATCAGTTAACAAGAAAGAAATATTAGTAAGAAAGAAAGAAAGATTAGTTTGAAAGAAAGAAAGATTAGTTTGAAAGAAAGATAGATTAGTAAGAAAGAAAGAAATAAAGAAAGATTAGGTAGAAAGAAAGAAAGATTAGTTAGAAAGAAAGAAAGATAAGTTAGAAAGATAGATAGATAGATAGATAGATAGATAGATAGATAGATAGATAGATAGATAGATAAAGTTCATTAGTACATATAGAATGGTAGTTTAATTGAATCTAGGGCTTCAGGGAGTTTAGATTTGAGTTTTTGTGTTGTTCACTACTGGGCCACCGTAGTCTTGGCTCAATTTGAACTGTTGCAATGAAAGTCAATGGGATTTTTATGATTTTTAATATTAATTTTTAAGAAATCTGAAAGTCAAATCAGTTTGAAAAGATATAGCACACCGAGTCAGAACAGTCTGAAGGTCTGACCCGAGTTTGGAGTTTGTAGAGTTAAAGCTCTAGGACGAGTTAGAGTCAGAATTTTTTGGGTAAGAAAAATAAGAAGAAGAAGAAGAAGAAGAATAACTAGAAAAAGTTCGTCGAGACAAACTTTAAGTTGGCTTGTGAAAGTTTGGACCAATAAGTTTGAAGAAGTTTAAAGAAGTTTACAGTTTAATTAGTTTATAGTTTAGTAAGAAAGAAAGAAAGATAGATTAGTTAGAAAGAAAGAAAGAAAAAAAGATTAGTAAGAAAGAAAGAAAGATAGATTAGTTAGAAAGAAAGATAGATTAGTAAGAAAGAAAGAAAGAAAGAAATATAGATAAGTTAGAAAGAAAGAAAGATAGATTAGTTAGAAAGAAAGAAAGAAAAAAAGATTAGTTAGAAAGAAAGAAAGAAAGAAAGAAAGATAGATTAGTTAGAAAAAAAGAAAGAAAAAAGATTAGTAAGAAAGAAAGAAAGATAGATTAGTTAGAAAGAAAAAAGCAAAGAAAGATAGATTAGTAAGAAAGAAAGAAAGAAAGATAAATTAGTAAGAAAGAAAGAAAGATTGATTAGTAAGAAAGATAGAAAGATAGATTAGTTAGAAAGAAAGAAAGATAGATTAGTTAGAAAGAAAGAAAGATAGATTAGTTAGAAAGAAAGAAAGAAAAAAGATTAGTTAGAAAAAAAGAAAGATAGATTAGTTAGAAAAAAAGAAAGAAAAAAAATTAGTAAGAAAGAAAGAAAGATAGATTAGTTAGAAAGAAAGAAAGAAAAAAGATTAGTTAGAAAAAAGAAAGATAGATTAGTTAGAAAAAAAGAAAGAAAAAAAATTTGTAAGAAAGAAAGAAAGATAGATTAGTTAGAAAGAAAAAAGGAAAGAAAGACAGATTAGTAAGAAAGAAAGAAAGAAAGATAAATTAGTAAGAAAGAAAGAAAGATTGATTAGTAAGAAAGATAGAAAGATAGATAGATTAGTTAGAAAGAAAGAAAGAAAAAAGATTAGTGAGAAAGAAAGATAGATTAGTTAGAAAGAAAGAAAGAAAGAAAGAGATTAGTTAGAAAGAAAGAAAGATAGATTAGTTAGAAAGAAAGAAAGAAAGAAAGAAAGTTAATTAAAAAGAAAGAAAGATAGATTAGTTAGAAAGAAAGAAAGAAAGAAAGAAATATAGATAAGTTAGAAAGAAAGAAAGATAGATTAGTTAGAAAGAAAGAAAAAAAGATTAGTTAGAAAGAAAGAAAGAAAGATAGATTAGTTAGAAAAAAGAAAGAAAAAAAGATTAGTAAGAAAGAAAGAAAGATAGATTAGTTAGAAAGAAAAAAGGAAAGAAAGATAGATTAGTAAGAAAGAAAGAAAGATAGATTAGTGAGAAAGATAGATTAGTTAGAAAGAAAGAAAGAAAAAAAGATTAGTGAGAAAGAAAGATAGATTAGTTAGAAAGAAAGAAAGAAAGAAAGAGATTAGTTAGAAAGAAAAAGAAAGATAGATTAGTTAGAAAGAAAGAAAGATAGATTAGTTAGAAAGAAAGAAAGTTAATTAAAAAGAAAGAAAGAAAGATAGATTAGGTAGAAAGAAAGATAGAAAGATAGATAGATTAGTTAGAAAGAAAGAAAGAAAGAAAGTTAATTAAAAAGAAAGAAAGAAAGATTAGTTAGAAAGATAGATTAGTTAGAAAGAAAGAAAGAAAGAAAGAAAGAAATATAGATAAGTTAGAAAGAAAGAAAGATAGATTAGTTAGAAAGAAAGAAAAAAAGATTAGTTAGAAAGAAAGAAAGAAAGATAGATTAGTTAGAAAGAAAAAAGGAAAGAAAGATAGATTAGTAAGAAAGAAAGAAAGAAAGATAGATTAGTGAGATAGATAGATTAGTTCGAAAGAAAGAAACGAAAAAAAGATTAGTGAGAAAGAAAGATAGATTAGTTAGAAAGAAAGAAAGAAAGAGATTAGTTAGAAAGAAAAAGAAAGATAGATTAGTTAGAAAGAAAGATAGATTAGTTGAAAGAAAGAAAGAAAGAAAGAAAGAAAGAAAGTTAATTAAAAAGAAAGATAGATTAGGTAGAAAGAAAGATAGAAAGATAGATTAGTTAGAAAGAAAGAAAGTTAATTAAAAAGAAAGAAAGAAAGATTAGTTAGAAAGATAGATTAGTTAGAAAGAAAGAAAGAAAAAAAGATTAGTAAGAAAGAAAGATAGATTAGTTAGAAAGAAAGAAAGAAAGAAAGAAAGAAATATAGATAAGTGAGAAAGAAAGAAAGATAGATTAGTTAGAAAGAAAGAAAAAAAGATTAGTTAGAAAGAAAAAAAGAAAGAAAAAAAGATTTGTAAGAAAGAAAGAAAGAGATTAGTTATAAAGAAAAAAGGAAAGAAAGATAGATTAGTAAGAAAGAAAGAAAGAAAGATAGATTAGTGAGAAAGATAGATTAGAAAGAAAGAAAGAAAGATAGATTAGTTAGAAAGAAAGAAAGAAAAAAAGATTAGTAAGAAAGAAAGAAAGATTAGTTAGAAAGAAAGAAAGAGATTAGTTAGAAAGAAAAATAGATTAGTTAGAAAGAAAGACTGAAAGATAGATTAGTAAGAAAGAAAGATAGATTAGTTAGAAAGAAAGATAGATTAGTAAGAAATAAAGAAAGATAGATTAGTTAGAAAGAAAGAAAGATAGATTAGTTAGAAAGAAAGAAAGATTGATTAGTTAGAATGATAGATTAGTTAGAATTAAAGATAGATTAGTTAGAATGATAGATTAGTTAGAAAAAAGAAAGATAGATTAGTTAGAAAGAAAGATAAATTAGTTAGAAAGAAAGATAGATTAGTTAAAAAACAAAGAAAGAGATTTGTTAGAAAGAAAGATAGATTAGTTAGAAAGATAGATTAGTTAGAAAGAAAGAAAGATAGATTAGTTAGAAAGAAAGATAACTTAGTTAGAAAGAAAGAAAGATGGATTTGATAGAAAGAAAGATAGATTAGCTAGAAAGATAGATTAGTTAGAAAAAAGAAAGATAGATTAGTTAGAAAGAAAGAAAGATAAATTAGTTAGAAAGTAAGATAGATTAGTTAGAAAGAAAGATAAGTTAGAGATAGATAGATAGATAGATAGATAGATAGATTAGTTAAAAAGATGGATAGATAGATAGATTAGTTAGAAAGATGGATAGATAGATAGATAGATAGATAAATTAGAAAGAAAGATAAGTTAGATATAGATAGATAGATTAGTTAGATAGATTAGTTAGAAAGAAAGATAGATAGATCAGTTAGAAATAAAGATAGATTAGATAGAAAGAAAGAAAGATAGATTAGTTAGAAAGATAGATAGATAGATAGATAGATAGATAGATAGATAGATAGATAGATAAGTTCATTAGTACAAATAGAATGGGAGTTTAATTGAGTCTAGGGCTTCAGGGAGTTTAGATTTGAGTTTTTGTGTTGTACACTACTGGGCCACCGTAGTCTTGGCTCAATTTGAACTTCTGCAATGAAAGTCAATGGGATTTTTATGATTTTTAATATTAATTTTTAAGAAATCTGAAAGTCAAATCAGTCTGAAAAGATATAGCATACCGAGTCATAACAGTTTGAGTGTCTGAGCCGAGTTTGGAGTATGTGGAGTTAAAGCTCTAGGAGGAGTTTAAATTGTAAATTTTGAGTAAGAAGAATAATAATAATAATAATAACTAGAAAAAGTTCGTCGAGACAAACTTTAAGTTGGCTTGTGAAAGTTTGGACCAATAAGTTTGAAGAAGTTTAAAGTTTAAATTAGTTTAAAGTTTAATTAGTTTATAGTTCAGTAAGAAAGAAAGAAAGATAGATTAGTTAGAAAGAAAGATAAAAAAAAGATTAGTAAGAAAGAAAGAAAGATAGATTAGTTAGAAAGAAAGAAAGAAAGAAAGATAGATTAGTTAGAAATAAAAAAATAAAAAAAGATTAGTAAGAAAGAAAGATAGATTAGTTAGAAAGAAAGAAAGATAGATTAGTAAGAAAGAAAGAAAGATAGATTAGTAAGAAAGAAAGAAAGAAAAAAATAGTAAGAAAGAAAGAAAGATAGATTAGTAAGAAAGAGAAAGAAAGATAGATTAGTTAGAAATAAAAAAATAAAAAAAGATTAGTAAGAAAGAAAGATAGATTAGTTAGAAAGAAAGAAGGAAAGAAAGATAGATTAGTAAGAAAGAAAAAAAGATAGATTAGTAAGAGAAAGATTGATTAGTAAGAAAGATAGATAGATTAGTTAGACAGAGAGAAAAAAGATTAGTAAGAAAGAAAGATAGATTAGTAAGAAAGAAAGAAAGATAGATTAGTTAGAAAGAAAGAAAGATAGATTAGTAAGAAAGAAAGATAGATTAGTAAGAAAGAAAGAAAGAAAAAGATTAGTAAGAAAGAAAGAAAGATAGATTAGTTAGAAAGAAAGAAAAAAGATTAGTAAGAAAGAAAGAAAGATTAGTAAGAAAGAAAGATAGATTAGTTAGAAAGAAAGAAAGAAAAAAGATTAGTAAGAAAGAAAGAAAAAAAGATTAGTAAGAAAGAAAGAAAGATAGATTAGTAAGAAAGAAAGAAAGAAAAAAAGATTAGCAAGAAAGAAAGAAAGAAAGATAGATTAGTTAGAAAGAAAGAAAAAAAAGATTAGTAAGAAAGAAAGAAAGAAAGAAAAAAAGATTAGTAAGAAAGAAAGATAGATTAGTTAGAAAGAAAGAAAAAAAAGATTAGTAAGAAAGAAAGAAAGAAAAAAAGATTAGTAAGAAAGAAAGATAGATTAGTTAGAAAGAAAGAAAAAAGATTAGTAAGAAAGAAAGAAAAAAAGATTAGTAAGAAAGAAAGAAAGATAGATTAGTTAGAAAGAAAGAAAGAAAAAAAGATTAGCAAGAAAGAAAGAAAGAAAGATAGATTAGTTAGAAAGAAAGAAAAAAAAGATTAGTAAGAAAGAAAGAAAGAAAGAAAAAAAGATTAGTAAGAAAGAAAGAAAAAAAGATTAGTAAGAAAGAAAGATAGATTAGTAAGAAAGAAAGAAAGAAAAAAAGATTAGCAAGAAAGAAAGAAAGATAGATTAGTTAGAAAGAAAGAAAAAAAAGATTAGTAAGAAAGAAAGAAAGAAAAAAAGATTAGTAAGAAAGAAAGATAGATTAGTTAAAAAGAAAGAAAGAAAAAAGATTAGTAAGAAAGAAAGAAAAAAGATTAGCAAGAAAGAAAGAAAGAAAGATAGATTAGTTAGAAAGAAAGAAAAAAAAGATTAGTAAGAAAGAAAGAAAGAAAGAAAAAAAGATTAGTAAGAAAGAAAGATAGATTAGTTAGAAAGAAAGAAAAAAGATTAGTAAGAAAGAAAGAAAAAAAGATTAGTAAGAAAGAAAGAAAGATAGATTAGTAAGAAAGAAAGAAAAAAAGATTAGTAAGAAAGAAAGAAGGATAGATTAGTAAGAAAGAAAGAAAGAAAAAAGATTAGCAAGAAAGAAAGAAAGAAAGATAGATTAGTTAGAAAGAAAGAAAAAAAAGATTAGTTAGAAAGAAAGAAAGAAAGAAAAAAAGATTAGTAAGAAAGAAAGAAAGAAAGAAAAAAAGATTAGTAAGAAAGAAAGATAGATTAGTTAGAAAGAAAGAAAAAAGATTAGTAAGAAAGAAAGAAAAAAAGATTAGTAAGAAAGAAAGATAGATTAGTAAGAAAGAAAGAAAAAAAGATTAGAAAGAAAGAAAGATAGATTAGTAAGAAAGAAAGAAAGAAAAAAAGATTAGCAAGAAAGAAAGAAAGATAGATTAGTTAGAAAGAAAGAAAAAAAAGATTAGTAAGAAAGAAAGAAAGATAGATTAGTAAGAAAGAAAGATAGATTAGTTAGAAAGAAAGAAAGAAAAAAGATTAGTAAGAAAGAAAGAAAAAAAGATTAGTAAGAAAGAAAGAAAGAAAACAAGATTAGTAAGAAAGAAAGAAAGATAGATTAGTTAGAAAGAAAGAAAGAAAAAAAGATTAGTAAGAAAGAAAGATAGATTAGTAAGAAAGAAAGAAAGATAGATTAGTAAGAAAGAAAGAAAGAAAAAAAGATTAGTAAGAATGAAAGAAAGATAGATTAGTAAGAAAGAAAGAAAGATAGATTAGTAAGAAAGAAAGAAAGAAAAAGATTAGTAAGAAAGAAAGAAAGATAGATTAGTAAGAAAGAAAGAAAGAAAAAAGATTAGCAAGAAAGAAAGAAAGAAAGATAGATTAGTTAGAAAGAAAGATAGATAGATTAGTTAGAAAGAAAGATAGATTAGTTAGAATGAAAGAAAGATAGAGTAGTTAGAAAGAAAGAAAGATAGATTAGTTAGAAAGAAAGTTCGATTAGTTAGAAAGAAAGAAAGATAGATTAGAAAGAAAGATAGATAGATAGATAGATTAGTTAGAAAGAAAGATAAATAGATTTGTTAGAAAGAAAGAAAGAAAGATAGATTAGTTAGTTAGAAAGAAAGTTAGATTAGTTAGAAAGAAAGATAGATTAGTTAGAATGAAAGAAAGATAGAGTAGTTAGAATGAAAGAAAGATAGAGTAGTTAGAAAGAAAGAAAGATAGATTAGTTAGAAAGAAAGATAGATAAGTTAGAAAGAAAGATATATAGATTAGTTAGAAAGAAAGATAGATTAGTTAGAAAGAAAGATAGATTAGTTAGAATGAAAGAAAGATAGAGTAGTTAGAAAGAAAGAAAGATTAGTTAGAAAGAAAGATAGATTAGTTAGAAAGAAAGATAGATTAGTTAGAATGAAAGAAAGATAGAGTAGTTAGAAAGAAAGAAAGATTAGTTAGAAAGAAAGATAGATTAGTTAGAAAGAAAGAAAGATATATTAGTTAGAAAGAAAGATAGATAGATTAGTTAGAAAAAAAGATAGATTAGTTAGAAAGAAAGAAAGATAGATTAGTTAGAAAGAAAGATAGATAGATTAGTTAGAAAGAAAGAAAGATTAGTTAGAAAGAAAGAAAGAATGATAGATTGGTTAGAAAGAAAGAAAGATAGATTAGTAAGAAAGAAAGAAAGGAATAAAGAACGATAGATTAGTTAGAAATAAAGATAAAATAGTTAGAAAGAAAGATAGATAGATTAGTTAGAAAGAAAGATAGATAGATAGATTAGTTAGAAAGAAAGATAGATTATTTAGAAAGAAAGAAAGATAGATTAGTTAGAAAGAAAGAAAGATTAGTTAGAAAGAAAGAAAGATTAGTTAGAAAGAAAGATAGATAGATTAGTTAGAAAGAAAAAAAGAAAGAAAGAAAGAAAGAAAGAAAGAAAAATTGGTTAGAAAGAATGATAGATTAGTTTGAAAGATAGAGATTAGTTAGAAAGAAAGAAAAGATTAGTTAGAATGAAAGAAAGATAGATAGATTAGTTAGAAAGAAAGAAAGATAGATAGATTAGTTAGAAAGAAAGAAAGATTAGTTAGAAAGAAAAAAGATAGATTAGTTAGAAAGAAAGAATAAAAGAAAGTAAGAAAGAAAGAATGAAAGATTGGTTAGAAAGAAAGAGATTAGTTAGAAAGATAGATAGATTAGTTAGAAAGAAAGAAAAGTTAGAATGAAAGAAAGATAGAGTAGTTAGAAAGAAAGAAAGATAGATAGATTAGTTAGAAAGAAAGATAGATTAGTTAGAAAGAAAGTAAGGTAGATTAGTTAGAAAGAAAGATAGATTAGTTAGAAAGAAGAAAGATAGATTAGTTAGAAAGAAAGAAAGATTAGTTAGAAAGAAAGAAAGATAGATCAGTTAGCAAGAAAGAAATATTAGTTAGAAAGAAAGAAAGATTAGTTTGAAAGAAAGAAAGATTAGTTTGAAAGAAAGATAGATTAGTAAGAAAGAAAGAAATAAAGAAAGATTAGGTAGAAAGAAAGATAGATTAGTTAGAAAGAAAGAAAGATTAGTTAGAAAGAAAAAAGATAGATTAGTTAGAAAGAAAGAATAAAAGAAAGTAAGAAAGAAAGAATGAAAGATTGGTTAGAAAGAAAGAGATTAGTTAGAAAGATAGATAGATTAGTTAGAAAGAAAGAAAAGTTAGAATGAAAGAAAGATAGAGTAGTTAGAAAGAAAGAAAGATAGATAGATTAGTTAGAAAGAAAGATAGATTAGTTAGAAAGAAAGTAAGGTAGATTAGTTAGAAAGAAAGATAGATTAGTTAGAAAGAAGAAAGATAGATTAGTTAGAAAGAAAGAAAGATTAGTTAGAAAGAAAGAAAGATAGATCAGTTAGCAAGAAAGAAATATTAGTTAGAAAGAAAGAAAGATTAGTTTGAAAGAAAGAAAGATTAGTTTGAAAGAAAGATAGATTAGTAAGAAAGAAAGAAATAAAGAAAGATTAGGTAGAAAGAAAGAAAGATTAGTTAGAAAGAAAGAAAGATAAGTTAGAAAGATAGATATATAGATAGATAGATAGATAGATAGATAGATAGATAGATAGATAGATAGATAGATAGATAGATAGATAAAGTTCATTAGTACATATAGAATGGTAGTTTAATTGAATCTAGGGCTTCAGGGAGTTTAGATTTGAGTTTTTGTGTTGTTCACTACTGGGCCACCGTAGTCTTGGCTCAATTTGAACTGTTGCAATGAAAGTCAATGGGATTTTTATGATTTTTAATATTAATTTTTAAGAAATCTGAAAGTCAAATCAGTTTGAAAAGATATAGCACACCGAGTCAGAACAGTCTGAAGGTCTGACCCGAGTTTGGAGTTTGTAGAGTTAAAGCTCTAGGACGAGTTAGAGTCAGAATTTTTTGGGTAAGAAAAATAAGAAGAAGAAGAATAACTAGAAAAAGTTCGTCGAGACAAACTTTAAGTTGGCTTGTGAAAGTTTGGACCAATAAGTTTGAAGAAGTTTAAAGTTTAAATTAGTTTAAAGTTTAATTAGTTTATAGTTCAGTAAGAAAGAAAGAAAGATAGATTAGTTAGAAAGAAAGATAAAAAAAAGATTAGTAAGAAAGAAAGAAAGATAGATTAGTTAGAAAGAAAGAAAGAAAGAAAGATAGATTAGTTAGAAATAAAAAAATAAAAAAAGATTAGTAAGAAAGAAAGATAGATTAGTTAGAAAGAAAGAAAGATAGATTAGTAAGAAAGAAAGAAAGATAGATTAGTAAGAAAGAAAGAAAGAAAAAAATAGTAAGAAAGAAAGAAAGATAGATTAGTAAGAAAGAGAAAGAAAGATAGATTAGTTAGAAATAAAAAAATAAAAAAAGATTAGTAAGAAAGAAAGATAGATTAGTTAGAAAGAAAGAAGGAAAGAAAGATAGATTAGTAAGAAAGAAAAAAAGATAGATTAGTAAGAGAAAGATTGATTAGTAAGAAAGATAGATAGATTAGTTAGACAGAGAGAAAAAAGATTAGTAAGAAAGAAAGATAGATTAGTAAGAAAGAAAGAAAGATAGATTAGTTAGAAAGAAAGAAAGATAGATTAGTAAGAAAGAAAGATAGATTAGTAAGAAAGAAAGAAAGAAAAAGATTAGTAAGAAAGAAAGAAAGATAGATTAGTTAGAAAGAAAGAAAAAAGATTAGTAAGAAAGAAAGAAAGATTAGTAAGAAAGAAAGATAGATTAGTTAGAAAGAAAGAAAGAAAAAAGATTAGTAAGAAAGAAAGAAAAAAAGATTAGTAAGAAAGAAAGAAAGATAGATTAGTAAGAAAGAAAGAAAGAAAAAAAGATTAGCAAGAAAGAAAGAAAGAAAGATAGATTAGTTAGAAAGAAAGAAAAAAAAGATTAGTAAGAAAGAAAGAAAGAAAGAAAAAAAGATTAGTAAGAAAGAAAGATAGATTAGTTAGAAAGAAAGAAAAAAAAGATTAGTAAGAAAGAAAGAAAGAAAAAAAGATTAGTAAGAAAGAAAGATAGATTAGTTAGAAAGAAAGAAAAAAGATTAGTAAGAAAGAAAGAAAAAAAGATTAGTAAGAAAGAAAGAAAGATAGATTAGTTAGAAAGAAAGAAAGAAAAAAAGATTAGCAAGAAAGAAAGAAAGAAAGATAGATTAGTTAGAAAGAAAGAAAAAAAAGATTAGTAAGAAAGAAAGAAAGAAAGAAAAAAAGATTAGTAAGAAAGAAAGAAAAAAAGATTAGTAAGAAAGAAAGATAGATTAGTAAGAAAGAAAGAAAGAAAAAAAGATTAGCAAGAAAGAAAGAAAGATAGATTAGTTAGAAAGAAAGAAAAAAAAGATTAGTAAGAAAGAAAGAAAGAAAAAAAGATTAGTAAGAAAGAAAGATAGATTAGTTAAAAAGAAAGAAAGAAAAAAGATTAGTAAGAAAGAAAGAAAAAAGATTAGCAAGAAAGAAAGAAAGAAAGATAGATTAGTTAGAAAGAAAGAAAAAAAAGATTAGTAAGAAAGAAAGAAAGAAAGAAAAAAAGATTAGTAAGAAAGAAAGATAGATTAGTTAGAAAGAAAGAAAAAAGATTAGTAAGAAAGAAAGAAAAAAAGATTAGTAAGAAAGAAAGAAAGATAGATTAGTAAGAAAGAAAGAAAAAAAGATTAGTAAGAAAGAAAGAAGGATAGATTAGTAAGAAAGAAAGAAAGAAAAAAGATTAGCAAGAAAGAAAGAAAGAAAGATAGATTAGTTAGAAAGAAAGAAAAAAAAGATTAGTTAGAAAGAAAGAAAGAAAGAAAAAAAGATTAGTAAGAAAGAAAGAAAGAAAGAAAAAAAGATTAGTAAGAAAGAAAGATAGATTAGTTAGAAAGAAAGAAAAAAGATTAGTAAGAAAGAAAGAAAAAAAGATTAGTAAGAAAGAAAGATAGATTAGTAAGAAAGAAAGAAAAAAGATTAGAAAGAAAGAAAGATAGATTAGTAAGAAAGAAAGAAAGAAAAAAAGATTAGCAAGAAAGAAAGAAAGATAGATTAGTTAGAAAGAAAGAAAAAAAAGATTAGTAAGAAAGAAAGAAAGATAGATTAGTAAGAAAGAAAGATAGATTAGTTAGAAAGAAAGAAAGAAAAAAGATTAGTAAGAAAGAAAGAAAAAAAGATTAGTAAGAAAGAAAGAAAGAAAACAAGATTAGTAAGAAAGAAAGAAAGATAGATTAGTTAGAAAGAAAGAAAGAAAAAAAGATTAGTAAGAAAGAAAGATAGATTAGTAAGAAAGAAAGATAGAAAAAAAGATTAGTAAGAAAGAAAGAAAGATAGATTAGTAAGACAGAAAGAAAGAAAAAAAGATTAGTAAGAATGAAAGAAAGATAGATTAGTAAGAAAGAAAGAAAGATAGATTAGTAAGAAAGAAAGAAAGAAAAAAAGATTAGTAAGAATGAAAGAAAGATAGATTAGTAAGAAAGAAAGAAAGATAGATTAGTAAGAAAGAAAGAAAGAAAAAGATTAGTAAGAAAGAAAGAAAGATAGATTAGTAAGAAAGAAAGAAAGAAAAAAGATTAGCAAGAAAGAAAGAAAGAAAGATAGATTAGTTAGAAAGAAAGATAGATAGATTAGTTAGAAAGAAAGATAGATTAGTTAGAATGAAAGAAAGATAGAGTAGTTAGAAAGAAAGAAAGATAGATTAGTTAGAAAGAAAGAGATTAGTTAGAAAGAAAGAAAGAGATTAGTTAGAAAGAAAGAGATTAGTTAGAAAGAAAGATAGATAGATTAGTTAGAAAGAAAGAGATTAGTTAGAAAGAAAGATAGATAGATTATTTAGAAAGAAACATAGATAGATTAGTTAGAAAGAAAGATAGATTAGTTAGAAAGAAACATAGATAGATTAGTTAGAAAGAAATAAAGAAATAAAGATAGATTAGTTTGAAAGAAATAAAGAAAGATAGATTAGTTAGAAAGAAAAAAAGATAGATTAGTTAGAAAGAAATAAAGAAATAAAGATAGATTAGTTAGAAAGAAAGAAAGATAGATTAGTTAGAAAGAAAGAAAGATAGATTAGTTAGAAAGAAAAAAGATAGATTAGTTTGAAAGAAATAAAGAAAGATAGATTAGTTAGAAAGAAAGATAGATAGATTAGTTAGAAAGAAAGAGATTAGTTAGAAAGAAACATAGATAGATTAGTTAGAAAGAAAGAAAGATAGATTAGTTAGAAGGAAATATTAGTTAGAAAGAAAGAAAGATAGATTAGTTAGAAAGAAAGAAAGATAGATTAGTTTGAAAGAAATAAAGAAAGATAGATTAGTTAGAAAGAAAGAAAGAAAGAAAGAAAGATAGATAGATAGATAGATAGATAGATAGATAGATAGATAGATAGATAGATAGATAGATAGATAGATAAGAAAGAAAGATAGATTAGTTAGAAATAAAGATATATAGATAGATTAGTTAGAAAGAAAGAAAGATAGATAGATAGATAGATAGATAGATAGATAGATAGATAGATAGATAGATAGATAGATAGATAGATAGATAGATAGATAGATAGATAAGAAAGAAAGATAGATTAGTTAGAAAGAAAGATAGATTAGTTAGAAAGAAAGAAAGATAGATTAGTTAGAAAGAAAGAAAGATAGATTAGTTAGAAAGAAAGAAAGATAGATTAGTTAGAAAGAAAAAAAGATAGATTAGTTAGAAAGAAAGAGATTAGTTAGAAAGAAAGAAAGAGATTAGTTAGAAAGAAAGAGATTAGTTAGAAAGAAAGATAGATAGATTAGTTAGAAAGAAAGATAGATAGATTAGTTAGAAAGAAACATAGATAGATTAGTTAGAAAGAAAGAAAGATAGATTAGTTAGAAGGAAATATTAGTTAGAAAGAAAGATTAGTTAGAAAGAAAGAAAGATAGATTAGTTTAGAAATAAAGAGATTAGTTAGAAAGAAAGAAAGATAGATTAGTTAGAAAGGAAGAAAGATAGATTAGTTAGAAAGGAAGAAAGATCAGATAGATAGATAGATAGATAGATAGATAGATAGATAGATAAGTTAGAAAGAGATAGATAGATAGATAGATAGATAGATAGATAGATAGATAGATAGATAGATAGATAGATAGAGTTCATAAGTACATATAGAATGGGAGTTTAATTGAGTCCAAGGCTTTAGGGAATTTAGATTTGAGTTTATTTGGTGTAGACTACTGGGCCACCGTAGTCTTGGCTCATTTTGAACTGTTACAATGAAAGTCAATGGGATTTTTATGATTTTTAATATTAATTTTTAAGAAATCTGAAAGTCAAATCAGTCTGAAAAGATATAGCACACTAAGTCAGAACAGTTTGAAGGTCTGACCCGAGTTTGGAGTTTGTAGAGTTAAAGCTCTAGGACGAGTTAGAGTTTAAATTTTAGAGTCAGAAGAATAATAATAATAATAATAAGTTTAAATAGGATTTCAGTAAGTTGGCTTTCTCAAGCCAACTTAATAATAAGTTTAAATAGGATTTCAGTAAGTTGGCTTTTCCAAGCCAACTTAATAATAAGTTTAAATAGGATTTCAGTAAGTTGGCTCTCACAAGCCAACTTAATAATAAGTTTAAATAGGATTTCAGTAAGTTGGCTTTTCCAAGCCAACTTAAATATTCACTTCTTAATTTTTATTTAGGGTTTACAATACAAATCAAACAACTAGAACAACAAAACTAGATCTCTCATTGCCCATCCACTCAACAACGGAAAAAATATTACTTTATCAATTGTATTGTACACAAATCATTAAACAAACAATTGCATATAATTTAAGAATAGGGCAAAATAAATACCTACCTAAGTAAATAAAGTAATGAACTACTTTTAATAGCTATAAATTACTTTTAAATAAATAAATAAATAAATACTGGTGTCAATCAATTCATCAATTACAATCAATTACAGAACAGTTCAATAAATACATAAAAATATGTTTAAATAAAATGGTAATTTCCTAATTTACTACTAATTTAGCATCAGAAAAAGTAATTTGACATTAGAAAAACTACTGAATGTGTGAGGAGTTGAGCTTATTTTGAGTCTCTGCTGTTGAATTTGGCAATCAGCATCATTTTAACATTGTCCTTGGTTAGGCTGTGTCTGTGCTGTGTTAGAAGTGAAGAATAGTGGGAAAAAAGTCTCTCCACGTCCAATAAAGTAGTGGGGAGATGCAGGTACAGTGCAGCCAGTGGGCCAAGTGTTGGCATTCGATCCTCCCTTGCAGCCCACCACTCCACGGCACTAACCTCACCTGCATCACTCTTGTCCATACAGATGTAGCGATGCCACTCCTCTGCCGGGGCCGGTTGCACCAGCTGTGCGTAAGTTCCAACTTAGCCTAGTTTTGACGTAAATGGCCACTAAGTTACAACTTAGGCACTACTAAATATTTTTACGTTGCACCATTAAATTTAGTTTAAACGTAACTCTACGTTCCAACTAAATATTTACGGCAGCCTCCGATCAGGAGTAACGGTTGGAATAAAATATCAGACAGACTGAACTGCATCAATAAGCTCTTCTTTTACCTGCCAGACTTAATTTCTTTAGACATATATGATAATGCTGACATTTACACTCGCTTACATTTTAAGAGAGAGAACAATATGTTAAAAAATTACTTTGTTAGCGGCACTTTAACAGGAACCCATCCTAAACAGCGCCGCTGTGTGCATCAGTCCATGTTGTGCATGTCAAATATCAGTCATAATCAATAAACGTAATTTCTTATGTTTTTTGTTTCAATGCATTTATTGATCCTTATTAATTTCATTTCAAATAAAGTTTTTGAATGTTATTTACATATAAAACACTAATGTTATTCATGATCAAGTATCGTATTTAATGGAAACGTATTTTTACTGTTAGTAACACGGGGCAAAAGAAGTTAGAATGAAGGATAAACTGAAATTCACGGCATTTCAACACAACTTTTGCTCACGCATTTGAAGGCTGCTATTGGATCATCAAGGCTAAACGTCATATTATGCGACTACGCATTACTTTACGGAGAGTTTACGACCTACTAGCTACGTTCTGCCTTACGAACAAATGGTGCAACGGAATAATGTACAGAGTTAGTTACAAACTAGCTAGTAGTTACTAAGCCTCTAGTGTGGACTTTACGTTCCAATTTAAGAAAGAACTTACGAACGGCTGGTGCAACCCTACCCAGATACCTTGCTCAAAGCAGGAACAGCTTGGACATAATTCTTGATATCAGGTTTTAAACCAGATACCTTGGCTGGATCAAAGTTTGGGAGGGCTTTAAATAGTTCAGTGCAAGGATGTCTCTCCATCACAGCCTGAAGCTTGGTAGAACATTGTGCCATTGCTTCCTTAAACAGCTCTGAACAAATGTACCGCTTATCGTCATCTAACTCCTTCATCTGCTCTCTGGTGCGGGGACGCCAGTCCTCAGCCTCTGCGGTGCGCCCATACTCGAATAGCATGCTGAGGTCCTCTAGCTGACTGAAGATGGTGGCAGCCACAGGTCTGGAGGTTTCTTCAAGTTTGACCAGGGGGGCAAGTATGTCAGAGCTGTGCTCAACGATGAAGGTGGCCTGGATTTTCAGGAGTTTTCCGTTCTCCTCTAACAGAACTCTAAGATCCCGCACAGCTTTAGAGGACAGTGGCAGCGTTTGGATGAAGCCATGCAAAATATGAATGTTTTCTGCCAGATGTTGCACAGCTTTTATCCAGGAACCCCATCTCGTCTGGACAGCAAACACTGGCATGAGAGGAGACAGACCCTGCTGCATCATGAAGGCCCTCAATTCAAGACGACGCTGGGGTGACTGGCAGAAAACACGCTTTACCAAACCACACATCTGGTTCAGTTCTTCAAATATTTCTGGAAACACAGCTAAAACTAACTGCAGAAGATGTGCAAGACAGGTGACATGTTCGGCATTGGGAAAGAGGCCATAGAGAATCGTGTTATATGCTTTTTTCATATAACTTGCAGAATCTGTGACAAAAGCCCATACATCATTGAAATCAATGTTGTTGGAGTTAAGACAGGAGATGACAGCCTGAGATACAGTGCTGAAATTAACCCGATCTAAAAAAATGAGATCGGCGGCAACAGGTGGCTTGCCCACTGGCTGGAGGAGAATAGCAAGAGCACAACGGCCACAAGCATCTGTTGTTTCATCTGCAATTACATAAACAGGACTTCCATGTACAGCCTGCTTGATGTCCTCCAGATACTGAGGAAATAAGTGTGGAAGGTAATCAGAGCGTAGGTGAGATGGAGCTGGAATTGACCCTCCCTGTTTGCAGTACTTCTGTAAAAATGAGGAAAATTTTGAGGTTTTTTCCAGAGGGATGTCAGCTTCAATGAAGGTCTTTATGAAATCATAAATGAACTCCTTTCTTTCAGCTGTAGATGGAGTCTTAGACATACAGGAGGCCAATGTCTGTGTTCTGAATGATGCTGGAGGGGGGAAAGAAGAAATTATTTTAATTATAATTAAATTGAAAAATTGGTTCATTAGACACATAAAAAAAAAAAAAAAAACGTTCACCAAGCTCATAGTCTCCATTATTATACTATCCCATTCTATTAGGCTATACTTTTCCCATAATAAAAGTTCCCCAAAGTTCTTAAAGACAAATTAATACAGTTCTCTGTAAAATACATTTAGCTACAGATGACAGCAGATTTGACTCAATTCATCAATTGAAAATAAGGAGACAAACCAAATAAGTATTCTGAATTTAACTTATTGTTACACAGATTATGTGTATGTCAAGACCATATATATATGTATATATATATATATATATATATATATATATGGGTGGGAGACATATAAGCCTGAAAAAAGTTTTTATTTTTTACTTCAAATATTAGGCATAAAAAAAATTGAGTTGTGTTTTACTGACTCTTGCATTTCCCAAAATATATGTGGTCTTTTAGATTTTGGATTTGAAATTGGATTTATTCACCAATTTGTTGCATTCGTGCCTAAAATTGTCATATGGTGTGACAAAAGTTATTCTATTAAAAATGAAAATGGGATAATACTAAGTAAATAACTTCAACTTAAATCGTTATCATTACTATCTTAAGATTTAACATTTCTTTTGTGCAGATTCATTAGATTTTGTATTGTTTTTCTAAATCATCATGCAAAGTAAGTCATCTCTCCTCAGCCTTTCCAGATATTTTAGATTAATTATGTTAAACCCGGTTATAAATCTATGAAAATGCTTGTGACTCTTGCTGATACTATTTCTCTTGTGTTCCGTTGACTTTTTATGATTTATAGTTAAGAAAGTATTTTTACTGGCACAATTCTGAATGTCACACCAAATTATATAGTGTCACACTATATGATGAACTGCACCACTCCACAATTTGTCAATGCAAAAAACTATTTTATTTGCATTCAACATTCAATTAATTCAATTCAGTTAATATTAATCAAATTCAAAAAACATATTAACATTGTTTTAAAACTTTAAAAATTATAAGAAACTCATTTGAGTAAATCAAACACCATCTCACTTCAAGAACATTCAACATGAACAATTTAAAATTAAAGGAAGGTGTGTTGTAACAACAATTATAATTGTTAAACAGTAAAAAACAAAATCAATTTACAATTAGTTGAATATTTTAGATTGAACATTCATAGATATTAGTAAAACCAGATACAGTAAAAAACATACAATGTATCATTTGAATTATCCAATGAATCTTTAAACAAAAACAAACATGTGTATTTCACATGGGATCTTTAAACATCAGTTGAAGCTGAAAAGCCGATAACATTTCAGATCATATTAAACTTCAGCCAGTCAATCTTAGAAAGCTTGGTAGACCTTTGAAGTGGTTCTGGCTCAGATATTGTGCAAACTATTTGATCACAGCTGTAAAATATGCAGTCTGGTTTATTTGGCCAGATGAAATTATTCTTGTCACCAACTTGCTTCATGCAATTAATCTCTGCCTCGTTGTGACATATCTTCATGATCTGGCCCACATATGGCCTATCATCGTAGTTGACAATGACAAACTTTCCAACAGTGTAGCTGGTGTCATCATCAGAATCAGTGCATTCTGCTTCAGCTGGGTGGTTTGCTTCTTTTGGTTTCACACAGGTAACATCTTGGAGAAGAGCACTTTGCTGTTCCACATTGGCACTGCCAGCTTTAGAAGCAGAGACGTCAATGTGAAGTTTCTTCGGCTGATAACAAAGACACATCTCTGGGTACTTGCAAAAGCAACTCAGGCGTCTATATAGTATTTCCCCAGGTGAAAAGGAGAGCACTTGGTGTGTGTTACTAATTCCAACCACTGGGCACGTTCATCGAGGCCAGCTCTGTATTGTAAGTTGAGGAAACAGTCGTCGGTGAAATGTTTGGACCATCCAAAACTTTGGGAAGTTGTGTCGGCGCATTTCCAGAGAAAATAAAATTAACCCATTGTTTCTTCAGAGGCTCGGATGAAGGAACTAAAAAATACTTTTGTGTTCACATCCGAACACTGATCAACTGCCATGCTTCGCTCGTTTGCAAGCCATTATATCTCTCTATTCAACTTTTGTGCTTCGATCGGTCACACGCCATGATATCTCTCGAGGATAAACTAAAATCGCGCGCGCGCGCGTTCGTACTTCCTGTTCCTAGCTCGTTTTCTCATGGGCGGGCCAAATTCTACGGGCGGGCAAAGCAGAGAAGGGGGAGGTAACCTTTCCTCGTTATGACGTAATAACGAGGAGATTCAAGATCAGCGCGTCTGAGCTGCAGAGAAGAGAAAGATAGCCAAAGCTCGGTTTACACCGATTGAAAATTCTAGACACGAGGGGACCAAATACAGGCTAGGGGAACTAATATTAATGTTAAAAAACCTCAGAAAGTAAAAATTTCATGTCAGGGGACCTTTAAGATGTGGAGTGTATCAATTTCATGATCACTCTTGGCCTTAAAGTCCTCTATAACTGGCTTGATGTGAGCCCACACTGCCCTTTCATCATGTCTCAGAGACTGCGATATAGTTGCATAGCTCTGGGACCCACCAATACCATAGGCCACAGGTGTGTAGAGTTGCTTGTTGTCTGCTGCCTCCAAAGTGAAAGGCTTGAATTTCAGTGTTAAGCTTGCAAGCATAGTTTTCACTGAAATCAATATGAAAGACCATTTCATTGTTTTGCAAGTTCTCTTTGAGATGTCTGAACTCCCTAACCTGATGAATCCAATTGTAGTGATGACTAGCCAGTTCCTCAAGATCTTTCTGGATGACTACTAGCAGTTCTCCAATTGAACCCGCTTTGGTTCTTTTAACCCAGTTCTTGTAGGTTTTTTCTCCGACTGTAATAGGCTCTCTCTGCCACTGTTCCCATGTGACCCTCTCAGCGGGATTATGCTCTCTGAACTTAACCTTCTCAAAACAGCATTCTGTGCATTGCCGCCTCATGCACAAGTCATTATCCATGCTGCAGCATATGGATGACAGCAGTGTCGAAAGACTTTTTGTTGTGATTAGTCCTTTTTTTGAAAGAGTTGCAATCAGAAGCGTCATGTTTTCATGTTGATGGCATGCACATGTGTTACGATCACATGGTTTTGGTTGAGTGATGTAGAATGGTTTGTATCTGGTGAACTGCCTGTAAGACATTCTGTGCAATTTATCACTCTTATCATTAAAGACTTTATGAAGGTCTTTAAGTGTGCTTGTGAGGATCATTCTTTGTTTCTTCTCTTTTCTTCCAATTGTGTCCTTTTTTCCAGGAAGTAAAATGCTGTTCTCATCTAATTGCAGAAAAGCCTCAACCCTTTTTTTCCTCTCAATGGCCAATTTTTTTGCTGCACGGTGGTTAAACTTCTCACTAACAGTGCGAGCAGGCTTTTGCACTATTTTTCGTTCACATTTTTTCCTGTATCTTTCTGCTTTGGAGTGGTGTTCTTTCAGTTTTTTCATAAGTACCTGATTCTGCTTTTTAACTTTCTTAAGTTGTTTCCTCAGCTTATCATTCTGATCTATCATCTTGCTTGGGATGGACACTTCAGACAACTGTAGATTCTCAGGAGGGCATTCAGGAGGAGAATTGGTAAAGGAATGTGACTGGACAGAAGGCTCTAGTGTGCTGTTGTTTGTTGGTGCCACAGCATCATCTTCATTCACTGATGCTTCAAGAGATGGAGGGGTTAGGTTCATAATGGCATTCACTTCTTTTTTCCTTTTTCTGTATTTCTTTTGTGCATCTCTCCACATCTCTCTCATTGTTTCTTGTCTTGAAGGAGGAAGAGACTGTACACTGAATGCCTTGAGTTTTCCCTTTTGTTTCTTCTCTTTATACCTGGTAATGAAAAATATGTAATTGGGATATTTTCGTTCCTTTCAGTTTCACCATCTTGATAATAGTATCATGTGTTGAAGTTACACTATGTTGTGGCCTAGACTTTCATCCCTATAGTTGGTGTCTATTCTGTGTGAACTGGCATGATCTCTTTACTTTTTCCTCCTTTCCCTCAGGACCTCCTCTCTCCTTTCATGGTCAGCATTGAGTCTTTCCCTGTATTTTTGTGTCCTCTCTTTACTTGACATTTCTGCCTGACAGAGAAAACATTGCATCTTTTAATAGGCAAAGCATTGCAAATATGGTGAAACATGGTTAAATTAAGTATAAAATTTAAAAGAAATACATTAATTGTATAGGTAATTTAATGTTCACTATTAAATTCATTTAATATGTTTTGAATAGTTATTTATTTATCATTAAAAAAGGTGTATGTAATATTGCGTGACAAATATATCATATGGTGTGACTTAGAAAAACAGTCACACCATATGATACAGTGTCACATCATATGACGTTTTGTAGAGTTAAGCTAATCTCTTGGTTAACTAAAAACAGCTAGCTTATACTTAGCATGTAAATTAACACATGGCAGGAATGATTTTTAAGAATTAATAAGTAAAATTTGTATAAAAGTGTTTCATTTTTATGTAAATAATGTCACACCATAAGACACAAAACATTGACCACTAGTGAGCATATCAGATACAGAGCTTTTTAATTAAAAATTAAAAAGCCAGAACTCACCTCTTGACCTTGCAAACCACTCCAGAGATGACACTGCAACTTCCTGGTTGAGTGTGGACCTCTTCATCATAATGACGTCCAAATTATTGCCCGTTCAAAATATAAATTGCAGCGTCACACCATATGACGCCCATTTTACGGACAAAATGTATTTGGCCAGAACTTGCTTTAAAATCATACACAGACACTTTCTGTGTCTGTTGAAATAGCCTAATTATTTTACTTAAACTGTAAATCTATCAATTATTTATACTTTCCTGATATATATTGTCATATTAGTAAGGTCACACATATCCCGGACAGTCACACCACATGACAATTTTGATGTTTAGATAAAAATTTGAAGTAGAGGTCTTTATAAACCAACTACAGCTATGGTATGCTGGAATAATATCTTGTCAGAGGAACAACATGAAGATATATATTTTTAACAAATACCCATTTTTATTAGGTTATGACATCATGGACGGGTAGAATTGCATGTCATGTCTCCCACCCATATATATATATATATATATACAGTACTGTGCAAAAGTTTTAGATCGGTAAGATTTTTTATGTTTTTAAAAGAAGTCTCTTCTGCTCACCAGCTGCAATTATTTGATAAAAAAAATAAAAAAAACAGTAATATTGTGAAATATTATTACAATTTAAAACAGCTGTTTTCTATGTGAATATACAGTAAAGTGTAATTTATTCCTGTGATCAAAGCTGAATTTTCATCATCATTACTCCAGTCTTCAGTGTCACATGATCCTTCAGAAATCATTCTAATATGATGATTTGATGCTCAAAAAACATTCATTATTATTTTCAATGTTGAAAACAGTTGTGTAAATTTTTTTTTCAAAATTCTTTGATGAAGAGAAAGTTCAAAAGAACAGCGTTTATTTAAAATAGAATATTTTCTAACATTATAAATGTCTTTACTGTAACTTTTGATCAGTTTAACTCATCCATGATGAATAAGAGTTTAATGTTACAAAAGCTTTAGATTTCAGATAAATGCTGTTCTTTTTTAGTTTCTATTCAACATAGCATCATGAAATAAAAATGTAAAAACTGTTTTCAACACTGATAATAATCATAAATGTTTCTTGAGCATCAAATCATCATATTAGAATGATTTTTGAAGGATCATGTGACACTGAAGACTGGAGTAATGATGATGATTAATTCAGCTTTGATCACAGGAATTACACTTCACTATATATTCACATAGAAAACCGCTGTTTTAAATTGTAATAATATTTCACAATATTACGTTTATTTTTTTATTTTTATCAAATAATTGCAGCCTTGGTGAGCAGAAGAGGGAAGAGCCTGCCTCTGTGGGAATTTAACATGGGGTGTCCTGACGTATGCACCCAGAACATTATTCATATATATTTATTAAATATATATATATATTCATATTTATATATATATATATAAACACACACACACAGACACACATACATGAAATGAAAGCACTATACAACGTGTTAAAACTGTAGTGCTGGGTTGTATGATGACAAAAAAAACGCATTAAGGTATTTTTAAGAAGCTGGTGTTAGTTTTTTCTTTTCTTTTTTTTTTACTAAGCCTTTATATTGGCTTATTTTTATGCCAGGAGTACATATATTATAAAAATATTGCATAAATACAAATTTATTAGCAAAAGGTTTGTAATTAAATAAACTAATAAAAGTGCTGCACAACATTTTTTTAACCAGGTTTAAATAATGGGAAATGGTTTGATTTTACTTAAAACATTTATAGTACATAAATATATTATTATTAGCCTATTGTTATTGTTATTACTTTGAGAAGTACGTTCGATTGTACAATAGTAGTATATTTCTGTGATAATTTTATCACGTTAAACTGAACTTTTATTTTGACGGGTTTCTGAGTGTATCTGACGACAAAATGCTGGATGACTGTGTAGAAACACAAATCTGCGGCGCTCATTTACAGAGAGACTCGCAGTAACAATCAGACTTTAACAGCAGTCTTTAATATTTACAGACACTAGTCAATATAGCGATTTGATAGAATCGGCAGTGCCAGTGAGACAGAGTAGCCTATTATGTCAGCTTTGCGCCGGTAAGTAGTAAATATATCATACACCACCCAGCACTGTTCTCATCATGATAAATTTAGGCTGTATATTGGATAATGACACTTTTCATTATTTTTCAACACAAAGAAAAAAGACCTTTAAATAAAACTTACCAAGAGCACTCCCCTTTCTATTCTTGTGTCGAGTGGATTTGAGATGCTCCAGTGCCGTCTGTCGCCTCAGGTAATCAACAGAGTGTTGACAGGCTTTACAAAACATAACTCCCCCATCCTCATAAAAATCGTTAGCAAATTCTTTTGCTCTGTCCTGTGCCGTGATTTTTGTAGACAAGTGACGTTTCTTTAATTCCACCGCGGTCAGTTTTATTTTAGACATTTTAAACATTCACTCTCAAATTATAAAATGTAAACATCAATCAGCGCAGTCTACAACCCCTCACAATCGCGCGCGCGCGCCTACTTGTCAATGACGTGCACTACAATCTGCGGAGGTTTCTGCGGGAGTCTGCGGGCGCAGATTCCGTGCGGCCCTGCCCATAACACTACAACTATTAGCGGATGTACCTGTTTTTTTGGCGTGTTCGCACCGCAGGAACTGGGAATGATTTTAGTTCTAGGAACTCCTTTATCTCCTACTTCAGAATTAGGAGATAATTCAGTATTTGGTAAGTTACTACAAAAAAGTAATTAATTACTAATTACATCATCAATATTGTATTTAAAATACTTTTCTAATTACTCTGTCTGAAAAGTAATTTGATTACTCAACAAATTTAATAATTAAATATGAGTGGAATAGGAATAGTTTATCCAGTGTTCGAATTATACCGTGAGCTTCGGGGGGTACAGCTATTTCGACAGGTGACGTCACTCTCCATTTTATAAGGCTTACTACACATGAGAACCACTAATCAATATGCGAAATTACCTGAATATTAGTGCAGATTCCCTCTTGTTAAGACATTAAAAATGTCTTATTTATAAAATTATAAATCGCCTCATTAAACCTCAGCAGTATATCTATGGAACTATAGAGTATATAACCGTATATACGGCGTGCGATTGTAAGTCTTAAGTTTTTAAGTAGCAGCGATGGTCGTGGCAGCTGAGTGGAAACCTCCGGTTAAACCATATGATCTTGCTACTCAATGTTTTTCAAATGTTGGCTAATATCACTATATGTTGGCTATTATAAAGGCAGTGAAATATTAGACAAATGTATGGTAGTCGCTTGTAAACCCATTCGTATCTCAGGCATTTGCAGCCTACACTGTGCTTTTTTTTTGTTCGTCAGTATTTTTTTCCACCATATTATTATCGACCACTAGATGGCCCTATTGTCCATTTGATCGATGTCTCATCTTAGTATATACTTTCCAGTTTTGTGTAGATTCGTAATGCATATTATAATAAAACAACACAGAAGGGTGTATGTGCTTTGCAAAGCAAAATCATTTTACTATAAAAATTCAGGATTACGAATGTATCAATCCATCATGCAAACCTCAACAGTTATTATTATCAATCAAATTTAAAAGTTAAGACAAATAACCAATTATGTATCTTTACAAGTTAAGAGTATCAGTCAATCAATGTACTTTTCAAAGTAAAGATATTAATAAATCGATCATGTTGCATTGAAAAGTTAAGACAATCAACCAATTATGTATATATTAAGTTAATAGTATTTATCAATCAATCAATCATGTTACAATGAAAAGTCAAGCAACCAACATCACCTTTGAAAGCTTTAAAAGACTGTCAATCAAATATGTTACCTTGAAAGGTAAGACTTATATCAGTCAATCAATCATGTTACAATGAAAATTTAAGTCAAACAACCAAGTATGTATTTTTACAAGTTAATGGTAAACAATCAATCATGTTACCCTGAAAAGCTTAGACTCATTCATTAAATTATCTTGAAAAAACTGACCACACTGGTCTTGGCTGGCAATCTTTGCCCTTTCGCCCTGGAACCCATGATGTTGAAAGGCGATGGCCAGCTTTCACCCAAGACTCTACAAATGGGGTGGGGTCAAAGCTGTCTATTGGTGCCCCATTCAAATCCAAAAACAGGAGAGAGGTGAGACTGTCGACACGCAGTTTATTACGTGCTTTCCTGTCAGTGTCATTCAATGCAGAAAACCCTCTCTCGCATTCCGCAGAGGTTGCCATATAGGTCTTGCTTGCTGTTATGAGCCTTTTAAGTGTGTCTCCTTCCTTTTTGCCATGTTTGAAATCTCTGAAATCCTCTACTGCCTCTCTGCTTCGCTCTCCAAGCAACTTGGCAAACAAGTGGACCTCCGCTTCCCCATATAAAATGAGGTTTTCCTGCTTTTCTGGCCAGGTAGATTTATCGAGGGGCTGGATCAGTTGCACCAGATCATCGGCTGGCATGCGAGCAGTCAAGTTGTCCACAACTGCCTGAAAAAACTGATGTCTATTGATCTTTCCTGTACGGTCACCAACAAGGGTGACACCTTTGAACTGGCCAACTGACACACACTGCTCAGCCTTGGAGATAGACTTCCCACCCCGTGTTTTCATTGCTGAAAGGATTTTGACAGTCTGTTGCACATAGAAAAAACTACTGGTAAGCGAAGAGTCTCTTTGCTGCAATTTCAGCGAAAGGCTCTGCAGTTCTCTTAAGATGTCCTTCATGCAGGCCATATCATACAGGAAAGTTGATCTAGTGAGATACTTATAAAGTCCAAGGTACTTTTTCTTCATAATGTCTGGGTTACTGGCATCTTCACTCTCTGCTCTGAAAAATTGGGCCAGGGCTGGGTAGTTTCTCCAGACAGCTTTCACAGTCTGAAAGCTGCTTGACACCCACCTAATTGTAAATACCTGGCCAATCTTGAGCAGTTGTATGTTAAGATCTACAGCTGCCTCAAGCAGCAACCGAGTGGTTTTGTGGGACTGGTTGAATAAACTATACAATTTAGAAATGAAAATCTCAAAATGGTTACAGCCAGACACAGATTTAAGGGAGTCTGCTACAGCCAGTTCCAATCTGTGAGCTAGACAGTGAATACATTTTATCTTTGGGAATTCTTGCTTAAGTTTAGTAATTACACCAGATTTACTACCAGTTAAAACTGAGGCCCCATCTGAAGCAACACTGATAAGATTATGTTGTAAAAAAACATCATCAAAACCAGCTTCCCTCAGACTTCTTCTCAACGAATTATAAATGGAAGTGGCATCTGTGCCCTCCTTCAACTCAACTAGTTATTGGAAGACATTGTCAAGATCGCCATCTCCACTAACATCACATTGGATAAAAATGATCATGTATGCCCGCCCAAATACAGTGCTCTCATCTATTGTAACAGAGATGCAAGAGTTATTTTCTCTAATTGTTCTGACTAGCTTTTTTTTCATTTCATGTGCAATGTGGTCTATGATTTCTGCGCAAGAGTGGTCTGATCTGTGCACCTCCCCCACTACAGCACCATTAAGTTCTTGTAGTGTCATAAGGGATGGCATCTTTCTGAATGCCAATCTCTCTTTAGCAACAGCATAAGCTGTTCTGAAGGAGCTGGTGGTTTCACGAATTAAATTAGCACTAATTTCTAATATGTCTCTGGGCAATACATCTTTTTCCCTCTGATGTTCAATCTCTATAGCTCTCTGGTGTGCTGCACTGTCACGGTGCTTGTAGATTTTCTTTGCCAGAGTTCTCTTAGAACAGCTGTCAACTACTCCATTTATCCATTGCTGTGAAAAGTGCATCCCGATATATTTGTCAGACAAGAGCAATGTCTTGGCGTCTCTGCAAGTGGCACAACCTAGCATTCCATTTTGTCTTGAATATAACCATGAATTTCTATCTTTCCACCCCAGCCACTGTTCTTGTATTATTAGGATAATAATAATAATATTATCATTTGCGTTTATAACTATAAATGAGTTCACTGAAGACAGTAATATGTTAATCATAAAATAATTTATGAATGTTTTATTTTTATATAACTTAACCTTGTTGTGTTATATTTCTTGTGAAGTCTTTTTTTTTTTTGCTTAATCTATTATACTGAGCTTTTTCCTCCTAAAAAATGGACTTAAGATACAAGTAGCCTAAATGTCGTTTTTTTAGAAAATTCAAGAAATTATCCATTAAAAAAATTAAGTTTAAACATAATGAAATGCACCCCGCACCTAAACAAGAGGCCTGGTTGGCACAGACAGAGGCCACAAATCCGTGAGTAGCAGCTATACAGTGTACAAACCCGTGGGAACGGATTGCGAAATCGTGCCGGTTTATGAATTTGTGGAGATTGGAAAAACTGAAGGCACGGATTACAAATCTGAGAGCGCGGATAGGAACTCGTGGATACGGTTTATTATTCCGTGAGCACGATTTATTAAACCGAGGGAACAGTTTGAGAATTCTTGAGTAACTGAGCGGACGGATTGCAAAACCTTCGCCACGGATTTTTTTTTTTTTTCTTCAACAGGTGACTTCCCGGGCTCCGTACAACACTGCTACACTAGTCACATTAGAAAATGAAAGTTGTAGGTTGTGTTTGAATAATTACATATCTTATTTAGCTGAGGTAAATTAAACGCAATACTCACGTATCCTTGCTCGATGAATACTGAGACAATGAGCCCAATTGGCGGTTGATATTTAAAAGGCTGATTTTCGCGCTTCAGGGCAGTGACGAGTATAGGCTATAGCAAATAACACAGTCTGAACGTAGCCTACCAGAGAAATTGTACGGCCAATGGGGAGTGGAGGTTTGAAAATCGTAAATTTCCTGCATTGTTGGTATGTGATGGTAATAGCCTACTGCATTTAAAAACATACAATTTTAGATAGGCTTACATTATATTTTATTAACTTCTTTTCAGTACCCCCCAAACTATTATTTTCATCCCTTTTGGGAGGGTCCAAGTCTCATCTAGGGGGGTCGGACCCCCCCAATACCCCCCGTAATTCGAACTGTGAGTTTATCCTTTTAAAGCATTTTAGCTTTATTAAAACATACTATAATACTTAAACATTTTAGTAGCAAATGTAACCTTTAGTTAAACAGAATTCCTCTGCTACATATCTGAATAACAAAACTATATAATTATTCTGCTACATATCTGAATAACAAAAAGGCTTAACTTAAGAGAAGTTAAATGACATTTATCAAGCTGTAAACACACTGTAAAAAATGTACATGTAAATTAACGGTAAAATACTCGCAGCAGGGTTTCCAGCTGTGTACCGTAATTTTACAATTTCATTACCGTAATCTAAATTACAGCTTTTCTATAATTTAAAAGTAAAATACTGGCAGCAGGGTTTCCAGCTTTGTACCGTAATCCTGCAGTTTTATTACTGTATTCTAAGATACATATTCTATATTACCTTTAATATCTATACTTGTACAAATAAGCTGGTATTGTAATATTTCATTTAGAAGATTTTCCCAAGGGGAAAAAAAACAGCTCAAGAGGGTATTTCTTATAGCACACAATTTATTGAGTTTAGTGACAAATAATCTGAATGCTTAGACAAAAAAAGCAAATTCAATTAAATTCAAATTTATTTGAAACAATATGTATTGTGAAAAGCGCTATACAAAGCAAATCATAACAACTGAACCACGTCCAATAGAATAATCAGTCTTTTTGTGTTTACATAAAAACAGCCTTTAAGAAATAGTGAATTTGCAAATTTATTTTAGTTTAATAAAAGTCAAAACCTGTATTTGGTGCAGGAACAGGCCAAGAATGTGTTTGGGGTGCCCATTCCCCTAACAGCCTTTACGAAATAGTAAATGGTGTGAACATTTTTTAAGTTAATTTTAGTTTAATAACATTAACAGTCAGTCAATCGAAGTCAAAACCTGGCAAATATTTGGAACAGGAACAGGCCAGGAATATGCCGGAATCCTCAAAGTGATGCAGGTGTAGTCTGAAAGATAAAAAAAAAAAAATTGGGGGGGGGGAAACTTTAAATAAACTTGTATGTTGTTTGCTTGTAAATAAAGTGTCAAAAGAACATGACAAAAAGCAACATAATGCTACACTACAAAAATAATGACTAAGAAGAATTTAGATTAACTTGAAGGAGAGAGTAAATGGGGAGACATTTTGAGCTTGAAGAAGAGGCGACAGGCTTTTTTTATTAGCAGCAGCATGGTACAATGATGCCCGTCACAAAAAAGGGCTTTACTGACTTAACTCTGGGTTATTGTTCTTTCTAAACCCTATTTTAACTCAGTTAAACTTAAGAATCCACAATATCATAGCGTTTGGGTCATGAGCAGCATTCAAAAATCAATGGAAATGACACCACAAATATGCAAATAAACCCTGGGTATATTATGAGCAATGCTGAACATTAATCAAGATAACCTAGGATGCTGTTTATCTGGGGTTTAGAAATGACCCATGGTTAAATGGCTAGTTTACCCAGAAAATGGAAACTGTAATTACTCATCCTCATGAAGTTCCAAACTCGTAACACTTTTGTTTATCTTCGGAAAACAAATGAAGATCTTTTAATGAAATCTGACAACTTTCTGTCACACCACGGACAGCCTTCGCAGCACTGTCAAGCATCAGAAAGGTAGTAAAGGCATCATTAAAATACTCCATGTGACTCCCGGGTTTAACCTCAATTTTATGAAGCGAAAAAGCCCACACAAAGTATGTTTAACACGCATGCGTCATGGCGCAAGTGTTAATTTTTTTCCCTGCACACAAAAAGCACTTGCGTTTCTTCATCAAACTGAAGTTAAACTGCTGGAGTCTCCTGGATTACTTTAAAGACCTTAACCCCCGGTTTCACAGACAAGCCTTAAGTTAGTCCCAGACTAAAATGCATGTTTGAGCTGTTTTCACAGAAAGAAACTTGCACTGAAATTTCTTAAAATATGCCAGAGCCTTTGTTTTGTCTCAAGATGCACACCAGTAAATGTTTTTTATCTATGGCATGTTTATAAAAGCTACTTAAATACCCTAATTGAACTAAGGCCTAATCCTGACTTAATCTAATCCCTGTCTGTGAAACCGGCCCTAAAAGTAGTAGTTTTGTAGGCTGTGTAGACAGAAAGATTTCATTAAAAAGATCTTCATTTAAGTTCTGAAGATGAACAAGTCTTATGGGTTTGGAAAGACACACACTTTAGTAATACATTGTAAAGCACATCTGAAATTAAAATGAAAAGAGCTTTCAGTAGTGTAGTGTATTGTAAACTGTTCTACAAAAAAAGCTGGTATACTGTAATAACTTTAATGGGAAGCAGCTACATAAATTAGTGTGTACGTGCAAATTTACTTACCTAGATGAAATCCCACTCGAAATCCGCAAGATTTCTCAGTAGAGAGGCAACCTTTGGATTGACTGTGGAAGACTTTTTATTCACCACCTTGCCCGTCTTCTTGGAGACCACCTTGCCTCTGCAGGTCTTTGAACCTCTTTCTGGGTTTATTCCAACGAAGCGTCTAAAGACAGTTATATAACAAATTATCATTGAATGCAAGAATGATGCATCAAATTTCTTATGAAGAAGAAAGGTAAAAAAAAAAAGCAATAAGGACTTAAGTGTCATACCTTTGAAGAAACTCCAATGTGCAACAAGCCTCCTCTTGATACTGCAGGTTGAAGACGTAGTACACAGCAAAAAGTGTTGAAAGTGCAGTCAAAAATGATGACTGGACACACTCACAAATAACGCACATTTTAAAAAGAGGATAACACGTTGTAGGCAACACCGATTTTTGTCGTTGTTCTCTGTACTGACAGCACTCCAAATTTACCAAAAAAATTAGCTCAATGTTAAAATTCCGGAGTTCTCCTTTAATAAAGTAGAAAGAAGAAAACTAAATACTCACATCTGCATGCAACACCAGTCCATCTTCATGTTCCTGAAAATGGGACATTAGAAGCTTGATATGCATGCAGGTGTGCCATCTCTGTATCGAGTGCAAAAGTATGCTGTTAAAATGATTGTGCTCATATACTGTACAAAGCCAAAATAATAACACTGACATTTAATAAGTTCATATAACTTCAAATGAGACAGACGTGTGCAATTCACTCGTGCTACAGAACCTAACGTTAGCACTAGCAGCTAGCTGTTCCACCATCCCCCACCGCGTAAAAAAAACATACTGGTGAAAAGCGGTAAATTAAAAAACCTACGGTAAGTTACTTAATAAAATAATCCAACGAACGCACTTATTTTACATTTCCCTCTATATTAGGGTAACTACAATGAAAGAACAAATATGCTGCACGCGCGAGCGCGGAGACACACACACACACACACACACACACACACACACACACACACACACACACACACACACACACACACACACAAACGCTTAACTTTGAGGAACAATACATTTAGCTACATCTACTATCTTAAAGCGTGAAATTAATAAGATTAAAAGTGAACACAATTATTTTAGATTCACCCGTGGTCTGGTACCTGTAAATGAGCTTATGAAAGCTGTGCTTCCACCGAGAAAGACGTGTCTCTTGCCAACTGCCAAAGTACGTCGTTCGCGGTTCCTTCCCTCCCCCACAGATCACGTGCTATTTAACAGTTAGAAACTGTAATTTCAGAAAACGGTTCAGTACTGTACATTTCTGCTGTAAATTTACAGAAATTTTTTACAGTGCATGAAACTTGCTTTCAAAGCAACGAGTACCATATTATATTTCATACATGATGTAGCCCATGTAGTCATGTGTGAAATTTGGGGCACGTGTGGGGTCCAGGTGGGGCCCTAGTGGGACAGCCCAAAGTTTGGGTTGACTGTGGGCTGGCCCACACAAATTGGAGCGGGCCCTCATGTGGGCACACTGTGGGTGCAGGTGCAAAGTTTAAGCACACAGAGTGTAGGTACACCCATATTACTATAAGAACAATTGCACTTCAATAAATCGAGGGTCATGTTTTTTTTATAATTTATTTACAGACAATAATAATTATAATTAATAATAATACAGTTTAAAACAGCAATAACCACAAAAACAGAAACACAAAACACTTAAAACGTGAAATTTAATAACCAATCCCCTGCAGGTATTTCTGCAGTTCTGGCCCTTCCTTGCCTTCCCCCATCTCTGTCCCTGCCATTACAGAGCCATGTCTTTATAGAGGCTTCCACCTCACATGCAGTGGCTTGACTGCTTTTTGTCAAAGCATCTAAGTGAGAAAGGATCAATTGAAATACAAATGTTAAAAACAAAATAAGGGTTGTTCAAGTACTGTTAAGACATTTCAACCTAAGAAAGTTTTTTTAAAGTAATTTACAGTGCACTGTAAATGACTTACAACTGAACGTTATTATAAAGTGTTACTGTTTATTTGTATAGAAATACCAACTAATTTGTTAGTATTTTAATATTCATGTTTAAACAACATATAGTACATTTTGTAGTTGTAACAAAGGCCCTGGAACTGAAAAGTCTCCAGGATTATGCTAAATGTGCATTGGACCTTTGCTGACAAACAAATGAGGATTACTGGGTACAGGAAACATGGAAATAGATCAAACATTCTTCATTTACTGTACATTTACACCTGACTACTGATTTTTCCTTCCCATTTTATTTATATTCCTGTTATAAGGGCTTATCCAGGACCGGCGCGCGCACTTCTGCCGCTCTAGGCGAAAAACAATTGTGCCGCCCCTCTATTTGCAACTTATACCAGCAACAACACACAAAGACCAATATATGCCATATAACGCAAAACCACACTGTAAAAAAAAAAAAAGTTAATTTACAGGTAATAGTCTGTATTTTTTTACAGAATTTTGCCGTTTTATCATTATACAGTGAATACCTGTTATTTTACAGATATTTGCGGTAATTTTAAGGTCCACTATTACATTTACAAGTCATTGCTTGTATTTTGGTTTTACGTCAATTTTACCATTTTTTAAACGGAAATTGTCTGTATTTTTACAGGGTTATGTGTAATTTTACATAAAATATTAAGTAATATTTTACAGATTATTTCTGTGAAATTAGAAAACAAAGAAAAGAAGGTATAACTGCAGAAATCAGCAGTCATTTATGTTTTCCTTGAAGATCATTAAGCATGTGGGTGTTAAAGTGAGGTTTAAAATAATTGTATTAGTAGGCTAGGCATGCCTATTGAATCAATATAGTCTTTTAATCTTGTCTTGCAAATAGATGCTCATTTTGATCATCATTTGTATTATTCTCCCCTAATTTCATGTTATGTCTTTTAGTAATATTTTTCCAAATCTGCATTGCTGCACATTGCTTGGCTGTGTGTGTGTGCGCGCACGCGATGACGCAGATTCAAATTATCCGCCATTATTTTTCTGTTGCTTGCTTAGTCCCGCCCCGCCCACAACGGTTAGCTTGTCAGATCTGTGTCGTTAAATTTGACAAGGGCAAGCGGGAGATTTGAATTCAGTCTACGGTTGTGAAGTGTGATCATAGTGGTTCAAAGCTATAATCGTATTCGTCAGGAGCAGCCGTGAGCTGCTTGGAACACATGAGTTATGTCCGGGTGTCAGTCAGTCAGTCCGTTCGGAAATAACGCGCCCTTTTTCTGTGAGGTGGTTCATCACAGCGGACATCATGGCAAGCAACAGATCACCGGCTGAGGTAAGAGTCTCACTACATGTGAACAATATTTTATATTATTACATTTGTGTTAGTTGACAGTTTCCAAGCTAACGGTAGCATAATGTTCAGTCATAACTGGCCTCGAGAGCTGGAGGGCAAAACACTGCAGCATGCTTCTTTCAAATGTCCATCTGTTTTAAGAAAGATCAGTTGAAACCACATCTCCAAAGACCTAAAACAAGCTTTAGTAGACTTGTTATGCGTATCAAAGTCCAATTGTGTATAAAATCTTCGTTATGATAGTCAGTCTCTTAAACGTCAGTCTTTAATCTCTTAAACGGCGGGACATTTTGAAACACTGTCTGGAAGCTGAAAACTCTTCTCTTAAAAAACATCCTTGATTTTATTATAGTAAAATTGTAGCAACCACGTTTTTGGCGGATTTATTACCATTTTAATAACCACAGTTTTACTAAAAATGGGCCTACCGTGTTTTCTTCTTTTTCTTTTTTTTCCTTTCTGTAGTTAAACCATGGATCATTTTCGTAATGGTTAACATGACTAACTTTATCAAGACCGTTATGAAATCGAATTCAGTTCTGTAACTTGTTGATAATAATACAGCGAATACTAGAACAGGAAGATTAGAATATGAATATAACATGATGAACCCCTAGGTGTAACAGTTAACTGATGCAGTTAATTTTTACTTTAATACAAATGTAGCTAAAATTACATGGCAGCACAAAAAAATTACTGTTAACCTTTCCTGCTCAGCTTCCAGATCATAGTCAGTTTTGAATTGTCCCAACGGAACATATTCTGACATGTGTAAATGTAATACTGTTTTTTTATGATTTCAGGTCACATGGAAAGCAGATGATCATGGCAAACAAGGTATGGGAAGAATTAACTTTCAAAAATCGTAATGACGAGTTTTCTGATTCCAAATGATTGCACTAAAACTGTGCACAAGGTTTGCTTTTTGCTACAGTAAGACCATGGTTGTGTTAGATTCCACCCATCTATTTTATTTTTTTAGGATTAGTTCACTTTTATTAAACCTTTTGCTGATCATTTACTCACCCCCATGTCATCCAAGATGTCCATGTCTTTCTTTCATCAGTTGAAAAGAAATGAAGGTTTTTGATGAAAAGATTCCAGAATTTTTCTCCATATAATGGACTTCAATGGACCCCAAACGGTTCAAGGTCCAAATGACAGCTTCAGTGCAGCTTCAAAGGGCTTTAAACAATACCAGACGGTGAATAAGGGTCTTATCTAGCGAAACGATCGGCCATTTAAAAAATAAATAAGAAAGTTTAAGTTTTATAAGCACAAATGCTCGGCTTGCTCTGTTCTGTGATTCACGTTCGTGACTCACGTAATACGCAATTACATTGAAAAGGTCACGCGTCGGCGGAAGTACCGAGTCAGTGTTTACAAATGTGAGGAAGGAGGACCATATACACATATTCAAATGTCTTTGTGTCAGTTTATTGTTTAAAATGCCCATTTCGTGTGCGTATCCTGGGTGTTTTAATATTAAAAAGGCTAAAAGAAAATTTTCGTCAGGACAGAAGCGTGACCTTGTGACCTTTTCAACGTAATTGCGTATTACGTGACGTCACGAACGCGCAACACAGAACACAGTCATTTGGACCTTGAACCGTTTGGGTCCATTGAAGTCGATTATATGGAGAAAAATCCTGGAATCTTTTCATCAAAAACTTTAATTTCTTTTCGACTGAAGAAAGAAAGACATGGACATCTTGGATTACATGGGGGTGAGTAAATTATCAGCAAAAGTTTTTTTAAAAGTGAACTAATCCTTTAACTAGGCACTGTCGTTTAGATTTAGAAAAATGGCTTTTCCTATCACTGCTATCTTAATGACACATATCTCTACCTTTTTATTCCAGCCAGATGATCTGACGGTAGCTGCTCGCATCTCGGCCTAGCTGATGGAACATTCTTGCTGGATGAATGACCTTCACCTTCAACTCAACCTTGCCTAGACAGAACTGCTAATGGTTTCAGCCAAACCATTCTTGCTGTGATTCTGCTGATTTGCCTTATACATCATTAGGAGGATCAGGCCCTTCCTATCGGAGCTACACAACTCCTGGTCTAAGCTCTTGTTCTATCCAGACTGGACTATTGTAATGCTCTCTTGGCAGCTCTTCCAGCATCAGTCAAACCTCTGCAAGTGATCCAGATGCTGCAGCAAGAGTGGTCTTTAAAGGTAGCCCTATAAACTCAATACTTTAGATCTGTGTGTCCTCCAGAAGCTTGTGTTCTGCAAGTGAACGGTGCCTTGTGGTGCCATCATCCCAAAGAGACACAAAACCACTTTCACTGACCTTTACCTGGACTGTTTCCTGCTGGTGGAATGACCGGCGCAACTCAACACATTTTCAATAAACTGCTAAAGATCCATCTTTTTTGTAAACACTTGACCCAATAATACTAAATCTTTGTTTAAAAAACAAAAAAACTTGCTATGTGTACTGTGCTAGACTAACTGGGACTTGTTACTGCACGTGTTGCTTCTATGTTTATCTTAATTGGTAAGTCACTTTGTATAAAATGTAATTGTAAATGTTTAAAATAATAAGTTATATTAGCGTATAAAGGTATACAGCAATTGCCTTTTAATGTGGATTTTTTACATGTTCTAGATCAGTGATCCCCAACCCCCGGTCCCCGGACCGGTGCCGGTCCGTGGACCCGTTAGTACCGGGCCTTGAAATATTCCCTAAATAATTTTTTTTTTTTTTTTTTTTGAATAATATTTTTTTTTTTTTTTAAGTGCTATGACATGTCATGTTATGTTATTTAATCCAAAACATAAACAGTAAATAGATAAAAATGTGTTTCTTTGAGCGCGTTCATTCCGATTGCTTAGCAACCGGAATTTTTTGTGTCGTATCTGAATGGACTGCAAAAAAAGATAGGCTACCGGTAAACTGGAGCACTTTGCTAGCACTTTATTCAACTCAAAGAAACGTATCCTATATGATATTAATCAGATATATACAAAATAAACATAACATTACAAATTATAACTGCACAAAATTACGAGAATGCACAAGTGAATTTGAACTACGTGCCATTCAGAATGACTCATGTTGTGGACGCGCTCTTCCTGGAGCAACGCGACACAGCAACTAAACCCAAATAATTCACAATGTTTTATTAAAACATTGTTCTCTTTATAATGTTATATAATATGACAGTAGGCTACCAACAGTCATTATTAGTCGTGCAGTGTCGTTTGAGCTGCGAGCGCTGAAGCTGAAGAGTATCACCATACACTTTACTACATTAATTTTTAACCAAATGCATCCTATATGTCGTGAGATAAATCAGATATAGATAGGCCTACACAAAATAAACACAATATTACAACTTACATTTGCACAAAACAAAAGGCTGCGAATGCACACGCAAACTTATAGTCATGATAGTGTAATGAACCGGCGCGCTCTCTTTACATGTTTCGCGGTTGAGCAGTACGCACGCGCATGAAACTGCTTATCGTCGATTAAACGTTAACATCCCTATTTTGCACCAAAACACCAAAGCAAATTCCTTGTATGTGAAAACTTGGTACATGCCAATAGAAGTAAATTCAATGTAAAATTCAATGTAAAATACAATTTGCCATTTCTGCCACCTGCTATGAGTGAGTGCTGTGTGAGTTGCTTTTGAAGTAGACCTAATTGTATGGGAGAAAAGGGAAACATTTTGTGAACCGGTCTGAAAGTTTAAAAAGATTGGTATATTCATATAAGTAGCCTTTGTTGCCACCTAGTTCATTATATGTAAAGAAATTATAGGCTGTTACTGTTTTACACAGTGATATGTTCCGAATCCAAACGATACATCTTAAAATTGAGGCATTAAAATTGACAACTGGTCCCTGGAATTTTTTTTATGAATTTGCTGGTCCCTGGCACAAAAAAGGTTGGGAACCCCTGTTCTAGATTATATACTAAGATTCTATTTCCTATTTTAATAATTTATCTTGATGTTCAGTGTTTGTTCAATTACTAATACTGTAAATGTGCAGGTATTCTGTACTCGTACATTTAGTTAATTAAACAGAAATTAACTGTAAATTTGCTATTATTAAGTACTTAAATAAAGATTGGTCAAAGTTGTGAAATTGGATTTGTACAAATAAAAATTTAAACTGTAAATTTACAAACATTTGTATTTGAAATTATGTACTTTTTGCATTTTTATACATAATTTCATAGTTATTTTACACAGAAAATCTATATATTAAAAGAAAATTACTGTAGATAGACAGCATTATTATATAAAATAACTTTATAAAACCCTACATTTACTGTTTAACTTGAAAGTTAAATGTTTTTTAATGTAATTTGACATAATTTATCCGTTTTTCCACGGTTTAATGAGCCATTATCAACAGTAATATACTGTAATTTAATCAATTTTGACTGTAAAGTAGATTCTGTATTTTCACGGTTTTTGCATGTAATTTTGTAAAATGGTTATTTGCTGTAATTTAACGGTATCCGTCTGGAAACTTTGCTGCCAGAGATTTGCCGTTTTTTTACGGGATTTTTTTTTACAGTGCAGCAACAACACATAAAGACCAATATATGCCATATACATATAACGCAAAACCAGCAACAACACACAAAGACCAATAAGCCATAGGCCTACATATAACGTAAATAGTGCGCAACGCGCGCGTGCCCAAAATGTCAACAATAGGCTATTAAAGTTTATGCAGGAGGCAAATGCCTGCTGGCATTTTTCTTTCAGCAGTCATGACAGGTTTTTTTCCAAATAATCACATTTCACCTCCTCAAATTACTGTTGCTTGCAAATCTCTTTACACCACTTTCTGTGCGTAAAACACACACAAATGAAATGTCCGCAAGCACATTATATCATCAGCAGGTTCAGCATCTTAAATGACGACTAAAGAGCAAATAAAGCTTAACTTATGTTTCAGAAGCGCGCACGGCGGGCCTTCATCGCAGCAAAGCTCTTAACAGCATCCTCCATTTCTATTCTCTGTGCCTGATCGGTGATTAATGAACGATCTGTTCATTGCGTATGTCACGTGACGCAATGAACGGATCACCCAAATGAACGTAAGACTGGGAAGGTAAAGTAATTATTTATGTTCCCTGTTAATAATTTTTTACTGCATTATGATTTCTTAATTCAGAATATGATCAACATTGCGTAGGTGGATGTGATCGGGGAATTTGGCTGTTAAAAGTATAACATTTAAGCCACTTAAATAAACGATATGACTCGAATGACTCAAGAGAGTCAGTAAAATGATCCGAACTTCCCATCACCCAATCATAACTCGTGAGAGCAGGGGCGCGTCCTCGCCGGCGCTGCTGGGCGGCGGAAGCTCAGCAAATCAGTCATCATGACTCGTGAGAGCAGGGGCGCGTCTCGCCGGAAGCTCAGTAAATCATATTATAACCTATTTTGTGAATTGTTCATTCCCTTACAAAAGTGCCGCTCTAGGCAATTGCCTAGTTCGCCTATATGGACGCGCCGGCCCTGGGCTTATCACATATATACTGTACCTATAACTGCTTTGCAGACCAACATCTCCCCAAAGGCCATCTTCTAGCCAGAGCCCTTCCAGCACAGTTGCTGGGCAAGTGGAGTGGTCAGCATGCAGAACAGGATACGCCTGGTGTTGGAGGTTGGGCTTGTACCCCCAACTGTTGCCAGATACTTTGCCTAAATTAAAGCAGTAACACATCAGTGTATTCACATGACAGCTATAATGAAACTGTAGTGATAAAGTTACAAAACTTGATTTATTTAAATGCATTTATTCATTTAGCAGGGTCTTTTATCAAAAGCAACTTTTAAAGAACCAAATATTTAATAAAACCAAGTGTACCATTGCACTGTAGCACGTCTCATCCTTCAGTTGGAGTTCTACATTTGGAAGGTCTATCATGTTTTTCAAAGGCAAATGGACACCCTCTAGCAGGTCTGCATCCACAGAGCTCTGTTTGGTGAGCTTTAAAAGCAATTTTAGCAACCTCCTAAATAACAGCACCTAACACCTAAATTAATAACAGCAACCTCCCCTTTCAGGTGTTCTAACTGAGTTATTATTTGACGTTCTGTTGCTGGAGAGAGAGAGAGAGAGAGAGAGACAGACAGACAGACAAGGAAACAGTGAGACAGAGAAAATATGAAATCTTGAATAAAGTAATAACTTATTGTAATCATTAATGTACTGTTAATTGACAATTATTCTGCAACTAATTCAACAACATCCTCTTTTCATGAGACGTAAAAACCTGAAATCAGTGCTGCCTTCTTGACAGAACTGGTACTGGTGGGCCAGGTGATGCAGGGGGAATAGGCAGGGCTGGTGAAATTCGTTGAGATAGTGTCGACTGTGGGGATGGAGGGGATGGTGGAACTGGTACAGAGCCCTTTCTTCTTTTACTTCTTCAGAAGAGTGGCCCTGATCAGGGTACCGTGAGGTTGGTCTGGTGTAGCTAAAAGTCACATAGTGAACCTTTAATCCTAGATTTTTGTAATCTGAAATTTCACACTCTACATTCCCACTCTGGGTACTTCTTTCTCCTGTGTAAGTTTTATAATCAGTGCGAAAACTAAGAAACTTACTTCCTTTTGTGATTATATTTTCCCAGCATGGTGTCAATTTCTGAACTGAGACAGGAGGATGTCTCAGCCTTTTTGGCCTTCTTTCTGGCTTTCTCATAATCTGCTACAGAACAATAAACCAGTACTCTGTGAGCTATCATAAGCTGAACATTTGTCATCACATTTCTACAAATTAAAAATTCTAAAGGCACCCTACATACTCAAGGTGAAACTAAATATTACAAGATTTAAACTATGTTTTTTAGACTTTCAGCAAATAGTCACAGTTCACACAACAAATCTATTATTGATGAATTAACAGCTGTTTGTGGATTCCTTGACTTCTAAAGATACACAAATGCTTTATATAAAGAACAGAATTAAATCTAGCATATTTTTTGCCAATAAAATTCCTTTAATGTAATGTATATTACTTTTGCTGCATGAATTCGTTATTTTCAATGATATGAAATTACAGAAATAGTAAAAAGATCAAATGTAGACAGCAACAGAAAGATGCCGTAATTGTAGATGACTTCTATTTAGATGCTTTTGGCAAAGGCAAAACTAAGAATTAAAAAAGTTAAGAAAATGTCTGACTCTCAGTCAAAAAATATACTCACAAAAAAGCCAAAGATGTTCTGTAGGCTACTTTCGCTCTCAAAAGAGCCGTTGGGGTGTATTTTAGCTGCTGCAAGACAAAAAAAAAAAAGACACAAAAAAACAGTATTCAGACATTACTGTTCAAAATTACACGTTTTTAGAACATTCGATCATTTATGAGCATCATGGCAAATCAGAGATGTATGATGACTATTAGATTGATCACTTTTGACAGTCAGATGTCAGTTAAAGGTTGTATCAGTGATTTCAGGCCGAAAAATACATGTCTAATCTTTCCTAACGATCCGCTAGCTGCTCGCCCCATAAGCGGGCTGTCCAAAAACCGCGTCTCTGTAGGCAGCCTAGGCTCTGAGATATGCACACAAAAACAAATGGGTACACCACCACTCAAAAACCAAAATAAAGTGTTCCAACCAATCACAGACAAGGGCGGGTGTTGTAAGGTTTTGAGCTTGTGCACGGCTGGACGCGAAGTTGGAGCAACACCCGCCCCTGTCGGTGATGATTGGTTGGAACACTGTTTGTTTTGGTTTTGAGTGGTGGTTGTACCCATTTGTTTTTGTGTGCAGATCTCAGAGCCTAGGCTGCCTACAGAGACGCTTTTTGGACGGCATCCTTATGGGGTGGGTAGCTAGCGGATCGTTAGGAAAGATTACACATTTATTTTTGGGCCTGAAATCACTGATACAACCTTTAACACAACAAAAAAAACAGAATAATTATTTTCATGAAATTATTAATAGTTGTGTTGTTTAAATCAGTCCTTCCAGAAAAATGCGGAGTTTTTTTGTGATTGTTGCGGGCAAAAATCCTTGATTACGCGGCACGTTTTCTTAAAAATGCAATGGAATATGCGGGATATTTATGCAATTTTATGCGATGAAATTGCGAGAACTTGCAAAAATTGCGGGAACTTGCAAAAACTGCGGTTTGATGAAAAAGAGAAAAAAAAGTGATCCTCTTCTAACTAGGCTACTGCCTTAATGTAAAGAGTCATTTCTTATTACTCCTATAATAAGCAAGCATAGGCTACTACATCACAGAAAGTGCTGGGAATATTTAAGGTCTCATCTTGTTTTATTTCAGACCTTAATAAACATGACAAACTTACAAAACATTGATGAGTCAAACAAGTTCTGTAGCTTTACAAAAGGAATATGCTACAACTTCTGTAAAAAAGAATAAATAAAATATAAAAAAATAAACAGAGGTAGGTAGCTATACAGAGGTAGCTATACAAAACAGACAAATTCTGTTAAAATAAGTGCTTCCAATGCACAAAGTGCAATCTCTTACTGTAACAAGTTTACATACTAATACAACTGTAAGGTTTTTGAAACTAGTATGATTTAACCCACTGGTAACAAAAAAGTGCAATCTTACAACTGAAAAGACTGGGCTTCATCATGGCTTCATTGCGGGGTTTGCAGCTTTTCGATGATGTTCACGTCACATAATTACGTCACTTCATAACGTTCCCATGGCAACAGGGTGGACCGGCTGCTCGTGTGTGAAATAAACGCAACATTTTCCACCTTTCTGCTAAGATATATGTGACTTTTTTTGCGACGAAAATGCGGGGATTATGAAATCATGCAAGCTCTGCATATTTTGCGTGGAAATCAGCAATTTATGCGGCGAGATTGCGGAGTATTTGAAAAAATGCGACCCCCGCATAAATATGCGGACTTTGGCTGATTTTGCATTGAATTCAGCGATCGCATAATCGCGTTTTTCTGGAGGGACTGTATAATATGTACAATAACATCCCCAGATAGCACACATACGTCTGGCCGATGTCGGCCCGATGTACAAAGTTCCATCGGCACGATGTCGCTCAGAGAGCGTTTGCTAATCGGCAATATGTCGCCTCGACGTTGGCATCTGATCGCAAATGATCTCCGGCCGACGTTTGAACGATGCAAAGCTGTACATCCTGACCGCTCTCTGCATTGGCTTTATAGGGCCTTTATTTATTTAGGCCGAACCTTTCGGGCTACTCCTTACATTAGACACCATGCGCTGCTTTCATTGACGCGCGCACTTACGAACACACACACACACACACACACACACACACACACACACACACACACACAGAGCGGAGATCGCGCTGCATGCAACACTCACTCAGCAGCACATAAACTGTAGTCAACATTGCCCCGAGATTAAATTGATAAAATAACTTAGATACTGAACAAATGCAACTTTCATCCCTCAAAATGGCCATATTCAAGAAAAAAAAGTAGAGTAGTTTGACACTTCTATCTTACCTCGTACAACGTTAAACTGATGGAATACGTGCTCTGCTTCTGTGAACAGTAAACCCCGCCTTCTTTGATTTGATTGTCTATCTATTTGGATGGTTGCTGTTAGACCAACTAAGACAGACCAGCCTAAAATGTAACTTTTAAACATTTTAAAAGTTCAAATGTAACTTTTAAACATTTTAAAAGTTTACAATTTAAAAGTTCTGTTTTTAGTCTGTCATCCTAAAAACAGAGGAGCAAGAATTTCCAATATTGGGGGGACAGTTTGGCCATTTCTAATTATTGACTTATTATTGACGTATAATTATAGGACTACCCCCCTCAATGTCTACAGTGATATACAGCCCTGGGGCTACTTGACTATCCAATATGAAAAAAGTAGGCTATACTGACATTGAAAAATATTTTCTTACAATTGTGTGTGTAACTGTCTACATAATGAACAGGCACAATTCAAGTTAAGAAACTTTAATGACACCAGAAAGAACTCCAGTAGAAAAGGGATCAAAAAAGGAACAGCAACAATGTAGAGGTGGATTCTTCCTGGCAGCCTATAATAGAGTGAAAAACATTGAGAAAAAGCAGTTAGGACTTTGCTATAAGAAATAAATGCATCAACAAATATGTTTTAACTGTTTTCTTTATGAGGTCTACCTTTTATTCTTACCAATTTTAAGCAATAACCAATAAAATGGCTAAAGTAAAAGGAGTCTATTTAAACAAAGATTGTGTTGATTACATTACATTATCAACTGTTAGATTATTTTTTCATTGAATCATTTGTTCAAGAAGACTTGAGAGATTCATTCAAAATGATTTCCATTACACGAGAGTAGATGTTAAAACTTCATGCTGATTTGTGCTCGGCTTTCGCCAAGATAAGCAACACTAAGACGTAGCTTTACAGTAAACTATGCTTCTCCATCCATTTACGCTTCTTTCCATATGAGGGTGTGACTCCCCTTCTGTCCGGCGTTAACGGCTGAAGTGTACTTGGCGCGTTAGCACACACGACGGCTGCAACTACAGTGTGGTCTCCCTAGTGGACCAACACGACAACCGTCTGGATTGAGCCGAGTAGGGGACATCTCTAGGGTCTTCAAGTGGGCACCTTCCGTCCTCAGTGTTTCGTCGACTAGCCCACGACACCTCAAGAGGGCTCGACAGTGACTCTGGCGTCCCAGAGTCACCCCCCTCCGTCCCCCACTCAACTCAGCCCAGCTTACTGACCTCTACATCCCTCCTGCTGCTGAGACCTAACCACAATCTCACTATCTCTCCGCAACCCAACCATACGCGCCAACCCGATTGACTAAGGCTGTCGAGCCCCACTGGTGCGTTAAAGCAGTTACAGTGGCAACGGTTCCGTATGGCATACCACCTACCGCAAAACACAATATCTGCCCAACCACCCGTCATTCTATACTATACAACCAATACAAATTGAATAGTATACTATACAACCTATACTACACAACCTATACAAATAAACCAACAGACTCTTCAAGTTTTTCAAGAATTCTACGAAACCGTAGCGTGGCGGCCTGTACCTTGCCAGCTAGAATCTTTCCGTCTCAACCACAGCCAGTTGCTGCTCCTTTCTGCTGCTTCAGATAAGTTCTTTACTGTGCGACGCAACTCTTGGCCGCTGAATCCGACGTCTCTGAGGAACCGGGTTGTAGAGTGTGCCACAAAACCTCGACAACCCACTTCCACTGGATAAACCTGGACTCTCCATCCTCGCTGTTCTGCTTCAGTGGCCAAATGAGCATACCGCAGTTTCTTCCTCTCATATGCCTCATCTACAGCATCCTCCCATGGCACTGTCAACTCTATCAGTTGAACAATGCGTGCTGATCCAGACCACAAAACAATGTCTGGTCGTAGGTTAGTGGTGGCAATCTCAGGTGGAAAAATAAGCCGTTGATCAAGATCAGCCAGCATCTTCCAGTCCCTAGCAGCTTCCAGTTGTCCTGGCCGAGAATTGGTGTTAACACCTTTTCTTGGTGGTTGCTCGCCTGGGCGGAGGAATGTTGTCTTCAGCGTGTAATGTTTTGCTAGAACATGCGGCAACTTATTGGTCATACTACGCTTGCCTTCCAATGCTAAAGCCAAACATCTCAGTACTTGGTCATGGCGCCAAGTAAACCGACCTTGGCTAAGAGCCACCTTACATCCTGTCAAAATGTGCCTTAATGTGGCAGGTGATGAACACAAAGGACAAGAGGGATCCTCTCCTACCCAGAGGTTTAGGTTCTGCGGTGATGGGAGAACATCATATGTTGACCTAATAAGGAAACTGATCCTACTCTCTTCCATTGACCAAAGGTCTTGCCAGCCCATTTTGCGTTGTTCCACACTCTCCCATCTCATCCACTCTCCCTGCTTGGCCTGGGAAATGGCCTTTATACTCCTCATCCTCTCCTCCTGCTTTCGCACCTCGTTGACTACCAGCTTCCTCCTTTGAGCTGGGCCTGCCTTGTGCCATTTAGGAGGAGCTAAACTGAGCCCAAAACCCCCTCTTCCATGCTGTACCTGTCCCACGATATCCCCTATTTGAAGGTCAGCCTTTGCCTCTACTACTGATTTCTTTGCTGACCACTTTCTACCAGTTTTTAACACAGGGGCTGCCTCCCTTACACATTTGTCACGTGACTCTACTAATGTCATTTCCAGTCTGACCTTGGCACACTTAAACTCCTCGGTTAAAGCAGAGACTGGCAGCTGCAATATTCCTTTACTATAAAGTCCCACTCTGCTGAGGCAGCGTGGAACTCCCAACCATTTCCTGATGTATGAACTTATTAACGCTTCCAGCTTATCCACTGTTGTCAAAGAAACCTCGTACACAGTCAGTGGCCACAGCAACCTCGGCAGTAGACCAAACTGAAAGCACCAGAGTTTTAGTTTGCCTGGTAGAGCACAACTGTTTATGCTCTTCAACCCTTCCACTGCTTGTCGTCTAACTTCTCCCACTCGAACTGTGTCCTTTAGATCTCCATCGTACCATCTCCCAAGACTTTTCACTGGCTTCTCAGAAACTTTTGGTATTGCCTCACCATTAATGAAGAATTTTTTATCTACTACCTTTCCTTTAACTATGGAGATGCTCCTTGATTTAGAGGGCTTAAATTGCATTCGTGCCCATTCAATATTATCTGTTAACTTCCCCAATAACCGATTAGTACAGGCTACTGTTGTAGTCATGGTTGTCATGTCATCCATGTATGCTCTGCTTGGTGGTAGTCGCAACCCAGAAGCCAAGCGCTCTCCTCCTACTACCCATCTTGATGCCCTAATGATTACTTCCATTGCCATGGTAAAAGCCAGTGGAGAAATTGTGCATCCTGCCATTATTCCAACCTCTAAGCATTGCCATGCAGTGCTGAATTTTGGAGTTGAGAAACTAAATTGCAAATCTCCAAAAAAGGCTTTCACTAAATTTGTTATTGACATTGGTACTCTGAAAAAATCAAATGCTGCCCAAAGAAGCTCATGTGGCACTGAACCATATGCATTGGCCAAATCCAGGAATGTCACATGGAGCTCCTTCCTCTCCTTTTTTGCTGACTGAATTCGTTGCCAGATAACATTGATGTGTTCTAAGCATCCTGAGAACCCTGGAATGCCCGCTTTTTGAACTGAAGTGTCAATGAAGCCATTCTTTAATAGGTAGGTGGACAATCTCTGGGCAATAATGCTGAAGAAAATCTTACCTTCAACGTTTAATAGTGAAATAGGACGAAACTGACTGATGCTTGTAGCATCTTTTTCTTTAGGTATAAAGACTCCACCTGCTCTGCGCCATGCTCTAGGTACAACCTGTTTTTCCCATGCCACTTTTAACAATTTCCACAGAATTCGCAGAACTCCTGAAGCACTCTTGTACACTCTGTACGGAACTCCATTAGGCCCTGGAGATGATGAAGCCCTTGCCTTTCTCACAGCCTGCTCTACCTCTTTCCACTTAGGTGCACAGACCTCCATTTGGTATTCTGGTGGGTTGATAGGTGGTATGTCTGATGGAATTGACATATGCTCATGCCTTTTTGCATCTGTATGCGTTTCCTCCAAATATCTCTCTAGCTCAACTCTAGATGCTTTTAAAGTGCCATTCTTCTCACTGGTGAATAACTTCTTTACGAATTTGAATGGGTCTTTATAGAAATTAGCCCTCGCACGTTCCTTCTTTTTGTAGCGTTTCCGTAGACGCTCAGCTCTGCGTAATGTTGCCAGCTTATCTTTTATGTCCCTTTGTAAGAGATTGAGTCCCTCCTTCTGACTTTGTTCTGCTCTTTTCCATTGCTTCCTCAGCTGTCTCCTTTCTCTAACTAACCCTTCAATTTTCTGCTGCCGTCTAGACATTCCAGGAGCAGTTTGTACTTTTTCCTTCCTTTTTTCCACACCAAACCTCTCACTTCCATATGCGTAAATGATGTCCCCAAATTTATCCAGCTTCTTTTCAACTGTACCAGTTAATCTTTCCAATGCAAAGCATAGATCTGTGTTTACCGTATCCCATGCAGTTTTCTCACAAGCTCTTGGCCATCTAACTCCAGGCCTATGCCCGTTGAGGTTCTTTTCTCTCTTATGCTGGTTAGTCTGACCGGTTTCACAAGTCTGAATATGTTCATCACTATCTGTGCAAGCCCTCCTCTCCTCTATGACAGGGGTGCTGATATCCTGCGAGCTGTGGTTTGCTTCCTGTCGCTGGATTTCATTCGACTGACTTGACTGACTTCGTAAGAAGTACTGATCAATGCGAGGCCCTTGTCCCTTCTCCCTCAAGCATTTCATTTTCCCTTGATGAACCTTCAAACCCCTGACCGTTGTCGCCTTGCTCCAGCCACAGACACAAACCTGGAGTTCAATGACTTTACTAACTGCAGATCTTGAACTAGTCTTACTCTCCATACTCATATCCGTTTCCATTCCTAAGTCGTTAACCATGTTGTCCAACATCGAGTCATCTTCCGCCCCCGCTCTCGCAGACTCTAGGGGTATTTTTCTCTTTAATTTCTTAGAAGCCTTGGGCGGGTGTCTCCAGCATCCTGTAAACACGAAGCTGGATACTGCCGACAAGGGTAGCTAACCCTTACCAGCCCCATTGGGGTCTATTTCCTCCTGTCAGCTGTCTCTCCAGGCTGTCACAAGGTCTTTCCCTTGTTGCCAGCAGCACTATTCACCGCAGTCACTGGACGTATCCAGATCTTCATGATTTCCATTACACGAGAGTAGATGTTAAAACTTCATGCTGATTTGTGCTCGGCTTTCGCCAAGATAAGCAACACTAAGACGTAGCTTTACAGTAAACTATGCTTCTCCATCCATTTACGCTTCTTTCCATATGAGGGTGTGACTCCCCTTCTGTCCGGCGTTAACGGCTGAAGTGTACTTGGCGCGTTAGCACACACGACGGCTGCAACTACAGTGTGGTCTCCCTAGTGGACCAACACGACAACCGTCTGGATTGAGCCGAGTAGGGGACATCTCTAGGGTCTTCAAGTGGGCACCTTCCGTCCTCAGTGTTTCGTCGACTAGCCCACGACACCTCAAGAGGGCTCGACAGTGACTCTGGCGTCCCAGAGTCACCCCCCTCCGTCCCCCACTCAACTCAGCCCAGCTTACTGACCTCTACATCCCTCCTGCTGCTGAGACCTAACCACAATCTCACTATCTCTCCGCAACCCAACCATACGCGCCAACCCGATTGACTAAGGCTGTCGAGCCCCACTGGTGCGTTAAAGCAGTTACAGTGGCAACGGTTCCGTATGGCATACCACCTACCGCAAAACACAATATCTGCCCAACCACCCGTCATTCTATACTATACAACCAATACAAATTGAATAGTATACTATACAACCTATACTACACAACCTATACAAATAAACCAACAGACTCTTCAAGTTTTTCAAGAATTCTACGAAACCGTAGCGTGGCGGCCTGTACCTTGCCAGCTAGAATCTTTCCGTCTCAACCACAGCCAGTTGCTGCTCCTTTCTGCTGCTTCAGATAAGTTCTTTACTGTGCGACGCAACTCTTGGCCGCTGAATCCGACGTCTCTGAGGAACCGGGTTGTAGAGTGTGCCACAAAACCTCGACAACCCACTTCCACTGGATAAACCTGGACTCTCCATCCTCGCTGTTCTGCTTCAGTGGCCAAATGAGCATACCGCAGTTTCTTCCTCTCATATGCCTCATCTACAGCATCCTCCCATGGCACTGTCAACTCTATCAGTTGAACAATGCGTGCTGATCCAGACCACAAAACAATGTCTGGTCGTAGGTTAGTGGTGGCAATCTCAGGTGGAAAAATAAGCCGTTGATCAAGATCAGCCAGCATCTTCCAGTCCCTAGCAGCTTCCAGTTGTCCTGGCCGAGAATTGGTGTTAACACCTTTTCTTGGTGGTTGCTCGCCTGGGCGGAGGAATGTTGTCTTCTGCGTGTAATGTTTTGCTAGAACATGCGGCAACTTATTGGTCATACTACGCTTGCCTTCCAATGCTAAAGCCAAACATCTCAGTACTTGGTCATGGCGCCAAGTAAACCGACCTTGGCTAAGAGCCACCTTACATCCTGTCAAAATGTGCCTTAATGTGGCAGGTGATGAACACAAAGGACAAGAGGGATCCTCTCCTACCCAGAGGTTTAGGTTCTGCGGTGATGGGAGAACATCATATGTTGACCTAATAAGGAAACTGATCCTACTCTCTTCCATTGACCAAAGGTCTTGCCAGCCCATTTTGCGTTGTTCCACACTCTCCCATCTCATCCACTCTCCCTGCTTGGCCTGGGAAATGGCCTTTATACTCCTCATCCTCTCCTCCTGCTTTCGCACCTCGTTGACTACCAGCTTCCTCCTTTGAGCTGGGCCTGCCTTGTGCCATTTAGGAGGAGCTAAACTGAGCCCAAAACCCCCTCTTCCATGCTGTACCTGTCCCACGATATCCCCTATTTGAAGGTCAGCCTTTGCCTCTACTACTGATTTCTTTGCTGACCACTTTCTACCAGTTTTTAACACAGGGGCTGCCTCCCTTACACATTTGTCACGTGACTCTACTAATGTCATTTCCAGTCTGACCTTGGCACACTTAAACTCCTCGGTTAAAGCAGAGACTGGCAGCTGCAATATTCCTTTACTATAAAGTCCCACTCTGCTGAGGCAGCGTGGAACTCCCAACCATTTCCTGATGTATGAACTTATTAACGCTTCCAGCTTATCCACTGTTGTCAAAGAAACCTCGTACACAGTCAGTGGCCACAGCAACCTCGGCAGTAGACCAAACTGAAAGCACCAGAGTTTTAGTTTGCCTGGTAGAGCACAACTGTTTATGCTCTTCAACCCTTCCACTGCTTGTCGGTGAAAAATGGTGAATCATCCATTAATTAAACACGGCTGGGTTTTCCTTCTTAATGCTACGTCGTTCTTTGTACCTTATCGTTAATACGTGTTTCCCGAAACATTCTTATTTATTTATTTGTTTATTTGAAAAGGGACAATGTACACTGATCAACATTCAGAACAAATGTAAGCGTACCCGAGGTAGCCAAAGGATAGTTTTCATCCCTTGCCAGATTTTATTAGGCATCCTAAAATAGTAAACTGTTATAATACAATAAAATTATTTATACAATAAACAAAAGGTAAAAAAAAATAGGACTGTTGTAACCACAAACAATCAAGTAAACAAGATGAGCAGATAAAAACTAAAAATAGATGATAATAGATGATACAGTTATTGTTGGTGGATGGGACCAGCGTCAGTGTTGATGATTTTCAATAAGCCAATTCTTAAAGGTGCCCTAGAATGTTTTTTTTTATTATTTTATAATGTTTCCTGGGTTGCCCTTATAATGTTAGTATGTTTTTTAGATCAAAAATAGTCATAATTTAGAAATAAAAGGCATTTTTCCTAGCCTGATTTTAGTCTCTGATTTGAACACTCTGTTTGAAGGGGCGTGTCTGCTGTGAGAACGGCCACTGCTGTGATTGGCTGACATGCTTGCATATGAAATATGACATGTGAAACTCTCTCGAATACTTTTATTACAGCTGTTATATACGTTTTAACTATTACAGCTATCGAGATTAACGAATCGTGAGATGTTTTTAAAGTATTTAAATCTATTTCCATCACATAAAATGTTGCTGTGATGAGCATTGAGCAAGCAGATGACAGTCTGTTGATCGCGAGACAACGCAGTTTCTCTCTCTAATGCTTTCACCAATGCAAACGATGACATAGCCTACTTCTATGAGAGCTTCGTTGTGCAGTGTAACAGCGTCATTGATTTCATAACGAGTTTGGCAAGAGAGATAAACTCGCGCTGTGTGGATTGTTCTTTGACCGCTTTCTGTATACTTTTTTCACTGAGAATTAGCCTATTTAACGTTAGTTATGTATGCTCGTTACTTGGAGTTTGCTATTACTGTACTAGGATCTTGCGCTGGATCTAACACAGTGTAAATTATCTTTAATAAAATCACTACTTACCGGTTGCGGGAATATAGTTGGAATTACCCCCTTCTTCAGTTTGAGACGCTGAGAGAAGCTTGATATTGTCCCAGGTTCGAAAATAAGTCCGTGGTGAAATGGGCAGAGCAAACTAACAACTTCGAATTAAACTGTTGCGGTATCCGATTAATATAAACATCAACCACGCGTCCACGCCTGTTGACATTTCTTTTCTGTGGGAAGGGTATGAAAATACCTCACATCCCCTGCACAGCCTGGAACATAGCATTTATTCCATGATCTGCCATTTTCTCTCTGATCCTCGCTTGTTCCGATGATGACTCGGCTGTGCAGTGCTTGTCATTGAGGGCTGGGATATGCAAATCTTTGGAGGCGTGATCCCCGACTGTTGCGTCACAGTCGGTATTATGTGGAGATTCGCCTGTTTTTCAGGGGTGTTTTTTAAAAACGAGATTTAAATAAGAAGGAGAAAACAATGGTGTTTGAAACTCACTGTATGTCATGTCCATGTACTGAACTCTTGTTATTTAACTATGCCAACATAAATTCAATTTCACATTATAGGGCACCTTTAAGGGTAATCTTAAAAGAGTAATAGGATGGGGACTCTCTAATTAATGGTGGTACTGAGTTCCATTGATGTGAAGCTGTGAATGAAAAGACGGCCTGACTGAATGCAGGTTTTTTTTGTGGAATTGTGCAGGCCCTCCTCGCTACGCCTGGAAAAACGAGCACTCCGCACCGCATGCGCTTCTATTATGGTATTACCGGTGTTGTCACACTTTGATTAACCGGTGGGGAAATATCCTCACCACCATATCACTACCAACCTTCTGAACGTATGACTTGCAGAAAATATACTTAACGAAGAACGTTTCGGGAAACACGTATTAACGATAAGGTACAGCTTAAGGTATAACTTAGAGTTATACCTTAATATAACGACGTAGTGTTAAGAAGGTTTCTGGAAATCCAGCCCTTATCTTTAATAACGTGTTTCCTGAAACGTTCTTACTGTTGTGCTTTTATTGAGCAGGTCATCCAATAACAGAAATGAGTTATTTACACCAATAATGTGATGCGGCTGCTGGGCAATCTGGTGAGTTTTGAGGCGGAGCATTGAAGAGAGGGGTGTGTTTGTTTGGGTTGATTCCAAAGATCAACAATGTCCAACAGCGTTTTTGAAATATCGCTTACCCCACCTTAATATCTGGCAGTTTTTTTTATGTCCATCTATAGTTGCCATTACCTGAAGTCTCCGTGAGTGTTTGCATCATCTGAAGTCTTCACAAGAGAGGCTGATCCAAACTGGAGCTGCTGTAATCTCTAGTAAACTTGCTGAGCATCCTGAGATATAAACAGGGAAATAACAGGAGAAAGATTAGCAGAGCTTCAGTTCGTATTTTATTTCAGGCAAAAGATGATCATGTGCACTTTTTACTATTTCATCACATAATAACTGTAGAACAAGATTATGAGATGTGTTAATTGAATGCTTGGCTAAAGATATGTGTCTTTAATTTAGATTTAAATTGGGAGAGTGTGTCCAAACATTATCAGGAAGGTTATTTATGTAAAAGTGTAGCAAAACTCAAAAGCATAAAGATGTGAATTTGACTTGTCCCCTGTAAAATACAAGTCTAAAGTTGAATTTAGAGATTAGCACTCACAGATGATGTCACAAAACACGCGTCCTCAGGAACTAACACGACTTAACACATAGACAGTGATATTAAAATGCATAAATGATAACTCCGTAAACAACATACTAATTAATATGAGTTCCCCTAGCCTGCATATGGTCCCCCAGTGGCCAGAAATTGTGATAGGTGTAAACCCAGGGTTTCTACAAGTATCTTCAAATGAAATTTAATGCCTTTTTAATGCCATTTTAAAAGGTTTTAATGCCATATACGACCCATGACTAACCACGTATATATATATATATATATATATATATATATACAGTTTTTTTTCTTTTTTTCTGGAACACATAGGTGTAATTTGCGGGTGGGACATGTCGATTGTCCCCACCATTTTTTAAACATCTCGCGGCGTATAGGACGGGTCGCAGGAATGGTGGTCTTGCATTAGTAATATTATTATTAGTGTTTTTGTTGTTGTCATTAATAATTGCTCACACTTGCAAAAGAGAAGATTTGACACATGGCACTGACAATTCAACCAAATAAAAAAGTGTTTATTCTCTTCCTCTTCTACCGGCACCGTCTCCTCCTCTAATGGGCCCTTTCCTCCACCTTCTCTGGGCCAGCATCCTCTAACCTGGCCTTTTTAGGGGGCTTTCCTCTCTGGGCGGATGAGAGGATGCTTAATTGCTTTTTACCTGACATCTTTGAAAGACAGATGCAATGATTAATGCATTCATGGCCCGGATATAATTATAAAATATGACATGATTTTAAAAGTGACCTATAACATCGACTATGCAATACACTTTAATTTATTTAGTGCTTATAACATTTTTAAGCGCTTATAAAATTATTAAGCCTATTTGGAGAGAGAGATGTTTATAATGTGACTATGTCAGTCATCGTGTGATAACGGAAATATGACTAGGCCTAGACTAATTGTTCTGAGCAGGTGTTGTCATTGAACAGGCTGTAGAACTGTTGTCTAAGTTACAGACACTCATAAAAAAACTGATGCTAATTATCTGGGAAACGTTTCTCTAACAGCAGTCAAGTTACCATTGTTTGTGTCAAACAAGTTGTGAATTTTTTGTAACATTAAAACAGGAGATCATGACTTATCTTGAATCTTACCCAGATACAATAGTGCTATTTTCTAATTGGCTAATGTGTAGACCCTTTCTTTTTTTTGATTGGCTGATAAGTGGCAGGCTTGACTAGTAAGAACTGCAGGGGAGACGCGCTTGATTCCTGTCGGTTCCATAGTGAGAGCGGCGCGGCCAGAGACATTTGGGGCGCTGCGGCATATTCAATATATTATAAAGAGTTTTTCAGCGTAAGAAATACAATGTGAGCATGACAAAAGACCGAAATGAGTGACTGTCACGCTCAATGGGTGACACTTGAGAGCTCTGCGTCAAAGAGTATAGAAGAACAATATACGTTCTTTGCCTGCGTTCTGTTGTGGCTCGTGCACAACACTTCTTCTCTCGGACGCGCGCTTCAATCCGTTGCGGAGATACTCTCTTTTTGTTACGGTGAAATCACAGAACATAATGCACACAAACATGTCAAGTGCTTGATATACAACCACTAATAAACAATCGGTTAAAAAAAAAAAAAAAAAAAAAACTTCTTACTGCGGATTACAACCCAAAACCTCTGACATTCTTGACAAAAATTCTGCAACTGGACCATTAAAGTACATGCGTGTAACAGTCGGGTCTATTCTCACTACTAGCAACATATATTATATCTCATTAAACGACAAATTAAACACAATGTACTATTTACATCTAACGCCGATTTGTGGCCGTCACGCGGCATATGGGATTTTACGGCGCTGATTCCCATTGTTCCCAACTTTAAATACTCGTTTACAAACGCCGCAAAATCCTTCATCATTTTCACCACTAACAGGCTGCAACCATGCCTTAAAAGTTTTGTTTTCCAGGCACTTTGGCTGGAATTTGCACGTTCCCATTTTTTCAAGGTTCAGACCATGGTTCAGACCTCTCCACCGCTGTACAACAGACCCGCGTCACCTCTGCATCACGGCACTTTTGCTCCGGCCGGAAGCAATTACTAAACTGGTTCCGCGTATTTATCACACGAACGTACATATTTTGCAACAGCAAATACAAATGATTATTTATGAAGGCTATATTCAAATAAATTTATATAAAATTCTCTTCAAAACCATAAAAAAATGTAATGCCTCTAAGAATCAAATTTAATGCTTTTTAATGCCTTTTAAGGCCTTAATTTTCGCAAAATCCATTTAATGACTTTTAATGCTTTTTAATGCCCCGCGGAAACCCTGAAACCAAGCCCTGGGTATCCTGCTCCGCCATTGAGAAAATGAAAGCTGAGATGGGCCAATCAGGAGTCTTCCCCGTATGTCGTCATAGGGGGAAAGGTTACCTCCCCTTTCTCTGATTTGACCGCCCAGAGAATTTGGCCTAATTTTGATCTTTATCAGTATTGCGTAAGCTAGCTTACGCTACGGGAAAGATTAATCTTTTCTGAGAAATTGAAGCCAAAAAATTATCCTATAATTTTGTATCTATAATTTTGTATTTTGTAAAAAGCGGGCGTGGTCAGAGAGTATAAATAATGGCGTCGTAGACTGTAACTCTGGTTTTCATAGAATGAAGTCAAGTCAAGTCAAGTCACCTTTATTTATATAGCGCTTTTTACAATTCAAATTGTTTCAAAGCAGCTTTACAGAGATAACAGAAAAACAATGTTGTAATAGTATTGTTAAATTCAAAATTAAATGTTAAATGTCCCCAACTAAGCAAGCCAAAAGCCAATGGCAACAAAGGCGAAGAGAGGCGAAAAAGGCAACAGTGGCAAGGAACCAAAACTCCATCAGGTGACAGAATGGAGAAAAAAACCTTGGGAGAACCCAGGCTCAGTCAGGGGGCCAGTCCTCCTTTGGCCAACAAACGAACAGTGTATGATTATGAGTTAGGCAGCATAACGTCAGGAGTCAGATGTGATCAGAACTTTCATGATATTTATCCAGTTCATCTGGTTGGGTTGGGTCATCCGGCCGGTGAGGAGATGAGTGTGTTGAGGTGTTCATGGGCCTTCACAGTGTTGATGGGCTGGCTCATCAGGGATGCGTTGTCATCGTGTCCATGTGATGGTCCTTCCTCAGATCTGGATATGGCCTGGATCCGGCGGTTCGCGGTAAACCTCGGGATAAACAGAGACTAATATTAGCGTAGACGCCATCCTTCTTATGATGTACAAAGTACATCAGGAATTATGGGAAGTGTTCCCGGTTCCGGCTGATCTAAACTATGCAGCCTAACATTGAATTATAGAAATCTATAATGTGTTATGTGTATGCTAAGCCAAAGAGATGTGTTTTTAGTCTAGATTTAAACTGACAGACTGTATCTGCTTCCCGGACTGTGTTAGGAAGATTGTTCCAAAGTTTTGGTGCTAAATAGGAAAAGGATCTACCGCCAGCAGTCGATTTTGATATTCTAGGTATTATCAACTGGCCAGAATTTTGAGATCGCAATAGACGTGAAGGACTATAATGCGTTAAGAGCTCGCTCAAGTACTGGGGAGCTAAACCATTTAGTGCTTTGTAAGTAATCAGCAATATTTTAAAATTTATACGATGTTTAATAGGCAGCCAATGCAGTGTTGACAGAACCGGGCTAATATGGTCATACTTCCTGGTTCTGGTAAGAACTCTAGCGGCTGCGTTTTGAACTAGCTGTAGTTTGTTTATTAAGCGTGCAGGGCAACCACCCAGAAGAGCATTACAATAATCTAGCCTGGATGTCATGAATGCATGAACTAATTGTTCCGCATTTGTCAGTGAGAGCATATGACGTAATTTAGATATATTTTTAAGATGGAAAAATGCGGTTTTACAGATACTAGACACGTGACTTTCAAATGAAAGATTGGTATCAAAGAGCACACCCAGGTTCCTAACCGACGACGAAGACTTAACAGAGCAGCCATCAATTGTTAGACAGTATTCTGGGTTATTACGTGTGGCAGTTTTTTGTCCAATGATTAGAATCTCTGTTTTTTCAGAATTTAGTAATAGGAAATTACTGGTCATCCAATTTTTTATATCAGCTATGCATTCCGTTAATTTTAAGAATTGGTAAGTTTCGTTAGGTTTTGAAGAAATATACAGCTGAGTATCATCAGCATAACAGTGGAAGCTAATTCCATATTTCCTAATGATATCTCCTAATGGCAGCATGTACAGAGTGAACAGCAGCGGTCCTAGTACTGAGCCTTGTGGTACGCCGTACTGAACTTGTGATCGATAAGACATCTCTTCATTTACTGCTACAAACTGAAAACGGTCAGATAAGTATGATTTAAACCATGCTAGTGCAATTCCACTAATGCCAACATAGTTTTCTAGTCTATTTAAAAGAATGTTGTGGTCGATAGTATCAAATGCAGCACTAAGATCAAGTAACACTAACAGAGAGATACAACCACGATCGGATGATAAGAGCAAATCATTTGTGACTTTAATGAGAGCAGTCTCAGTACTATGGTACGGTCTAAATCCGGACTGAAAATCCTCGCAGATATTATTTCTTTCTAAAAAGGAACACAGTTGTGATGATACTGCTTTTTCTAGTATCTTTGACAGAAAAGGCAGATTTGAGATTGGCCTGTAATTGACTAATTCTGTAGGATCAAGTTGCGGTTTTTTAACAAGCGGTTTAATCATAGCCAACTTAAAGGTTTTTGGTACGTATCCTAGAGACAAAGATGAATTAATGATATTTAGAAGAGGATCTATGACCTCTGGAAGCATCTCTTTCAGTAGCTTAGTCGGTATAGGGTCTAGCATACAAGTTGTGGATTTAGATGAATTAACAAGTTTGCAAAATTCTTCCTCTCCTATAGCAACAAATGAATCAAAATGTTCCTCACGGAGACTACAATGCACTCCCTGATGCGCTACTGTAGTAGACGGTTGCATAGTTATAATTTTGTCCCTGATATTATAGATCTTATAAGTGAAGAAGTTCATAAAGTCATTACTGCTGTGTTTCTTGGTAACTTCTGGGCTTGAAGCTTTCTTTTTCGTTAGTTTAGCCACTTGTTCAAATAAATACCTAGGATTATGTTTATTTTCTTCTAATAAGGTTGAAAAATAATCCGTTCTAGCATCTTTTAATGCCTCTCTGTAAGCAATCGAGCTCTCCTTCCATGAAATCCGAAATACCTCTAGTTTTGTTTTCTTCCAGTTTCGTTCCATTTTTCTGGCTGCTCTCTTAAGGGCCCGGGTGTGCTCGTTGTACCACGGCGTTGGACTATTTTCTTTAATCTTCTTTAAGCGCAACGGAGCAACTATGTCTAAAGTGCTGGAAAAGAGAGATTTAAACATTTCTGTTGCAATATCAAGTTCTTCTAAGCTATCCGGGATGCTGAGATTATGAAACTGATTAGGAAGATTATTAATAAAGCCATCTTTAGTGGCAGAAGTGATAGGTCTAACATATTTATAACACGGAGTCGGCTTTGCAGCCTTGGCTAAATGTAATTTACACGAGACTAGATAATGATCTGAGATGTCGTCGCTCTGCTGCAGAATTTCAACGGCATCAACATCTATTCCATGAGATAATATTAGATCTAGAGTATGATTACGACAATGAGTAGGTTCTGACACGTGTTGTCTCACTCCAATTGAGTTTATAATGTCTTTAAATGCCAGTCCCAATGCATCTTTTTCATTATCTACATGTATATTAAAATCACCAACAATTAGGACTTTATCGGCAGCCAATACTAATTTTGATAGAAAGTCAGCAAATTCTTTGATAAAATCTTTATGGTGCCCTGGTGGCCTGTATACAGTAGCCAGCAGAATTTTCAAATGTGATTTATTGTTTACACTATGTATTTTTACATTAAGCACCAACACTTCAAAAGAAGTATATTTAAAACTAGATTTCTTAGTGGTTTTGAAAATATTACTATAAATTACAGCAACACCTCCCCCTTTGCCTTTCGGACGAGGCTCATGTTTATAACAGTAATCTTGCGGAGTGGACTCATTTAAAGTAATGTAATCGTTTGGTTTTAGCCAGGTTTCTGTCAAACACAGCACATCTAGGTTATAGTCTGTAATCTTATCATTAACTATGAGCGCTTTTGAATTAAGGGATCGAATATTCAACAACCCAAGCTTTATCGTTTGCTCATCTGTATTATATCTGTTTTTTATTTGTTGAACATCAATTAAACTTTTAACCTTAGAAAGTTTTGGCAGTTTTTTGGATTTCCAAATTCGGGGAACAGACACAGTCTCTATATGATGATATCTAGATGAAAGAGCCTCTATGTGATGGGATTTATCTGACCTTGGTGACGTGAGGCCGCTAGCAGACGGTCGGTTAAGCCAGTCTGTCTGCTTCCTGACCTGAGCCCCAGATTGTCATGTTTTATCTCTAAGACTATGAGCCAAATTACTAGAGAGAAGAGCAGCACCATCCCAGGAGGGATGAATACCATCTCTTTTCAACAGGTCAGGTTTGCCCCAAAAACTTTTCCAATTGTCTATGAATTCTATATTATTTTGCGGACACCAATTAGACAACCAGCCATTGAGTGAACACAATCTACTAACTATCTCATCACTCCTTCGAACAGGAAGGGGACCAGAGCAAATTACAGTGCCTGACATCGTACTTGCCAGTTCAAACACCTCTTTAATATTAATTTTGGTGATCTCCGACTGGCGAAGTCGAACATCATTTGTGCCGACGTGAATAACAATCTTAGAGAATTTACGATTAGCATTAGCCAGCACTTTTAAATTTGCTTTGATGTCAGGCGCTCTGGCTCCCGGCAAACATGTGACTATGGTGGCTGGTGTCTCTATTTTCACGTTCCGTGTAATAGAATCGCCAATTACCAGGGCATAATCAACATAATTCTCAGTGGGTGTTTCACTGAGTGGGGCAAATCGATTTGTTATGGTAATCGGAACAGAAGAGTGGTTTTTTGATCCGCGACTAGAGCGATCTCTCACAGTTACCCATCTGCCTGGCTGCACAGGCAATAACTCAGCCGGAACCGAATCATGTAAATGATTCACTATGCTAGGCGCATCCAAAATAGTATCTAAGGCTCGAGCACACTTACTATCCTCAATTAAAGTTTGGATGCGTGTCTCTAATTCTGAAATCTTCTCCGTCAGCCTGACTGTCTCCTTGCATTTATCACATATAAACCCTATATTGCCGACGGGGAAGGCTATAGTAAACATGTGGCATGAGGTGCAGGTGACAATAACAGGACAAGACATTACTCACCGTGTTTGTTGACTGATTCTTACTCACCTGGGCTTTTTACGAACTCAGAGGCGCGGGCGCGCACGAGAAAAATAAATAAATAACTAAGCGCACGGGCGAAGCGTTAACAGGCTAACGAGATACAAGCGTGTTGTGCTAACAATGAAGCGAGAAACGCTAGTAGCACAAGCACGGCCAGGAACGCAATACTCGTTCCCTTATCTAGAGAGAACCGAGGTTACGTTAGGTAACCGATTCGTTCTCTTACGAGAGGTTCTCTCGTATTGCGTAAGCTAGCTTACGCTACGGGAACACCTGGTCAACGCCGTGCGTGCTAAGCATCCACTTATGAGTCCCAAGGGAGACCCGGGGGAACCCTTAATAGTGGGAATGAATATATGTACATGTGACAGGGCCAGCAGAGCGGGCCGGTGATTGTGTAGTACTAAGCACTTGATAAGAGAGACAGAGCGGGAACCGGTCTGTGTGAATAACTCTTTTTAGTGCAGCTCACCAGAGAAGCTGTAACATACTAGATAGCTAGTAGTTTAGCCTGCAAGGCGGGAACTTAGAGATTGTAAAATCTGACAAAGGTGGAAGGGGAAGACCATCCTGCTGCCACACAAATGTCATGAATGGAAATTCCGCTGGACCATGCCCACGATGAGGCCATGCCTTTAGTGGGATGAGCCCTGATGCCCAGAGGGCATGGCAGGTCTTTTGACGCGTATGCGGCTGCAATGGCATCAACTATCCATCTGGATAGTGTCTGTTTCGAGGCGGCCAACACTTTGGTGCGCCCACCGAACGAAACAAACAGCTGCTCAGATCGTCTGACCGGAGCAGTGCGGGAAATGCATAATCTCAGGGCCCTGACCGGACACAGGAGATTAGAGTCAGATTCGTTATCGGATACAGGCAGAGCCGATAAAGAAATAACTTGTGCCCTGAACGGGGTACCAATCGCTTTTGGGACATAACCATGTCTAGGTTTGAGAACGACTAAGGAGTCATTGGGCCCAAACTCAAGACAGGAAGCGCTAGTTGACAGCGCGTGAAGGTCTCCCACACGTTTTACTGATGCAAGCGCAAGCAGAAAAACGGCTTTGAACGAGAGGTATTTGAGGTCCACGGTGTTTAGTGGTTCGAATGGGGGGGCTTTCATAGCTTCGAGAACTATGGAAAGATCCCAAATCGGCACCGAAGGGGCCGTGAGGGGTTCATCCTTCTAGCTCCCCTGAGGAAGCGGATGACCAAACCGCCTTTGCCCAGTGACTGGCCGCGCCGGGGTTCAACGAACGCTGCGACGGCCGCCACATACACCTTGAGAGTGGACGGGGACCTGCCCTTGTCCAGCATCTCTTGGAGAAAACTTAGCAAGGAAGGAACCTCGCATGACCGTGGGTCCAAATTTTTGTCGGTGCACCATTTTGAGAACACAGACCATTTAGACGCATAGAGCCTTCTCGTAGAGGCCGCTCTAGCCTGCATGATCGTGTTTAACCCTCTGGAGTCGAGAAACGCGCCGGTGCGTTTTGCGCGATTTTTTTCACATAGCAGCAAAATAGACTTAAAATACTCCGTCACCTTTGGTCATACACACTTAAGAAATATGAAAAAATAAACTATTAAATGTCTACTTTTTTATGGGTCCACTTACAATCGAAATAAAATATTGTGCTTTTGTAAAATAAAGAAAATAAACAGGGTGTGCTTTCTGCCTCTCCGTCTCCGTGAACTTTTTTTCTAGAGCACGTCTCTAAACGTAAACAAAACTCCGCAAATACTAGTCACACAGGCATGATCAATATATCTTTATAATCATTTAAGTGTGTACTTTTAAATTATCTAATTCAAAACTAAAACAAATATTCTGTGTTTATGTAATCTATATAAAAAGAGAGAGATGCCAGGCGTTCTCATTTCAGCTAATTATCTTTTAATGTGACCACGCCCACAGAGAAACGCAAAAAATCTGAAACTTGCCAACGCCCACACGAGCTCGATAAAACACCAAGTTCAGATTAATGTACCGGTAGTCTGTGTCGTTTTTCGAGGCTGTGAGGAATAATTCTGGATAATTTACCTCAGTGCTGGATTAATTTCACTTCGAGGAGCCATGGATCCAGCGAGGATCATAGTAAGTTTTTTATTCTTTGTTCTATTTGCGAATACTGTTTTAAAATGAATCGCGTGTCTTTCTCTGTGTGATGAATGAACGGAATTCGCACTGTTGTTGTTACAGACGAAATATGAAAGACAACATTTAGTTGACTAGTTTGGGATAGATTATAAAGATTTTTACTCTAAAATAGACATCAAATAAGCTTTAGTTAACCAGTTTCTGCTCATATGTTAAATATATAACGTTGTTTTGTCAAAAATAAGCTCATAATCTAATATGTTATTATAGTGTTTGTTCCAATGTAGACTAGTGTTGTCAAAAAACTCGGTACTTCGGTACCAAGTCGGTACTAAAAAAATTAAACGGTTACGGTACCAGCTTTTCTAGGTACCGAGTACCAGGTTAATGATGTCACAGTTGCGTCCTCTTCATAAAAACACTGAGACATGGCGACCGGCGCTGCTAATGCGGCAGCTCTGAATCCACTTGTTGACACGAAAGGAGGAAAGAGCCACATATGGACATATTTTGAATTAGGCTAATGTCAAGTTGCCATAAAGGGCCGTTCACATGCACACACAGCGCGTTTTTTGCGCGTGCAAATTTCAAATGTAGGCGCGCGGCAAACGCGCTCATAATAGAAGCGACGTGCGAGCTTGTATTCCAGGCGCGCCACTGTTCATGGTTGCATAGCGGAGACACGCGAGAGCGAGCGCTTGTGGAGAGGAGGAGAAAGCAGGGCGAACTGCACTCTCCATGATGACGAGGAAGTATCAGCAAATAATTGATTGATTTCTAGCCCTTGCATTAGAAATCAGCTACAGGGTTCTCACGTTTTGAAGACAGAAAGAGTGACATTTTTGGCAGTTTTGGATTAAATAAAAGTAGGCTACAGTTAAGTCAAATAAAACATGCTTTATCTCCTGTATAGTTTGGTAACGCTACAATAAGATACTATTCATTAACATTAATGCATTATCTAACATCAACACATTGAGTGAACAATATATTTCTACAAGTTTAATGTTTGTGAATGTTATTTAATACAAACACTTGATTGTTCATGTTTTTTCACTTCATTCATTGTGCATTAAATGATGTTAACAGATAAAACTTTTGATTTAAAAAATTTATTAGTACATTTTTAAATTAACCCCAAGGAGAATAATTGCTACAGTATATTATACATTATAAACTAAACAAATTATTGTTTATTGTTAGGTCATTTTATCTAATGTCATCTATCAAATAGAACCTTTTTGTAAAGTGTTTTTAATACAGTTTCCATCTTACCATAACCATGATATGCACTTTAATATATGTAAATTTAATCTAAATTAAGCTTTGGTACCGAAATTGGTACCGAGAACCGTGAATTTTTACTGGTATTGGTACCGAATACTGACATTTTGGTACCGTGACAACACTAATGTAGACTATATCAAACTAATGAATCCTTAACTTTGAAATATGAATGATAAAATCCAGGCTATAGGCCTACTTAAAAAAAAAAAAAAAAAAGACAAGATAGATGTAAAAAAAAATCTTAATATTATTGTTTTTTATTAGTGACACATTTGAGGAGATTCCAAAACTTTCTGAAAATACAGTATGAGAATTAACTGCATACTAGAAATGTTTACCTTGGAAATTATACAATTTGAATGTATAAAAAATTTGTGAAAAAATACCTTTTTTTCCTCTCTGAGAACTCTAACTTTCTAACTCTAACTAATTCTGTAGAATGGTCCATATAGCCTATTTGAACAGGATTTGTTTCCAGGTATGACTATGTACTAAAAATGTGCTTTTGACTTTCATTTATATTTGTATTTTATATATATATATATATATATATATATATATATATATATATAATTTATTTATTTATTTTTGTCCTCGCATTCTTTCTTGTGTGACACACCTGAATAAAAGGCTCATTAGTATGCAGGCTCATTAGTATGCAGGCTCATTACTATGCAGGGTCTTTGTCTTCTCAGGTGTGAATCACAGCAAGTCACGCCCCTGCGCATATTGCCTTTGGAAGCAAAAACTGTTTTAAAAAATTTAAATCAATGTATTGTTTTATGTGAATGATTAGGCCGGGTGATTTTCAGATCATTTTGAAGCAAAAACACTAGGCAACTACATCCATTAGTCAAAAGTCTTGTGGACACATATTAAGTATTTGTTTTGTGGCCTTATTTCAGAAACTTTCATTTTTAGTTTTTTGAATAACCATGCATAAACATTATTCCCTCAAAAATACAAATATGTAAATAGATGTTGCTTGCATATTATGGTACCCCTATTTGTGCTAAATAGAGTGTAATTACACCTTTGCCATTAATATGTTTATAAGCAACTGAAAAAAGCACAAATGTCAGGGCATGTCAAAACATCTCACAGACCTCAAAAACCCCTTATACTCCAGAGGGTTAACACTCCCTCTGGCAAAGCAACGGGTAGTTGTTGATCACCCACGCGTGTAGCGCCCAGCGCTCTGGGTGGGGGTGCCAGATCGTGCCGCGAGCTTGAGAGAGGAGATCTGCTCTGACTGGAATGGGCCACGGGGCTGTCTGTGACAGCTGAGTGAGCTCCGGAAACCAAGTCTGACCCTCCCAACGCGGAGCTATGAGGAGCACCGAGTGGCGTGTTTCCCTGATTCTCTGAAGCACCTGTGGTAGCAGAGAAACCGGAGGGAATGCATAAAGCGGGCGGCTGGGCCAGGTCTGGGCTAGCGCGTCGTCGCTCTTTGAGAAAAATATTGGGCAATGGGTGTCCTCTTCTGAGGCGAAGAGGTCCACCTCTGCTCTGCCGAATATTCGCCACAGCTTTTGGATTGTAAGAGTGTGCAGGGACCATTCCCTGGGGGGAATGGGGTTCCTGGACAGACTGTCTGGGCCGTCGTTCAGATGGCCCGGCACGTGCATCGCTCTGAGCGAGAGCAGGTGACACTGCGACCAAACTAATATGCGTTCTGTCAGTCTGAAAAGATTTCTGGATCTGACTCCGCCCTGACGGTTTAGATAGGAGACCACGGCTATATTGTCCGAACGGATCAGCACGTGGTGACCGTGAACGTGCGGGAGAAAGCGCGTGAGCGCGTTCTCGACCGCCAACATCTCCAACAGTTTATGTGAAGGAGGCTCTCTTGAGCTGACCAGGGGCCGAAGGCCAGTGAGCCCTCGCAGACCGCACCCCAACCCGTGTTGGATGCGTCTGTTGAGATGACTTTTCGGCGAGAAAAAGTCCCCATGGAAACGCCCCGCTGAAACCATTCTGTCACGGTCCATGGCTGCAGAGCTATAATACAGGTCTGCGTTACCTTTATCAGCTGGCGGCCCGTGGTCCACGCACGGTGAGACACACGGCTCTTCAACCAGAGCTGAAGCGGGCGCATGCGCAGTAACCCCAGCTGGAGCACCGCGGAGGCTGAGGCCATATAGCCCAACGCCTTCTGAAAAGTTTTCAGAGGTGTGAGTCTGTTCATCTGAAAAGATGCGGCGAGACGCTGAACACGGCGCGCGCGCTGTGTTGATAGGCGAGCCGTCATCGTGACCGAGTCTAGCTCTATACCCAAGAAGGAAATAGTCTGACTGGGTTGAAGTGCGCTCTTTGTCCAGTTGACAGAGAGGCCCAAACCTTTCAGATGGTCGAGGAGAACTGTACGATGAGACAGTATCTCTCTCTGTGATTGTGCCAAAATCAGCCAGTCGTCCAAATAGTTCAGTATTCGCAGCCCCTGACTCCGCAGGGGGCGAGCGCTGCATCCATGCACTTCGTGAACGTACGAGGTGCCAAGGATAGGCCGAACGGAAGGACTGTGTATTGATAAACCTGGCCTTCGAAGGCGAAACATAAGAATGGCCTGTGAAGGGGATTTATCTGAATCTGAAAATAAGCATCTTTCAGATCTAGTGAAATGAACCAGTCCCCCTGGCGCACATGCGCGAGGAGTTTTCTGATAGTGAGCATTTTGAACGGTCTCTTCATGAGAACTTTGTTCAGCACTCTGAGGTCTAAGATTGGTCTGAGGCCGCCGTCTTTCTTGGGAACAAGAAAATAACGGCTGTAAAACCCCGACTCGCTCATAGACAGAGGCACTCTCTCTATAGCCCTTTTGCACAATAGTTTTGCTATCTCTGAACGGAGCAGCGTCGCCGCGTCTAGGTTCACAGTAGTTTCTAGCCGCGCTCGAAAACTTGGAGGGCGGCGGTGAAACTGTAAGCGATAGCCTAGCCTATTGTGTTTAGCACCCACTGGGAAATTCCCGGAATAGCTTCCCACGCTTTGAAGCGTAACGCTAGGGGGTGAATGGCTACATGGTCCCCGTCGCTGCACATAGCGGGCTGTGTGAGCGCGCTCATAGTGTTTATGACAGCGGGACTTACACTCAGAGAGGAGTTTATGGGCCGTGTAACAAAGTGAGCAGAGGGGGGACGCGCACACGGGCTCGTGGGCGCGCTTATGCACTCTGAAACTCGAGCGGGTAGGAACCGCTCTATGAGAGTGGACTCTGTGTGAGACACGGGAGCTGCAGTGCTTTTGTGTATGAGTGAACACAGTGTTGTGGGCACGTTTTCTACACAAGAGGCTTTAATGCTCTCTTTTTGAGATTTCTCTGGGTCGCCGTGAAAACGGTGTTTGTGCACATGCAGTGCTTTGTGTATGAGTGAACACAGTGTTGTGGGCACATTTTCTACACAGGAGGCTTTTATGCTCTTTAGATTTCTCTGGGTTGCGGTGAAAACGGGGTTTGTGCACATGCAAGCGGGAAAAGAGACCGCTTGTTGATGGCGGTGTACACTGCTGCAGTAGCCGTGTGAACGGGGACTGACAGAGGGTGAAACTTTGACGGCGGTTCGGCCGCGGCGAGAAATAGCCGTCCTTTTCTCAGCTGAGGCTGGTCACGTGAGCGGCGGGATATATATATATATAGCCTGAATTGGCTGCACTTGTGACGCGCGTCGCATGCAAGTGCGTGTTAGAAACGTGAGCGCAGCAAGCGGGCACGAGACTATTTTTAGCCTGCAGAGGCTGGACTTGTGATGCGCGCGGCCATGTCGTGAACGTGGCCAATTTCTCACGTAAGAAAACTGGCGCGAGCTCAGAGCTGCATAAAAATTATCTGCGAGAGCCGGAATCGAACGCGGGTCTCTGGCGCGAAAAGCTTTGTGATCCACCACTGAGCCACAGGGGTAATGACACAAGCACAATAGCGCGAGCAGATAAGAGGGCGTGATAGCAGTAACAGGTTCGGCCTCAGCGGAACTAACACACTATAACCCATTTGTCCAGCTTTATGCTCGGAAATGAGAACGTTTCTCATGAGCGCGGGAGAGCGCGGCCGCTTTCTGTCACGTAAGAGAGCTGGGCGCGAGCTCAGAGCTGCATAAGATTATCTGCGAGAGCCGGAATCGAACACGGATCTCTGGCGCGAAAAGCTTTGTGTTCCACCACTGATCCAGGGGTAAAGACACAAACATAACAGCGCGAGCAGATAAGAGGGCGTGATAGTAGTAACAGGTTCGGTCTCGGCGGAACTGATACACTATAAACCCATTTGTCCAGCTTTATGTAGCGGCGTTATATGCAGGCGGGAGAGCGCGGCCGCTTTCTGTAACGTAAGAAAGCTGGCCGTGAGCTCAGAGCTGCATAAACAATTATCTGCGAGAGCCGGAATCGAACACGGGTTTCTGGCGCGAAAAGCTTTGTGTTCCACCACTGAGCTAGGGGGAAGACACAGGCTTAAAAGCGCGAGCACATAAGAGGGCGTGATAGCAGCGACTAGTTCGGCCTCGACGGAACTAGCGCACTATAAACCCACTTGCCGGTGACGCGTATGCACGGGGTCGGGCTAGCTCTCTTGTAAAGTAAGAAAGCTAGCCGCGGTTGGCACAGCTGTAAGCGGCTCGTCCCCCATTCATCGCTCGTGGGCGGTTAGAGGGGGAGGCGGCTTAACGCTTCGAGTCGAGCCCGCAGGGTCGACAACAGAAGCCCATTCGCAGAGGAAACATCCGCCGTCGGCGAGAGAAAACTCTGCGTGTTCCAGTCCCAGGCAGAGAGCGCAGAAGAAGGCGGGCTCTGGCGCTGAGAGGGACGCGGCATGAGCCGCAGGTGTGCGAGGCATCTTAAAAAAGACGCTCGCTGCTCTTTTGTGAAGGTACACAAACAAAATACAATTGAAAAGGATACGTCGTCGGATGGCGCTAGCTTGCAGGACAGCTGAAGGTGGCGAAGACGGCCGACTTCCTCAGTCTCCCAGATGCTCGCTAGAAGGTGCCTTTTCAACAACGGCGGCGGCGGCGGCGGCTTCTCTCAGGATCAGCAGATGCGTGTAGCCTCGCTGAAGAGATGAAAATCAGAGTTACAGCCTACGACGCCATTATTTATACTCTCTGACCACGCCCGCTTCGGCGGGCTATGACGCAATGAGAGCATGTCGACTCTCATTGGACGAGAGTTCAATTGCGTCTCCTCATAGGCTTAAGCAGTTCCCTGTGAGCGAGCCAATGAGCTGCTAGCTAGCCCGCTCATGCTCTGCTGCAGTTGAACTGCGTTGACAATGGATACAAAATTATAGGATAATTTTTTGGCTTCAATTTCTCAGAAAAGATTAATCTTTCCCGTAGCGTAAGCTAGCTTACGCAATACGAGAGAACCTCTCGTAAGAGAACATACTACATTATAAGGGCACCCCAGGAAACATTATAAAATAATCCATGCCATGGAACCTTTAACTAGCTTAATGCATTAAGACAGTGGTATTAAAAGACCAAAACTCAGAAAAACAGATGAGCCCAGAATGACAAAAAAGCAAATTTGTGTTCAGGGTGTCACTTAATTAAAGGATTAGTTCACTTTCAAAAAAACTTTTGCTGATAATTTACTCCCCCCCATGTCATCCAAGATGTCCATGTCTTTCTTTCTTCAGTCGAAAAGAAATGAAGGTTTTTGATGAAAACATTCCAGGATTTTTCTCCATATAATGGACTTCAACAGGACCCAAACGGTTCAAGGTCCAAATGACAGTTTCAGTGCAGCTTCAAAGGGCTTTAAACGACACCAGACGATGAATAAGGGTCTTATCTAGCGAAACGATCGCTCATTTAAAAAATAAATAACAAAGTTTAAGTTTTATAAGCACAAATGCTCGCCTTGCTCTGTTCTGTGATGTGCGTTCGTGACTCTCCTGCTCGAACTCGTTCATCAAAATGAACGAATCTTTTTTCGAGTCATTTCGTTCATTTCGAGCATTATTATGGAGAAAAATCCTGTAATGTTTTCATCAAAAACCTTAATTTCTTTTCGACTGAAGAAAGAAAGACATGGACATCTTGGATGACATGGGGGGAGTAAATTATCAGCAAAAGTTTTTTTAAAAGTGAACTAATGCTTTAAGGTCGCGAGAGATACCTTTTTGGAATAGTTTTCCCTCTGTTTATGACAATCTGTGAATACAAATTTAGTTTTTGCAAAGCCCGCAGCCGCACCAACCAATAAAACAACTCCTTTGCGACTCCTAAGTGCAACTATGTTCTACGAGTGTCATTGTATTTCTGTGAATGGCATTTTACACATTTGCAACTTGTCTGGAGCTTCAAATCCAGAACAGGTTTGTGACTATTGTCCAATCTCAACATTTTAACTTCAGATTTGTATTTTACAGGTTTTCACATTGGAGCTGTGAGTGTAAGTTTTAGCATACAAGTATTTATTGTTCATGCTCTCGAGTCTTGCTACTCTTTTACCTTCATAGTTATTCCAGAGTTTAGGGGTAAAATGCGCGAAATCTCCTTTGAAATGACTTTGAAATGCTGGGCACTACTCACTGATCTATATAAATGACTTGATTGCTCTTGACGTCATGTAAAGTGAAGCCACCATAACAATATTCTATTGAATTAATAGGAAATAATCTGATTTTAATGAGAAAACATGACATAACGAGTCAGCGTTTTTATATGAATACTAAATTCTTACAATGTAAACATCCTAAACATTTCTGATTATTAGCAATGTTGAAAACAGTTGTGCTGATTAATGTGTTTGTGTAACCACTGTAACAGTTTAAACCATTTTTGCCCCTCCAGGACTCATTGTTAAATAGATCCCAAACATAGCCTATAAACGGTAGTTTACACTAATGTTCAAACATTTGGGGTCAATAAGATTTAAAAATGAAAAAAGAAAAATTTCAAATTTTTACTCAGCAAGGATGCATTAAATCAGGGGTGGGGAACGTTGATCCTGAGGGCCATTGTCCTGCAGAGTTTAGCTCCAACCCTAATTAAACACACCTGAAGCTAATCAAGGTCTTCAGGATGGCTAAAGTTACAGGCAGGTGAATGTTTTTTTCAGGGTTGGAGCTAAACTCTGCAGGACAATGGCCCTCCAGGATCAACGTTCCCCACCCCTGCATTAAATTGACCAAAAGAAAGAGTAAGGATTTCTGTTTCAAATAAATGTTTTTTTTTTTTTTACTTTCTATTCATCAAATAATCCTGCAAAACACAAAAATATATAGCAGCACAAGTTTTTTCAACACTGATAACAATCATACATGTTTCTTGAGCATCAAATCATCACATTATAATGATGTCTGAAGGATGATGTGAAGCTGTGATGCTGAAAATTCAGCTTTGATCACAATAATAAATTACATTTTACAATATATTCACATAGAAATCAGTTATTTAAAATTGTGTATATTATTTCACAATATTATTGTTTTTAATGCTGTCTTGGTGAACATTAGAGACATAAACATTCTGTACCAACACAATTAGTGTATGTTTGACGTTTTACTTACTAATAATCATATGGTTCATCAATGGTGCTTTAGAGATGATGATCAGCTCAACTCTGCTACGGTGCAGGGCATCAGCTTTGAAGGATCTAGGAACACAACAAACCATTTGTCACAGAGAAACAATATTATTATACAATGCCAGGTTTATTAAAAGGAAAGAAGAAGCTACAGCAGAGGTGAAATGCAGAAAAGAGAAAATATAAAGAATATACAGAAAATAATTTCTTAATTAGGATAACAGAATTTGTTTTTGGGTTTACTTATTCATTTAATATTGCTCATACAGTGTAACTTACGTTTGGATGTCAAAACCTTCTTAAAATAAATTAAACAAATAAAAACATTTAATTAGAAAAATAAAAAAAATAACAGATGCATTGTGATATAACGTTAACGTTACGTGAAACATTATTCTGATAAAATGGATATGATGTTATTTAATGAGTTTCCTCGGTTCACCTGTGTTTCTCCGGCAGCAGCTTTCTTCAGAAATGTTGAAGTCGTGGAGCTTTCTCTCGGTTGTGGGTTATTTTGTTACTACTGAAATCACAGAACATTTTTTATCAATATTTGTTTACGTTACCATTTGAGCTAACGTTAGTTTCAGCCAATTTTCTCGCTCCGTGTAGTAACATCACCGATTACATACGTTGGTTTATGTTTACGTTTGTGTTAAATAAATTAGCTCACTTCCAAGTAAAAACTTTACAAAACCTCTCATCTACACATAAGAGGTGATTAAAAGCCCAAACTTTCATAAATAAAAGCTTAACCGAGTTAACGTTAGCTTAACTTACCTCTTCTGAAAACGGTTGAGAATGCTAACGGACTTTTTCCGAAGACACTAAACCATGTCTATAAAGTAAATATTCAACAGAAACGTGTCAATTACAAGTAAGATAAATGTCAAAAACAGTTGTGTGTATTATTTGTGTGCTTTTAGAGACTAATCTCACCTGAAAGCAGAGAAAACAACAGCGAGAGAGGGAGTTTTGTTGCTTCCCAGTAGCAGTGGTCTTGCGCCGTTTCCATGGCAACTCTGCGCCACGGCCGCTCCAGTGTTTGAGCGACTCGAAAGTTCACGCGCACGTCCTTTGATTAAACCACGTCAAAATCATGCAGCACTTAAATAAAAATCGAATAAACATTAAATTATTAATTTAAAGCTGATTTTTCTATGACTCGTTCATAGGTGCAATGGCTTATGCCCACACATAATACTGCGGTCACAAGAATCATAAAAATAAAATAAAAACTTTCGACCGCATTAGGTATTCATTAATTATTTTTTCTAAAGTAGGCCTACTCCTGGTAAGTGTTAATTGCTTTTAAAAAGATGTCTGTGAAAAATAGTTTAATTTAATGAAATGCATTTATGGTGAGATTACTATATTTTCATGTCAAGCTGTGTTCATTTTGACCACGAACCATGCGCTGTCACTTTAATTCATCGCGTGCAGTCATTCATCCCTTTAAAACACCCTCTGGAGTCTGAAAACGCGCCGGTGTCGTGCCGAAAAGTGATGGTCCGCCGAAAATTGATGGCCGGCCGCGGGAGCGCGCGCAGCGTGTTAAAGCTGTATCGCCCAGTCTCTTTACGAATGCAGTTGCTTTTATGTGGATCAAACAGACATAACGTGCAAATAAACATCACTTACCCAGTACTTTTTACCTATTAAAATACCTGTAAAGGGCCAATACAACAAGTATAATGCAGTATTTCACCTGCCAAAAAGTGATTGAAGCATCTATTTATTGACAGAAAGGTTATTTCTGCCCTGAAATTAGTTGATTATATTCATGAGGGTTAAATATGACTGATTATAACTCACATAATACTTTTTGCCTATTAAAATACCTGTAAAGGGCCAATACAACCAGTATAATGCAGTATTTCACCTGCCAAAAAGTGATTGAAGCCTCTATTTATTGACTGAAAGGTTATTTCTGCCCTGAAATTAGTTGATTATATTCATGAGGGTTAAATATGACTGATTATAACTCACATAATACTTTTTGCCTATTAAAATACCTGCAAAGGGCCAATACAACCAGTATAATGCAGTATTTCACCTGCCAAAAAGTGATTGAAGCCTCTATTTATTGACTGAAAGGTTATTTCTGTCCTGAAATTAGTTGATTATATTCATGAGGGTTAAATATGACTGATTATAACTCACATAATACTTTTTGCCTATTAAAATACCTGTAAAGGGCCAATACAACCAGTATAATGCAGTATTTCACCTGCCAAAAAGTGATTGAAGCCTCTATTTATTGACTGAAAGGTTATTTCTGTCCTGAAATTAGTTGATTATATTCATGAGGGTTAAATATTACTGATTATAACTCACATAATACTTTTTGCCTATTAAAATACCTGCAAAGGGCCAATACAACCAGTATAATGCAGTATTTCACCTGCCAAAAAGTGATTGAAGCCTCTATTTATTGACTGAAAGGTTATTTCTGCCCTGAAAGTGTATATGCATTCATTACTAACATATGTATTGATATGGATTTTATATTAGTGTGCAAGTGTATTTCATATATGTATTTTGAACATCCAATAGTATTCATGTACATGCAAGTAATTTATAGGTGTATATGCACGTGTGTTATGTAGGCTATGTATTGATAAGCGAAGTTTGATTTAAATCTTATGTGGCGCCTCATATGTGTGTGCGTGTGTACATTTTTAGGAACTAACCAATCATGGTTCACGTGGTTGCCATACGATGTTTTCATTGGCCTATTAATTGACTGATTCTGATCATCACATTCTCACATTATTCCGTCTTTACGAAAGGACTTTTGTCGACATGGATCCCCTTCAATATATTCAAATACTTTCATATAAAAAAGATGGAACTTTCCCACCAGGTTTTTCAAGCACTGAAAAATCAAATTTTTCCCGAAAGACTAAGAGCTTCGAGCTGCAAGGTGAGTTTATTCTTTTTTTAATAAAATTTTACCTGGTGACCTATAGTAATTTGTAATAATTGCGGAGTTTGTGATCTTAATCCCGTGCGAATCTGCCATGTCTGTAATTTGTAAAGTAAAAATTCCCCCGCAAATTACCTACTATATTCCGCCGAACACCGAGGTCCTGTCATAATATTAGTCCCGTGCGAATCGGCATCTCTGTGATTTGGCGGGATCGTAGACTATATAATTTTTTCAGCCTGTTCTCACGTAAAATGCGTCTCTATGGTGCATTGTCGTGTAATTGATACGCGAAAATGAGTTTTTACGTGCATATGAGACGCAGTTTTTTGCGTGCATTTGATACGCAGTTCATTTGCGTGTAATACACACGCACCCCACACCACTAATCCTACCCAAGCGTATAATACACACGCACCCCACACACACCTAAACCTACCCTAACCAACCAATGCATCCTATGCACGTAAAAACTCAATTTAGCGTATAAATTACACGACAATACACATGCGTGCAATAAAGACGCATTTAGTGAGATCGGGTTGAATTTTTTCAAGGTTTTTGTTTCATGTGCGCCTTTTTATCCATCTTTCGCGAATAATTGAGGCTGTCTTGGAGTGTTTTGATAGTATTTTGGGTGTTGGGTCATATCGCTATACGCAACTACACAATTTGCAGTTGACCTTGAACTTTTTATTTGGAATAAAAAAAAATTAAAGCCAGCCCAGATAGCAAACACAGTAGGGCCGATTCCGGCTGAAAGTTGGCACTGTCGGCTGAGGTCCGTGTTGGCTGAAACACTGCGTCTCTTAAATGGGCCGACTCCGACATAATGTACTCAGTTTGAGTACATTGCATTTTACTTGGCCCGATTACGGTCAAATGTGTCACTGCGCAAAAGAGTTGTAATGTGGCAGACGGATGTAATGTAGTGTCTGGCCCGATACTAATGCAACTGACATAAATCTTCTCATCTTTTCGCCGGGGTCAAAATAGACAAACGGGACATGATACAGTACACGGCCCGACTCTGTAACGCGACTGTCGGCACGGCCCAGAAAGTAGTGGCTCGCCCAATGTTTCATATTTTTTCGAGGCAAAAATGTAAAAAAAAAAATGATGATGCAGATGGACATGATAGGCTACGGCACAATCTATCGGCTCGCCCCAGAGAGCACGTCCTGGGCCGACTGCCATGAGAAGAATATAAATCAGCGGCGCGAAAAACGGTCTCTTTTCTTTTGGACACTGTGGTAAGTAACTGTATTTGTTCTCTGTAAATCATAGTGTAAATATGTCTGAATTGAGCTTTGTGAAGCAAAACAATTAAGTGCGAGCGGACATGTACTTGTTTGCCAGTAGCTATTTAATTTTTTCTAGCGTATTGTCATCCTCTGTATGGGCATCGGGGAAATAAATGTGGGTGGGTCAACCGTTGACTGATGCTAAATAGCTAACGGTTGCTTAGCTGTTAAAAAAACATAGTGTAACTTTACACTGTGACTGTACAGACTAAATTACATGATGCTTTTAAAAGCAACAGGCAAACAAATGCATCCACTCAAATACGAGTTTGTTTAGTGAAAGTATGTGAACACACGGTCTGGCTAGCCAGACCAAGCGAATTTAATAATCGCCTCGCTTTAACTTACTCGCGCAAGTTTGACCGCTGGACATTGAGTTTGCACACACACAACGCGCGAATAAGCCCGCGAATAGTTACAGTACAGCGAGCTAACGTTATATGAACCCAGAGTAAACCATTTGCTGTGATTTAATTGCAATAAAAGGAATAAACAGAACAAACTGATGCCGGGATAATATGATGCCGTTTAGACATATGAATTCATGCTTTGTCATGTCTGTCAGCAAGTCAGCACGACAATAAATATTAAAATGTTTGTTTTCTGAATGGAGTTCGGATCTGGGCTATGCTACGCTAACCTGTTCAAAGTAAAGAAGATAGCTGGAAAGATACACAGACACACATTTTCTGAACTCACCGGGTAGTTCAACTTCGCTTTCTTTTCTCCAAGTAATGTCCAGTTTTGTCCGTTTTTTTATAAATATGAAATCAAGCTGTGATCCCAAAAACTAAAGTAAAAAGCTAATTTAATAAAAAGCAGTTAACTCCGAGCTCCTCCCGCGAACGGCGTAGTTGTCAGAGCATAATCCAGATCGACTGTGTTTATTTGGCTGAAAGCGGCAGCGCTGCTCCCCGTACACTTCTGAGAGATGCTGCCCTATCGAAATATGCTACCTTACTGTGTGCCAATTTCAAATTGAGCAGAAAATATCACATAAATGTAAAACTATCACAGTAGTTTATACAGGTGAAACTCGAAAAAATAGAATATCGTGCAAAATTAATGTATTTCAGTAATTCAAATTAAAAGGTGAAACTATATGTATTATATATAACTATATATACATATGCATGATTATACTTTTCTTAGGCCTGACATTTCTGTATTTAAAATCCTACTTAATTGATTTCATGTAATATTCTATGTAATGTAATATTCTAATTTTCTGAGATTTTGAATTTGGGGTTTTCTTAAGTGGTAAAATTATAACTTTTGCACGATATTCACATTTTTCGAGTTTCACCTGTAATCAGTAGCTTATAATATTTTTTTGCATATTTGATAAGATTTGAGGGGTAGCATGTTTCAATAGACATGTATCCCACTATCAAACAATGCTCCCACTACAGAATAATTTTTCACTCCATGTGCACTGGAAGAAAATGGGGATCATATTTTAATACTCTAAAGTTACTATAAAGTTTTGTTCAATCAGCCACATTCTCGACGGCATGGGCATAGCTAGGTTGCACAGATTTATGGGCGTGGAAAGAGACCAATTATGTGAGTCATGTGCATGCGCTCGCATGTGCAGAACCGCAAAGTGGCACTCGATAGATAGCAGAAATCGACAGTACACCTGTACAAACCAAACAGATGCGCTAATTAAAGATTGTAAAAGGGAGTGGGTCCAAAATCATTGGTCTTAAAAGGTATTTTCCCACCCACATATAATGGTTCCGACGCCCATGACAACTGTAATGCTGTTTTAACGGGAGGGTGGAATGAACCAGATGTTGTCACTAAGTACAATAATTTGTATTGTATTATTCATTATTTATTTATTTTTTGTTTAGGGAGTGGGAGGTGATGCAGTTTACTAAAATATTTATGCTGACTTGCTAGTAAAATTATAACCCTTGCTATTTAGGTGCCTAATGTAAATTGTGTTATAATTGTTAAAAGTGTGTTAGTGATGTATTTGTGTGATTTCTTTTGTATGATGATGTTAATTTCTAATTTGACTGTTTCCTTAGACTGAAGAAAGAGACTCAGGTGAGATACACACTTAACACATCATGGATAGGCGTAGCCTTAGAAAGAGAGCAGTGAAAAAGGTAAGTTCTATACTTGCTTCCTATCACAATGAAGATGACTTGCATAGTGGTCCTGATATTTCTGCAGCAAATCTCTCTAAGCCAGTAGGAAACTGTGATCCAGTGGATCAAGGACAAATATCTGACAGCGATGATGAGTCCCAGAATGATGATGACATAGGAAATGTCAGCACATCTCTTACTGAGTCTTTGTGTGATTGGGCACTTCATTTCAGGGTGTCTTTGGTAGCTTTGACTGCCCTTCTTGCCATCTTGAGGGTGCATCATCCTTTTCTACCAAAAGATGCCAGGACTCTCCTGAAAACCACAACCTCATACAGCATCCAAATTCTTGCTGGTGGTACTTACCACTACTTTGGCATTTTGAAAGCTTTTGCAAAAAGCATGGAACAAATCTGGTCTCACATTCCAAACAGGCACGTGTTCAAGTTGCAGCTGAATATAGATGGATTGCCTTTGTTCAAGAGTTCATTGGTACAGTTTTGGCCAGTTCTTGGCTTGCTAAAGGGTGTTGTGAAGAAGCCTGTTGTCATTGCTCTGTTTTGTGGGAACTCAAAGCCAAATTGTCTTGATGAGTATTTGAGAGATTTGGTCAGTGAATTAAAAGTGCTGAGCAGAGGATTTATTATCAATGGGAAGCAGTGCTTCATGCAGGTGGCCTCTGTAATCTGTGATGCTCCAGCCAGAGCTTTTACTAAAGGAACCAAAGGTCACACTGGTTACTCTGGTTGTGATAAGTGTGTCCAAACTGGTGTTTATCTTAAACACAGGATGACCTTTCCAGAGGTCAACAGCCTACGTCGCACTGATCTGGATTTTGAAACGATGTCTGATGATGACCATCATGTCAGAAAGTCACCATTAAAGGATGCAGGTATTGGCATGGTGTCATGCTTTCCCCATGACTATATGCACCTAGTCTGCCTTGGAGTAGTGCGTAGACTGTTGGATTTGTGGTTTGGAACAGGGCCCTTGTCTTGCCGCTTGTCATCTCATCAGATGGAAGAAATCTCTTGTCAACTCATAGGATCAAGACCTTTCATTCCTGTGGATTTCGCTCGTAAACCCAGGGCACTTTTAGAAAGGCTCAGGTGGAAAGCCACAGAGTTACGACAGTTCTTGTTGTACACAGGACCAGTGTTTCTCCGCAATGTTTTGTCAGCTCCAGTCTATAACAACTTCATGTTGTTATCTGTTGCCATCTTCATTCTTGCAAGTCCTTCACTGTCTTTAGCACTTAATGAATTTGCACACACATTACTTGTGTCATTTGTAACACATTTCAGTGAATTGTATGGTCCTGAATTTGTTAGTTACAATGTTCATGGGCTAACGCATCTTTCTGACGATGTTAAACTGCATGGACATCTGGACTTAATATCTGGATTTCCATTTGAAGATTACTTGGGTAAGATGAAAAAGATGGTAAGAACTCCGCACCATCCATTGGCTCAGGTTATTCGGCGAATCTCTGAAATGGATAATTTAACAGAGAATGAGGCTTTACATGAGAAGAGAGAGTTGCAAAAGGAGCATAGCCGTGGACCAGTTCCATCCTCTGTTGTGGACATGCCAGTTGTTCAGTTTCAAGAGCTTGTCATTGCTGGTACCAAATTTAATGTATCAAGTGAGGGAGACAGATGTCTAAAGATTGGTGACCGCATTGCTTTAATCGAAAACATCCTGAAGTCACAACACAAGATTTACATTGTCATCAGAGAATATGACTTGATGGAACCTTTTTTTCAGTATCCTCTGAACTCATGCAAGTTGGGTATCTACCAGGTTGGCAAAATCTCATCACAGCTGAAAGTTGTTGAGCTACATGGACATGTTCAGAAATATGTGAGGTTACCAAATCATGACAGCTTTGTTGCAGTGCCACTACTGCACATGAGTCAATGATGCCATTTAGAACATTGTCTTCTGAGGGAACATTCATCTTTGGGGATTTTTGTACACAACACAACTACACAATATAGAATGTGTATCTAATATACACTATATATACTGTATAAATGTATTTTAGATTAATCACTGTTTAGACATATATGACTAAAACAAAAATTCAATGATGATCTTTATTGAAAAGTTTTGAGTCTAGGACTAGGCTTAATCCTTGTCTGTGAAACCGGCCCTTAGAGTATGACTTTAATCATAGTCCATCTGGCCCTGGTAATTGATTTCTTATTATTCTCCCAAATAGTGGAATAAGTTCAACTCTTTCAGTATGTTTATAGTAAGTTTAAAATTAGAATGTAATATGAAAAATAGTTTGTTTATGGAACATGAGCAGTGCCGCTTTTAAGTAAATCTTATGTAAATATATCAATGCATTTGTTTTGTTTGTATGTTCATAGCCATGTTTTTGTTCAGCAATGTTTCATGTAGTGGAGTTCTTGGAAACCCATGAGGTGGAGTTGGTCCCATCCCTGTGGGTAACTGATGGCCAGTGCTGTTGGCCTAGTGCACTCAGAGGTATGGCCCTCCACCAGGCCATTAAAACTGGAACGGCTCCCGACATCACCTGGGACTGCTGGGAGGTCCGCATTATGTATTCAACTGGTATGTCTGACATTTTTGTGCTTTCTCAATTCTAATCCAATACAGTTTTTGCTGTACAAATTCAGCTAATAGCACCTCATGGTTCATAGTTAAAAGCACAATATGTAATTTTTCTGCTTTAAAAATAAAGTGTAAATTTTAATAAATAAATGTAATCAATTTTCAAAAAATTGAGTGACTCCTGGTGGCCATAAGTTACATACTGTGCGTTTAACTTATTATAATGTATTATTGTATACATGACCATTGTCTAAGATACAGTATAATATTATTTTAATGTAGCAGAGGCTGATGAATACCACAAAGTACTCAATTATATTAAAAATTATTGTATTGCAGAGTGATCCTAAGGAGATTGAATAATGTGCATTGCATCTGTGTTTTACAGTCTGTTATGAAGAGGGAAGAAAGAAGGCAAAGGAAGCAGAGACACTGTCTGACTTACAGTCAGACACAGAAGTGTCATGTAAAAGGCCACTAAGGCGTAAAACGTATGTCAATTTGCTCATTATTAGAGCATAATTTGCCTTTCCCCTTTTAAGTTATCTTTAAAGACCAGTTTCTTATTAAACATTATTTCCATTTAATTTTGATTGATTGTGTGTTTATTCATTCTTTAAAATAGGAAGAGTGTCCGGCTTTGCCCACCTGGTCTGGAACTGTCTTCAGCAGAGGAGGACTGTTCCCCTCCACATAAGAAATCCCTTCCTCCTGCCCCCCCCATAAATTCTCTCCCTACATTTACTGCAGTCCCCCCAAACCCCAATTTACCCCCAGCCCCCACCACTCCAGCAGCAAACCCAGCATCTCACAGGCTCTTCACTGCAGTCCCCCCAAACCCTAATTTACCCCCAGCCCCCACCACTCCAGCAGCAAACCCAGCATCTCACGGGCTCTTCACAGAGATGCTGCATGGCTGGGAGCCGGGAGACAATTTTTCATGTGAGTATATTCTTTTGCTTTCTGACTGACGTGTGTGTGTGTGTGTGTGTGTGTGTGTGTGTGTGTGTGTGTGTGTGTGTGTGTAATGTGATGAATTTCATAGAACACTGTATTCTCATGTAGCACCTCAGAACTTCAGGTGGACTCCCCAGCAGTCATCAGAACCAGGTTAGTGATTTCCACTCAACCATTTTACTGGTATTTTTCCATGGACCAAGACTATGGGCAGATCCTGTGACAGTAGCATTGTCCAACTTTACATTAGATAATATTAAACATAGTGTTGTGTGTGTGTGTGGATGTACAGTATGTATTCCATTTTTAGATAATAACTTGTTTTTTGTAGCATTGCTCAGGGAGGTCCTTACTAAATTAGAGATGGTGCTCGACCAGCAGAACACCATTCTGCAACTGCTGCAACATCAGCAAACATCGCTGCCAGAAGTGGACATTGAGGAAGGTCTGCTGCCCCTGCAAGACCTTCCTCATCTCCTCAACATGGAGCAGAGGTTGCAGCAGACGGCAGATTTTAAAATTCAAATGGTGAGCATTTTTCAGTTTTTTTTTTAAAGAAATTGATTGCACTTAATTACTGATCATGCTTCTGAAAGTGATGGTGTTTTTTATTTTTAGCAAAACTATGTACACAAATTTGAAACACAACATGCAATTTGCAGGTCCCCATGGCAAACACTTTGACTACAATAGAAAAGAGCTAGGCTCATTGACATGGTACTCAGAGTGCATGCTCATAGTAATGCTGCTTTCTTCACACAGTTAGAGCTTTCTCCTTTACTCTGTTTCAGGTAAACTACTTGGGGCTAATTGGTGGGACTGACGTACGTGACTGTACATGGCGTGTCCTTCGGCGGCTATTTGCCAACACTTTGGCAAAGCAGCTCAACTGGAGGGGGGTCAATGGCAAAATGTCATTGGCCTCCCTTCAGTTGAAAGATGTTGTCATCGGTAAGAATATTCTTTTGGATATAATGTATCTCTCAGATGACATGTTTAAATTATGCTAGAGACATCATATTGACCTTACAATATATTAATTTACACTTAAGCTGCTGTTCGGAGAAACCCCTTCACCTCCAATGCTGCTGAAAAAGAGGTAGAAGGGACAATGAAGAGGTGGCTTCAGCTGGCTGCTGACCGAGAGGGCGGGAGGAAAAGGAGGCTCCTTTTAAAAGAAAATGTATAGTGTGTCCGTCTTTGAAATCAGTGTTGTAAAAATCAGTTTTTTTATGATGTTGTTGTTTTAAATCAGTTTCTTTAAAAATCAGTTTTAAAGGATTAGTTCACCTCAAAATGAAAATCTCCTGATAATTTACTCACCCCAATGCCATCCAAGATGTTCACGTCTTTCTTTCTTCAGTGGAAAAGAAATTACGTTTTTTGAGGAAAACATTTCAGGATTTTTCTCCACACAATGGACTTAAAAATGTAATTTTTATTTTTATTTTTTTATCCTTTATTTAACCAGGAAAAATTGCAACCAACGTTTTGAAATCCAAATCAATGCAGGTTCAAAGGGCTATGAAGTGCTTCAAACGGCTCTGCACGTTCCCAGCTGAGGAATAGGGTCTTATCTAGCGAAACGATCGGTAATTTTTCTAAAAAAAATAAACATTTATATACTTTTTAACCACAATTGTTTGTCTTGTGCTGGTCTGCGACACGCCAGGGATTACGTCATCACGTTGGAAAGGTCACGATTTTTTTTTAATAATAATAAATTAAAACAAAGATGTCAGACGATTTTGAATTTGGAGGAGAAAACGGGAGAAAATGAGATGGAATTTTTCGCCCTTCCCTGCCTTTTTTAACTGGATTAAACAGACAAATAACTTGGATAGATGACGTGAATCGTGGCGTTTCCAACGTGATGACGTAATCCCCTGGCGCATTGCAGACCAGCACAAGACGAATAATTGAAGAAAAAAACAAGAACAATTGTGGTTAAAAAGTATATAAATGTTTTTTTTTTTTTTTTAAATGACCGATCGTTTCGCTATATAAGACCCTATTCCTCAGCTGGGAACGTGCAGAGCCTTTGAAGCACTTCATAGCCCTGAAATGTTTTCATCAAAAAACTTAATTTCTTTTCCACTGAAGAAAGAAAGACATGAACATCTTGGATGGCATTGGGGTGAGTAAATTATCAGGACATTTTCATTTTGAGGTGAACTAATCCTTTAATGTTGTTGTTTTAAATCAGTTTCTTTAAAATCAGTTTTTATGTTGTGGTTTTAAATCAGTGTCTTTAAAAATCAGTTTCTATGTTGTTTGCATTATTTTTGTTAACTGCAAATAAAAAAATGGATAATGAATTTACCAGTTTTGAATTTGTGTTTATTTTACAAGTACATTTGGAAGTTTCTGGTATGGGCCACATTTGGCCCGGGGACCAACCGACACTCAGCTGACACTCAGCCAGATCAGTTTTACAGTATATGGGCCAGATCTGGGCCAAATAAATAAATAATAGTAATTTTACAGTGTGTGGGCCAGATCTGGGCCAAAAGTCACAATAATAGTCATATTACAGTGTGTGGGCCAGATCTGGGCCAAAAGTCACAATAATAGTCATATTACAGTGTGTGGGCCAGATCTGGGCCAAAACTCACAATAAGAGTCATATTACAGTGTGTGGGCCAGATCTGGGCCAAAACTCACAATAATAGTCATATTACAGTGTGTGGGCCAGATCTGGGCCAAAACTCACAATAATAGTCATATTACAGTGTGTGGGCCAGATCTGGGCCAGAGCAAATTATTTGTATCAGTTTTCAGTGAGTGGGCCAGTTTTGGGCCGGGGACCCAGCCAGCAGTGGGCCAGAATTGAAGCAAGGGTACGGCCCAGAGGTGGGCCGCACAAATTTTGCTATCTGGGAGCGCACACACACTACAACAAAAAAAATGATAAAATATAGCCTATTGTTGACAACTGACCACTCCTGAGGTGCATGACTTAGCATTTGGGAAAGGAATTTTGAAGTGTTTTTTGTCCGTGCGTTAACTGGCATGAAGTTGGTTTGATGTTGGACGTTCGATATCGCGTATTTAGGGACCGTCTCTAAAGTTACATGCAACCCAGGTCTCAGGTATAATGCACACCTTTTAGATTTGTGATATGTATGACAATAAAATGTTAAATCAAATCAAATATGCCAACAAATGCCATATGACCTGGTGGAGGGACTTCTGAGTTCTAGGAACGGTCTTGATTGACCCTGAGCCCCTCCCCCATTGTATTCCAACGGGGGAGGGGCACAACAGTTTGCATGCTGTACAGATATCAGGCAGATATAAAAAAAAGGGGAACACAAAAAAAGAAAATGATCTTTGGGCAAAGGCTGGTGGCAGCTCGCCTTCAAAATAATAATGATTGTAGAAGTGGGTGTTGAACAGGAACCCAGGAGCAGCAAGAGCCTTGCAACCACAGACACAGACCCCACAATTCCAGAGCCAGAAACACCTGCAGAAAGCAATAGAAGGACAGAGGAGATAGACAAGAAAACACAAGACTACCCTAGAGGGAAGAAGTGGAGTTAGTAACATGTATTAATGAGATAGGGTTGCTTATAGATGGAGCAAGAGAGAATGAGAGAGGAGCTCTTAGAAATGAAATGTTGTATTTAATTAATAAAGTTATGTCAACCGGTCCCACAAAGCTTAGTTGCTTGAATGGAAAAGGTAATATACAATTAATTCAAACATACTATTTTAAGTAAATCATTCATAACTGTGTTAATTAAATGGACATTACACAATTAATTTGAATAAATGTAAATTGTCTTGAATTTAATGACTATAGCTTGAACTAACATGACCTGATTAAGTTTAATGTATTGAACAGAAATATGCTTTGCTAATGTTATCCATTTGTGTTGATTGTACTTAATGACTGGAACTTAGTTGCTCTGTTTAAAAAAAAAAAAAACTCAGGTCACTTTAATTCATACTTTTTTCACCTTTGGTTTTGAAATATAATTAGTCAAAAAATAATTTTGACCTTCAAGGTGCACTACTATATCTGGGACTATCATGACTGACACAATTATGGAAAATATGTAAGCCAAACTTAAATACAAATACAAAGTGTACAGTCAACAATCCAAAGAACGGAGCCTCCCCAAGCAAGTCGATGACCAACTACAGTCTTGTCTGCTTATTTACAAACCACCATTGATCATAGCTTTATTTTGTCTAGCAGCAGTCCAAAAATAAAGTAACAGTCAACAAAAGTCAACGCCAGGTCCAGTCTTGTCTAGTGCAGGTGATTTTACTCATGCAGTTTGTTTTTGAGGACCTGCACTTTAGTGGAGAGCTTGTTCCCATCCAATTCCATTAACACTTTCTGAAGAAATTTGAAAGTGTATCGCAGCTCCTTGGGATAGCTCAAGTTTAAACAGTAGATCAAGACAAACAGGACTGCACATCCATTTGTAACCTCTCTCAGATCTCGCAGCACTGGGCAGCCTTCAACGATGACGCCAGCATCCTCAGGTGGATCTGTAGCATCTGCTCCATCACAAACAAAGAGACCCATTATTAATTATTAATTAATTATTAATTAAGCATCTATGACATGAGTAACAAACCAAAAAGATGTTAAGTTTCCAATTAGAGAACACAATACTCATTCCCAAACCGCACACAACATCGTACAGACTGTTGGCTCGTATGCAATCACGTACCACACTCTAGCAACCGAGTGTCGAGTTTTGCCACTGCAAGCACCACTTCACATTTTCTTCAGGAAATGTACATTCTAGTTTGAATCTGTTCTTGATTTTTCCTTTGAGAAAAACATATTACTTTGGTCTTTGCCACTGAAAACCTAAAACCCCATTCCATTCCCCAACTCTCTACTTTCCCAATTGCCTCTTGCATATTCCTCACTATATATTCTATATGTCTTCCCTTTTTCCACATAACACCTCATCTGCAAAATCAAATAAAGCAACACTTATAGATCTATCCACTCTACTAAACACTTCATTTATCATAATAGAAAACAAAATTGGACTAACTTTACTCCCTTGAGGAGTTCCATTTTCCACTAAATACTTTGTACTCAATTCTTTCCCTACTCTTATTGCGATCCACCTATCAGTTAAAAAGTTTTTGATCCAACTATACATTCTCCCTCTTATTCCCATTTTATAAATCGTAATCGTAAGTCCTTGTTTCCACAACATATCGTACGCCTTCTCAACATAAAAAAATACAGATAATATACTTTCTTTATTAATTTGAGCTTTTCTAATTTCGCTCTCTAAACATATTTATTTGACTTATTACAGATGACAACTTGTACTATGTAAGGTACAGAGGGACACCTCAGTCTCTTAAGGCCAAAGTACTGTGTGGCGAAAAAGAGGCAAATGAAGTCTTTGTGGACTTTCACGCCAGCAGTGCAGGGGCACACTGTGGCCAGAAAAAAACAAGAGAGGCAATCTCTAAAAGATTTTACTGGCCGGGAATGTCAGAGGACATCGATTTGTGGGTCAGTATGAACCTACATTTTATATTCATATTATTGGTCTAGTTGGTTGTAGCGCTATCCTATTGCATGCAGATTTTTGAAAGACAAGACAGTTCCCACACCTAACATCTTTATGTAGGTCTGGCTTGCCATGTTAATAATACAAATAATATTAAAAAAGAAATATATATATACATATATATATATATATATATATATATATATATATTTTTATTTTTTATTTTTTATCGTGCATGAGCTTTACAGCATTCCAAATTACACAGCCGGTGTAAATGATAATAATGAAAAGATTTCCCTTTCAGGTGAGTCAATGTGTGGCATGCCAGGCCAGTGGTGCAATAATAAAACAGCAGGTTGAGTACACACCAATAAAGGTAACATTTGATGTGTATTATTTTTAAATAGTCTTTTACTTATAAACAACAATTGTTATTAACAGAAATCAAAATATTAAGACTATGTTACAAAAATGTAATTATTAATGCTTTCTGTGTTTCCAAAGGTAACCCAGCCATTTGAGCTAATTGGCATGGATTTAATTGGAAAACTAAAAATCACTTCCACTGGAAACCAGTACATATGTGTACTCATTGACTATTTAACCAAGTGGACACAGGCATTCCCTTTGAAGACAAAATGTGCAGAAGAAGTGACCCAGTGCATTCTGAAGTTTTTCTACCAGTTTGGAGCTCCCAAGCGCATTCTTACTGATCAAGGGAGGGAGTTTGTGAACGAAGTAAGCAAAAAATAATTATTTATATTGAATATTTACAGTAAATGTAGTTCAATATATATCTCATTGGTTAATACAGTTTAATCTTATTTTACCTGTGAGCGTTTAAAAAATGTTTCTCTCTTTATTTTTCATGATGCAGATCAATAAGAATGTTTGCAAGGCCCTGAACATAAAAAGAAGCCTCTGTGCCCCTTACCACCCGCAGACAAATGGGTTGGTTGAGAGGATGAATGGGACGATACAGAGGTATAATGTCCATTTCCACTTTTTATATGTATCATTATATACTGTATACAGTATATACACTCACCGGCCACTTTATTAGGTACCCCATGCTAGTAACGGGTTGGACCCCCTTTTGCCTTCAGAACTGCCTCAATTCTTCGTGGCATAGATTCAACAAGGTGCTGGAAGCATTCCTCAGGGAGTTTGGTCCATATTGACATGATGGCATCACACAGTTGCCGCAGATTTGTCGGCTGCACATCCATGATAAAGCGAATCTCCCGTTCCACCACATCCCAAAGATGCTCTATTGGATTGAGATCTGGTGACTGTGGAGGCCATTTAAGTACAGCGAACTCATTGTCATGTTCAAGAAACCAGTCTGAGATGATTCCAGCTTTGTGACATGGCGCATTATCCTGCTGAAAGTAGCCATCAGAAGTTGGGTACATTGTGGTCATAAAGGGATGGACATGGTCAGCAACAATACTCAGGTAGGCTGTGGCGTTGCAACGATGCTCAATTGGTACCAAGGGGCCCAAAGAGTGCCAAGAAAATATTCCCCACACCATGACACCACCACCACCAGCCTGAACCGTTGATACAAGGCAGGATGGATCCATGCTTTCATGTTGTAGACGCCAAATTCTGACCCTACCATCCGAATGTCGCAGCAGAAATCGAGACTCATCAGACCAGGCAACGTTTTTCCAATCTTCTATTGTCAAATTTCGATGAGCTTGTGCAAATTGTAGCCTCAGTTTCCTGTTCTTAGCTGAAAGGAGTGGCACCCGGTGTGGTCTTCTGCTGCTGTAGCCCCTCTGCCTCAAAGTTTGACGTACTGTGCGTTCAGAGATGCTCTTCTGCCCACCTTGGTTGTAACGGGCGGTTATTTGAGTCACTGTTGCCCTTCTATCAGCTCGAACCAGTCTGGCCATTCTCCTCTGACCTCTGGCATCAACAAGGCATTTCCGCCCACAGAACTGCCGCTCACTGGATGTTTTTTCTTTTTCGGACCATTCTCTGTAAACCCTAGAGATGGTTGTGCGTGAAAATCCCAGTAGATTAGCAGTTTCTGAAATACTCAGACCAGCCCTTCTGGCACCAACAATCATGCCACGTTCAAAGTCACTCAAATCACCTTTCTTCCCCATACTGATGCTCGGTTTGAACTGCAGGAGATTGTCTTGACCATGTCTACATGCCTAAATGCACTGAGTTGCCGCCATGTGATTGGCTGCTTAGAAATTAAGTGTTAACGAGCAGTTGGACAGGTGTACCTAATAAAGTGGCCGGTGAGTGTATATATATATATATACATATATATATACACACACATATCATATCCTAAAAAACATACATAATAACAAGTACTTTGTTATTATTATTATCTCTGTTTCCTCTAGAGCACTATCCACATTGGTCCAGAACAGACCTGGTGAATGGGACAAGCATTTGGACGCAGTCATGTTCGGCTTAAGGACAAAGCGCCAAATGACTACCAAGTTTTCCCCGTTCTTTTTAATGTTTGGCAGAGAGGCAAGGTACCCCTCTCAAATACCAGAGGAATATAGGGTAAGTTACACTTGAAAACATATTATAGAAATAGAGGAAATGTAAATATTTTGTATAATTAAATCAATTATTATAGTGTGTTCATATAACATCAGAATCATTTTATAGGTGGATAGCAGTGTTGAGGAGAATATGTCTGTGGAAGAGGTTACAGAGGAAATTCTGAAACTCGACCAAGTTCTTCAGACTGCTATCAAAAATACCAACAACACACAGTCAAAACAAAATAAAAAAACCAATGGCAAAGCTACCTCAACCTTTCATGTTGGCATGAATGTGTGGCGGGTGAACGTTAGGAGCCAGCAGAGGAAAGGGGGAAAGTTGGACCCCAACTACCTTGGGCCATACACCATAACTGCAATTGAAGAAAAAAGTGTGAATCTTGTGGACAGCCAAGGAGTGATGACTCCAAAAATCAACAGTGATCACTTGATAGCATACAGAGAGGAACAGCCAAGAGTTCCACGCAAGTGTTTCACCACTCCCACTTCTGGACTGCCCGTTGCTTCTTCTTCTGTGCCAACCACCACCACCACCTCCTCCTCTGGGCCGTTCACCACCTCCTCCTCTGGGCCGTTCACCACCTCCTCCTCTGGGCCGTCCACTACATCCTCCTTCTCCTCTAGGCCATCCACCACCATTACCTCCTCCTCCTCTGGGCTGTCCACCACTAACACCACCTCCTCCCCCTCTTGGCCGTCCACCACCTCCTCTACCTTCTCTTCTGGGCCGTCCACCACCACCACCCCCTCCTCCTCTGGGCTCTCCTCCAACACCACCTCTTCCTCTGGGTCGTCCACCACCATCCCCTCCTCCTCCTCCACTGGGCTGTCAACCTCCACGTCCTCTACGGGGCCATACACCACCTCCTCCGCTGGGCTCTCCTCCACCACCACCAACTTCTCCTCTGGGTCGTCTCTCACCAACACCACCATCCCCTCCTCCTCCTCCACTGGGCTGTCAACCTCCACGTCCTCTACGGGGCCATACACCACCTCCTCCTCTGGGCTCTCCTCCACCACCACCAACTTCTCCTCTGGGTCGTCCACCACCATCCCCTCCTCCTCCTCCACTGGGCTGTCAACCTCCACGTCCTCTACGGGGCCATACACCACCTCCTCCGCTGGGCTCTCCTCCACCACCACCAACTTCTCCTCTGGGTCGTCTCTCACCAACACCACCACCCCCTCCTCCTCCACTGGGCAGTCAACCACCACATCCTCTACGGGGCCTCCACCTCAGATGTCTGCCTCTGTAAACCCCACAGTGGACCCCACAATCATGAAAAGTATGTTTGATATATTTCTTTTAGTATTTACTTAATGGGAAAGGCTCATATGTTGAGGCAGAAATTTTCAGAGTTGTCGGCTCCTGCAAAAGTTCTGTAAAGAAACCGTAAAAAGTGTTTTTAGAAACAGTAAAAAGAGCAATGCAGATGGCTAAAAATGGTGACAGTAATATTGGTTAAAAGATTATCAGCTAATTGTTGTTATAGCTACAACATTTTGATTAAATAAAATAATGTATGACACCCTAAACATCAGGAGGAGAGAGAAAAGTGTTTGTACCAAAACAGATATAATACCAAGATTTACTAAGATTTCACCAGCTTCAGGTTTTACTTTTCTAGACATGGGGCCATAGTGAGAGTAAGTAGAGGGAGAGCGGATTTTATAAGATTAGTTGAAAAAAAAATCTCTAACAAGATGTAATTCTCATTTTATAGATGTGAAAGATGCATGGGAGGGGAAAAACATGTATGTCCTACTCACAAAAATTGGACCGTACAAGGTGTTCTTTGCTGACATTTCAAACACTGCCCCACAAAGGCAAATCGAAAGTGAGGTGAGCTGTCAACATTTTTATCTTTTAAAATGGTTTCCCTACTGACTGTTGTTAACAGTGAAAATGGTTTGAGGCACAGCTACTTTTCTTTATTTTTGACACTGCCCAGTGTGTTTTAAAGTGGTGTTTTTATTACAGGTAATTAATGCATATCTTACTCTTCTGGTACGAAAATTTAATGAGGAGAATGCAGACAGGGCCTTTGCAGTTGACACATTTGAAATGTAAAATTAAGGTATTAAACAATATTTTCTCATTGAGTTATCCTAATAAGTTGTCCACAATATATTATCAGTGTTTGATTTGTTGTTTTATTGTCTTACAGATCGACCCGGGGATGTACAAATACATTGTGGGGGTCGTCAATGAAAACCAACATTGGATGCTGGTGGTAATTCTCAACTTTTCAACTTGATGGTCTTGGGTGAAAAGTACTGCATGCCATATACAGGTCCTTCTAAAAAAATTAGCATATTGTGATAAAGTTCATTATTTTCCATAATGTAATGATAAAAAATTAACTTTCATATATTTTAGATTCATTGCAACTGAAATATTTCAGGTCTTTTATTGTTTTAATACTGATGATTTTGGCATACAGCTCATGAAAACCCAAAATTGCTATCTCAAAAAATTAGCATATTTCATCCGACCAATAAAATAAGTGTTTTTAATACAAAAAAAAAAGACAACCTTCAAATAATTATGTTCAGTTATGCACTCAATACTTGGTCGGGAATCCTTTTGCAGAAATGACTGCTTCAATGCGGTGTGGCATGGAGGCAATCAGCCTGTGGCACTGCTGAGGTGTTATGGAGGCCCAGGATGCTTCGATAGCGGCCTTAAGCTCATCCAGAGTGTTGGGTCTTGCGTCTCTCAACTTTCTCTTCACAATATCCCACAGATTCTCTATGGGGTTCAGGTCAGGAGAGTTGGCAGGCCAATTGAGCACAGTAATACCATGGTCAGTAAACCAGTTACCAGTGGTTTTGGCACTGTGAGCAGGTGCCAGGTCGTGCTGAAAAATGAAATCTTCATCTCCATAAAGCTTTTCAGCAGATGGAAGCATGAAGTGCTCCAAAATCTCCTGATAGCTAGCTGCATTGACCCTGCCCTTGATAAAACACAGTGGACCAACACCAGCAGCTGACATGGCACCCCAGACCATCACTGACTGTGGGTACTTGACACTGGACTTCAGGCATTTTGGCATTTCCTTCTCCCCAGTCTTCCTCCACTCTGGCACCTTGATTTCCGAATGACATGCAAAATTTGCTTTGGACCACTGAGCAATAGTCCAGTGCTGCTTCTCTGTAGCCCAGGTCAGGCGCTTCTGCCGCTTGTTTCTGGTTCAAAAGTGTCTTGACCTGGGGAATGCGGCACCTGTAGCCCATGTCCTGCACACGCCTGTGCACGGTGGCTCTGGATGTTTCTACTCCAGACTCAGTCCACTGCTTCCGCAGGTCCCCCAAGGTCTGGAATCGGTCCTTCTCCACAATCTTCCTCAGAGTCCGGTCACCTCTTCTCATTGTGCAGCGTTTTTTTGCCACACTTTTTCCTTCCCACAGACTTCCCACTGAGGTGCCTTGATACAGCACTCTTTCTGTGTCTTACCCTCTTGCTTGAGGGTGTCAATGATGGCCTTCTGGACAGCAGTCAGGTCAACAGTCTTACCCATGATTGCGGTTTTGAGTAATGAAACAGGCTGGGAGTTTTTAAAAGCCTCAGGAATCTTTTGCAGGTGTTTAGAGTTAATTAGTTGATTCAGATGATTAGGTTAATAGCTCGTTTAGAGAACCTTTTCATGATATGCTAATTTATTGAGATAGGAATTTGGGGTTTTCATGAGCTGTATGCCAAAATCATCAGTATTAAAACAATAAAAGACCTGAAATATTTCAGTTGGTGTGCAATGAATCTAAAATATTTGAAAGTTTAATTTTTATCATTACATTATGGAAAATAATGACCTTTATCACAATATGCTAATTTTTTGAGAAGGACCTGTATATGATTATCTGAAGTCTGCATTATACAAATCTACCAGTACAAGATGATGTTAATTTCATTGGAATTCTACATTAGGTGATTATACCAGGAGAGAGGAGAAGCCTTTTTCTTGACCCATTAGGAGAAAGAAAATGGAAGATTAAACACTGCCAGGACATTACGAGGTAAATTAGTCTATATTAGCATAGTTTTAAAATGACAATATCAGCATAGTAGGAGAGAAACATTGACAGGACGTGAAAATAAGTATCATCTGTGTTTTAGAGGAAAACAGATATTGAGAATACTATACAACTGTAAATACTGGACCCCCTTAGGGCACAGTTAAAGTTATGCTAACCCTTATGACATTTAGCAGAACCTATTAAGTAATTATAGTTTGCATTTCACATTTGTGACCCTGGATAACAAAACCAGTCTTAAGTAGCACGGGTATATTTGTGGCAATAGCCAACAAAACACTGTATGGGTCAAAATGATTGATTTTTCTTTTATGCCAAAAATTATTAGGAAAATAAGTAAAGATCATGATACATGTAGTAAATTTCCTACCATAAATATATCAACATTTTATTTTTGTAAGTGGATGCAGCACAATCGCCAATAGAAATGCAAACCTTTAAAGGCAATTTTCTCAATATTTAGATTTTTTTGAACCCTCAGATTCCCGATTTCAAATAGTTGTATCTCGGCCAAATATTGTCCTATCCTAACAAACCATACATCAATGGAAAGCTTATTTATTCAGCTTTCGGGTGATGTATAAATATCAATTTTGAAAAATTGACACATAAGACTGCTTTTGTGGTCCAGGGTCACATTTGTGATACCTTACAAAAACTGTTGAGAGACAAACACATATTATTTGGGGATGTAGAGGCTAGAAACTCAAGAGAACTTTTATGCATTTTGGAAAAATGATTGGCTTGTCACCATGTTACATGCTACATTCGAATAATATAAACTGTACATAAGTTGCTATTACACCACACAATCTGAGAAATATCTTCCCCTTCAGCTAAATTCCGATTGTTTAAAACGTCCCTTTCCCTTAGTGTTACTTTACTGTACCAAACAGTTTTGTTTTCATATCACAATTATAAACTACATTATAACGTAATTAGTTTAAAGGTTCCTCTAATATAGTTTCCCTATATTGTATCCTACATGTATTCAGTATTTATACAAATAAATAATTTATAGTTAGATAGATAGTCTCCTTTTCTCTAAAACACAGTTATTACTACCTTTTTTCTCCATTGCTTTCTTTAACCTAATAACCTGTGTATATTTTAGTGGTGCCAAAAATTGTTACGGAAATACATTGATCAAGTGCTGTATTATAAAGTGGAATGTGTGTCAAATGCAATTAATGTATATAGTATACATAGAAGCATCCTTACAGTATATGTCTTTTAGATCATTCATGAGACACAGAGGGCTTAATCCGTCTAGATGGGCATGTGACACACTGCCACACACACTTCAACAGGATGCCACTTCATGTGGGGCCTATGTATTGAAGGTATGTAGCATAAATAAGCATTGGATTTAAATGAAATACATTCAAGGTTTCCATTAAACATTTGACGTTAAACTCAAATTTCATATCATGCATGAACACAATGAATTTAAAACCAAGGTAACGGAAACTTTACACAAAACAAGTGCACTGTTCTTTGTGTCTGTCTTAAGGTACGAGTGGGATTCAGAAGATAGGTCATTTTATATCAGTCAATATACTGTATATGATGTAAGAAGGTATAGCATATAAAAGTTAATAAGAATTACCAGGCATTCACCTTTACATGCTTTGGGTGACTTTAAACGTTCCCACAAATAAGTACTATTGCTACAGTTCATATTCCTGCAATGGCTGGTTCATCCTTTTCTTTCCCACAACAAATCAATTCTTGTATCTTTCGTTCACAGTTTGCTGAGTGCATCTTGGGTGGCTTTCCACTGGCATTTGCTAACTCTGCCTCAAGTGTAAACACCATAAGGCAGCAGATTGCGGTCTCTCTCCTTCAAAATACAGGTGTCTCTTAAAAAATATTGTACATATTTAATGTAAGTTATATAATATAATTTAATTTCATATTCATCATGTAATGTCATTTTAGACTGGTTGGAAACATGTTTTTGCTGTACATATTTTAAACTTACCAAATTATGTAACTATTGTATTATTTACTCAAACAAACATTGGTTATAATTGGCTAAAAGATAATTATTACCCATTTGTTTTTGTAGATGACTTGACTGAGTTGTGTCATCTTTGTGGGGAGCATGATGGTGACAATCACTGGGTAACTGTTCATGTTTTACATGTCTTCTCGGGTTTGGCTTAAAAAGGATGACAATCAAATTACAAATTACCACTAAACATTCTTTTTAAATTCTACAGTACATGCTTGCTAAACAAGAGTTATTTTAGTTGTAAGGTATGATGGCCTGCTTTGTAAATTGAATAATTTGCAACCATTGCTAATATTATTGTATAATTTTTTGTTTCCTCTTTTGTCGAATCCAGATTGGCTGTGACATTTGCCCACGATGGTACCACCGAAGCTGCGCCAAGAGGCCCTTCAAAAAGAGGAAGATCAACTATTTGTGCAAAGCATGCCACTGAAATCTACCACCACTCTTTTCCTCTTTTTGTTCATTTAATATGCACACACACATGGGTTTGCCGCTGTTGTTTGTAAATGCGGCTGCTGGACAAGGCTTGTTTAAAGGCCGATCTTAGTGCTGTAACAAAGGCACATGTTCAGTACTAAATGAGCAAGTAATAAGCAATAAGGAAGGACACCCACATTTGCTCAGAAGTAAATTAACCTTACCAAGTTAACGTTAATTAATTTACTTATTAATTCAGGTCCAAGCAGGGTTCACAGTGCTGGTGAGTCTTTTGAAGAACCGTTCTGGGCAGTTAACACAAATAATATCAACTCTAATCTTTCAAAAGTAGCTTTTTTTTTTTGCTATCAAAATGCTTTAAGCATTTGCCTCAATTCTGTTTTTAATCACATTAACGTGTAATTTAACAATTTCTTTAAAAGAAAAATGGCAGATACAAATGCTGTGCAAAGACCTTATTCATTCCAGCCTATTTAAGATTAAAATCCAATCCATTTATACCCCTTTGAGTATGTATTACTGAAAAATGCATTTACGTGAAAAATCACATTGTCTTTGAGACATTATATAAAGCTTGTCGGAGTTAGCAAACAGTAACCAAGAGGGGAGAAGCTTATCAAAGGAATAATTGGCATGGGTTGTGTGGATCTTCAGAATCTCTGCCAAAAAAATAACCAATAAGTAGAGGCTTCAGTCCCTTTTTGGCAGGTGAAATATTGCATTATACTGGTTGTATTGGCCCTTTACAGGTATTTTAATAGGCAAAAAGTATTATGTGAGTTATAATCAGTCATATTAACCCTCATGAATATAATCAACTAATTTCAGGACAGAAATAACCTTTCAGTCAATAAATAGAGGCTTCAATCACTTTTTGGCAGGTGAAATACTGCATTATACTGGTTGTATTGGCCCTTTACAGGTATTTTAATAGGCAAAAAGTATTATGTGAGTTAAAATCAGTAATATTTAACCCTCATGAATATAATCAACTAATTTCAGGACAGAAATAACCTTTCAGTCAATAAATAGAGGCTTCAATCACTTTTTGGCAGGTGAAATACTGCATTATACTGGTTGTATTGGCCCTTTACAGGTATTTTAATAGGCAAAAAGTATTATGTGAGTTAAAATCAGTAATATTTAACCCTCATGAATATAATCAACTAATTTCAGGACAGAAATAACCTTTCAGTCAATAAATAGAGGCTTCAATCACTTTTTGGCAGGTGAAATACTGCATTATACTGGTTGTATTGGCCCTTTACAGGTATTTTAAGAGGTGAAAAGTACTAGGTGAGTTATAATCGGTGAAATATGATTCTTCTGAAGGAAATCAACTAATTTCAGGACAGAAATAACCTTTCAGTCAATAAATAGAGGCTTCAATCACTTTCTGGCAGGTGAAATGTCGCATTATACTGGTTGTATTGGCCATCTAAAGGTATTTTAAGAGGTGAAAAGTACTAGGTGAGTTATAATCGGTGAAATATGATTCTTCTGAAGGAAATCAACTAATTTCAGGACAGAAATAACCTTTCAGTCAATAAATAGAGGCTTCAATCACTTTCTGGCAGGTGAAATGTCGCATTATACTGGTTGTATTGGCCCTTTACAGGTATTTTAAGAGGTGAAAAGTACTAGGTGAGTTATAATCGGTGAAATATGATTCTTCTGAAGGAAATCAACTAATTTCAGGGCAGAAATAACCTTTCAGTCAATAAATAGAGGCTTCAATCACTTTTTGGCAGGTGAAATATTGCATTATACTGGTTGTATTGGCCCTTTACAGGTATTTTAATAGGCAAAAAGTATTATGTGAGTTATAATCAGTAATATTTAACCCTCATGAATATAATCAACTAATTTCAGGACAGAAATAACCTTTCAGTCAATAAATAGAGGCTTCAATCACTTTTTGGCAGGTGAAATACTGCATTATACTGGTTGTATTGGCCCTTTGCAGGTATTTTAATAGGCAAAAAGTATTATGTGAGTTATAATCAGTCATATTTAACCCTCATGAATATAATCAACTAATTTCAGGGCAGAAATAACCTTTCAGTCAATAAATAGAGGCTTCAATCACTTTTTGGCAGGTGAAATACTGCATTATACTGGTTGTATTGGCCCTTTACAGGTATTTTAATAGGCAAAAAGTATTATGTGAGTTATAATCAGTCATATTTAACCCTCATGAATATAATCAACTAATTTCAGGACAGAAATAACCTTTCAGTCAATAAATAGAGGCTTCAATCACTTTTTGGCAGGTGAAATACTGCATTATACTGGTTGTATTGGCCCTTTACAGGTATTTTAAGAGGTGAAAAGTACTAGGTGAGTTATAATCGGTGAAATATGATTCTTCTGAAGGAAATCAACTAATTTCAGGACAGAAATAACCTTTCAGTCAATAAATAGAGGCTTCAATCACTTTCTGGCAGGTGAAATGTCGCATTATACTGGTTGTATTGGCCATCTAAAGGTATTTTAAGAGGTGAAAAGTACTAGGTGAGTTATAATCTGTGAAATATGATTCTTCTGAATTAAATCAACTAATTTCAGGGCAGAAATAACCTTTCAGTCAATAAATAGAGGCTTCAATCACTTTTTGGCAGGTGAAATATTGCATTATACTGGTTGTATTGGCCCTTTACAGGTATTTTAATAGGCAAAAAGTATTATGTGAGTTATAATCAGTAATATTTAACCCTCATGAATATAATCAACTAATTTCAGGACAGAAATAACCTTTCAGTCAATAAATAGAGGCTTCAATCACTTTTTGGCAGGAGAAATACTGCATTATACTGGTTGTATTGGCCCTTTACAGGTATTTTAAGAGGTGAAAAGTACTAGGTGAGTTATAATCGGTGAAATATGATTCTTCTGAAGGAAATCAACTAATTTCAGGACAGAAATAACCTTTCAGTCAATAAGTAGAGGCTTCAATCACTTTCTGGCAGGTGAAATGTCGCATTATACTGGTTGTATTGGCCATCTAAAGGTATTTTAAGAGGTGAAAAGTACTAGGTGAGTTATAATCTGTGAAATATGATTCTTCTGAATTAAATCAACTAATTTCAGGGCAGAAATAACCTGTCAGTCAATAAGTAGAGGCGTCAATCACTTTTAGGCTTCAATCACTATTACCACGGACATAAGCTGATGTTTATTTGCACGTTTTGTCTGTTTAATCCACATAAAAGCAGCTGTAGTCGTAAAGAGACTGGGCGATACAGCTTTAACACGCTGCGCGCGCTCCCGCGAACGGCAATCAATTTTCGGCGGACCATCACTTTTCGGCACGACACCGGCGCGTTTTGCGCGATTTTTTTCACATAGCAGCAACATAGACTTAAAATACTCCGTCATTAATTGTCATATAAATAAAATCAATACATGATTATAAACTATAGAGGGTCTTCTTTTTTTGTGTACACTCTTATTAACATCAAAACCTTGTGTTTTTGTAAAATAAATAAAATAAACAGGGTGCGCTTTCAGCTCACTCTGTCTCTGCAAAAATCTTTTTGAAACAAGTCTGGAAAATGAACTGAAACTCAGCTAATACTTATCTCACACACATGAAACATACGTCTAAATAATGCTTTAAATGTCTAATTTTAAATAAAACAATTCACATTTAAAACAAATATTCTCCTGCAATGTAATCTGTATGAAACTAAAGAGAAGTACAGTTTCTCCTGTCTCAGCTCATTATCGTTAATGAGTTCACACCCACTCGCAGAGCGTGCTATTCATAATAGATAATGACTTGAGGCCATATGCAAAAAAGGTAAACGCCCCCACACAAATGCATTAAAAGCAGCAAGTTTCGTCATTATATTCATTCACTTTCCTGCGCGTTTGGAAGATGGCATGCTACACCGGCGCGGAGGCTCTCCAGCTCGTCCTGGACAGTGACGAAGAGTTCACATTTTCCTCAGAAGAAGAGCGGGACTCCGACGATGAACGTTTGTATTTTGAAGAGCGACTTGATCCAGCCGTGGATACAATTTCGGAAGAGTAAGTCTTTATTTTAACGTACATTAGTTGACAAGCTATTTTATATAAACATGTAGCCTAGATATTTTACTGGTTGGACTATTTCCAGACTTGTGAGGATAGGAGCAGGCTTCACTCAATGTATATACTTGTAAACTTTAAGAGTGCTGGCCTGGATGATTAAAATAAAAAAAATACAGTTTTGCGGCCTCTCTCCTATTTTTCGTATTTTACTATTTCCAGACTTGCCATCCAGTCAGTGGCGGATTTAGCACATTGGGGGCCCAAGGCAAAGGTATGTATGGGGGCCCCCCATCTGATCTTTAAAAGAGAACGAAAAAAAAATTACCGACTGAATGGTGCTAGGCAGGTAAAGCTAATCTATGGTAAAGTAAAGGTTGGAGTCTTGGAGAGGAGAATAAAAAAAAATATATACAATTCCAATTTTATTCTTGTGGTTTTATTCCGATCTTGATTCAATTTGGATACATATTAGGTAGGCTACAGTAGATTTTCTCAAGAAAGAAAATCTCAAGAAACTAATTTTCTCAAGAAAGAAAATCTCACCTAAAGCTGTAAACATAGACTACAGAGCTGTCAGCTGGTATTATTAAAGGTTAAAAATAACAACTCAAATTAAATATAGGCCTAGTGCGGTTTTTATTACAACAACTTTATAATATTTTAATGATATAAGTAAAATAATAAATATGTAATATAGTGCACATATTTATAGTGCAAAATACTAATTTATACTAATACTAAATATATTATAAAATAAAAAAATTTTCTAGCCAACTTACATGGTCATTAAATGGCTTTACTGAGGTAATAACTTTATGTGACATTGTAGGCCCGTTACTCCAGCTATTTTATTGACTTCTTTCCGCGGTTGAAAAATACTGATTGGTCGATATTACAGTAGGCTATGTATAATTTCGCATTGACCGTGAGACTCACGCAATTGACCATTTTCACACACTCTCACGCCACACATCCATTTTCTCACAAAGAGAAAAATCGCGAAGCAAAGAGGACACTGACACCGACAGACTAGACAGCGAAGGTTACTTTTGATATGGAACAAATTCTCAGCTCTCAGATTCTGTCAATTTATTACGAAATTCAAACAATAAATACCGTTTTGGTGCTTTTTTGTGACAGCTCGCTGCGCCTCAGTTCAAATGGCACGTGAACCGATCATCTCTCTTTACTAGCCTAGTTAATAGTAAATAAACACGAATGATCAAAAGGTGTATAACGTGTGTTGAAAGATACAGTAGCCTACAACTTACCGAAATGTAGGCTATACAGTCCTGTCTGTGTATTCTGTATAATGTATAGGCTACTGTGTTTATCTTTCGCGCTGCGCACCGTTATGGACTAATCCATTTCATTGTGAAAGTAGGGGGTGTGTAGGGACAGATAACCATGAACTGGACATTTTAACTATAGCTACTACCTCGTTTCAACGTATTTCTTAAGAAAATTAATAACATTTACCATGCTTTTGAAGCGTTCATGATGATAAGGGGGCTTTTTCCTTTTTATTAATTTTTTTTTTAGGTTGGTTGGGGGCCCCCCTATTACGACCGCTGGTAGGGGGCCCCAAGCAGCCGCCTACCTATGCCTCTATGTTAAGACCGCCACTGCATCCAGTCTGTGCACAGTCTGTGCAAATAACAAAGAATATGCATAGTGCGGCCTCTCTCCTATTTTTCGTATTTTACTATTTCCAGACTTGCCATCCAGTAGCCTATTCAGAGTATTGGAATTTAAAATATATGTTAATAGGCAGGTTTTTGTTACATTTAAATTGTCTAGCCTATAGGCTATATGCTGTATGATATGTAAAATTATATTTAAAAAATATTATCTATGTTTAGATTATATTTTGACTAGGCTATAGTTTTTATGCTGCCTCATTATCAACGAAGGGTGTACTCGCATTGCTTTGCAAATATCTGTTGTATGTGTGTAAATGTGCTGAAATGTGTAAATATGCCGGTTGCTGAAGTGCGCAAATGTGTTAATGTTAGTGCTATCTCCGGTAATGGCACATTGACACGCATACAGCACGCGTCTACCATTATTCACATCAGTTATTCATACTATAGGCTAATGGTACTATACTTTGAAATATTTATGTAATAATAGTTTTAAACGTTTTTTTTATTTTTTTTTTTAAAGGAATGTAGCTGCAGTATCACTACCTTCACCTGTCACTCGGAGGGAGCGCGGCAACACTGTCGAAAATCAGAAAGAGTAAGTAGATATTTACCCACTATTTTACAGATGTTAGTTCAATTTTGTTTATATACTTAGTGATAATACAATACCCAGATAGCAAACAGTCATTGAAACTATGTTAAATCAACATTCCGTTGTCAACGTTAAGTCATTGAATCAACATCGAACTCTGATGTTGATTCTACATCATTTTGCACCCTGTTTTAATATTGAAACAACATTGAAATCCTGTCCATAGATCAACGGAATTTCAATGGTATTTCAATTATCAGGAATATTGAAACAATGTTGAAATTTCAACTGAACTAAGGATCAACGTTATTTCAATGGAATTTCAATTGTTTTGTAAATGTTCATTTTAAATGTAATGCCATAAATTAAATAGCCTGCTTTATCTACAGCCAGGATGTTAAAAAGTAATGGAACATTTGAAATCTTGTATAAAACACTGAACACACCACACTAAATTTTAGAAACAAATTCATTTTTATTAGCCTTTTTATTTAATTATTTGTACAGCCTGTGCAAAAGTGAATTGGGTGACGGCAACTGTCCCCATCTGCTGAGTAAGAGCATCTAAAACAGAAAATAGAATCACAATGCAAAAAATTTGCATTTAAGTTAAACAGAACACATATTTGAACACTTTCAGTAGCCAATATCACATGGCTTGACCTAACAAAAGCAAATTTTAGTAACAGAGCACAAAACAGTCAGTATAACATAAAATAATAGAAAGTGTGATGAGTACAATTCATTGAAAGAACAAAAAAAGAATGGCAAAAGAGCATGGAAGAGGAGTTCAGCATTCTAACTTTGAAAGGCAGTTGAGAATGAACATTAGAATTAATTTTCCCAGCCTCCTGAGTCATTGCTGTTTGAACATATGTGTAATGTATACATCTTACTCACCATTTTCAAATGAAATCCCACTGAAAGTCCATGAGCTTGCGCAAGAGGCTGGCGACCTGTGAATTGACCGTTCTTCTTTTTTTTCCCTTTGCAGCCTTTGTCCCTTTTTCTGGGTTTATACCCACAAACAGTGATGGAGTACTCGAGTCCTGGACTCGGACTCGAGTCCGACTCGAGACTCCATTCTCTGGACTCGTGACTCGACTTGGACTCGCAGACTGATGACTAGTACTTGGACTCGGACTCGAGAATATATAAAATCGGACTTGAGCATTCATTAAATGAATGACGTTTTTTCTGACTAAATAGGTTATAAAAATTTTATATAAGATGTTACACTTTTCCTGTTTCGGGGTCCAAGACCGGCCGTGATAAATTTTTTCCCTCACAGACACTGCTAACCGCTCGCTCTCCTTGCTTGACAACACACTCACTGACGTCACTCACTTTACGCTGCATTCTCGTGCATTATTCGCGGGGGAGAGAGATAACGTAACACTCATTTAACAATAGATAAGTTCCTCTACATCTAATCAGCAATTTTTGGCACGCTTTGCAGCAGCTGAGCTGACCACTAGAGCGAATGTACAGTGACGTGACATAACTGCCAGATTTAAACTGTGCTTTCGTGCTATGGCTGGCGCTGAGCCAAAGTCGGACGCGCTCAGCGCTTAATCCCGTTTATCATACAATAACACAATCATGTTTATTTTAGCTAAAAAACTAGACGGCGACCTTGACTATGTCACACATCGCAACCACTCTTTACCTGCGGTGTTACAACTGCTTATAGCACTGCATTTTCTGTTTTTTGCCGCAGTTACATTGGGATTTAGTTTGCTTTTCAAAATTTCAAAATAGTTTTTCTTTTACCATATTCGTCAAGAAGAATGCATTTCTCCTCCTCTGTCCAATTAGGCTTTTATTTTTTGTTTTCTTTATCCATTTCAGTTGCCTGATCATCCAAAAAATCAATGTTTTGAATAAAGTTAAAAATCAATGAACCTCTTTTATAAATTTTATCAGCTCTTTAAAGGTGCCAGAGTGGAGACATGTAGGCACTGGGGACTCGGACTCGAACACGGGACTCGAGACTCGACTCGGACTTGAACTCAGGTAATGGTGACTCGACTTGGACTCGACTCGGACTCTTCTTTGGTGACTCGGACTTGGACTCGGACTCGAACACTGGGACTCGAGACTCGACTCGGACTCGACAATTGGTGACTCGACTACAACACTGCCCACAAAGTGTCTGAAAAATAATACACTGGTTAAAAATCTAGTAATTCACACAGACTAACAGCACAACAAAGACAACAAATGTTCATGACCTATGTATGCACTATCTTCTTGCCTCTGTGAATATTGTAAGTTGCACTAAAACTTTCTAAATTAAAGTTAATTGCTAAATCCCATCACCAGGCCTGTTGAAACCATGCTTGAGCCACAGCTATATATATATATTTATATATATATATAGGCCAGAAAAAATGCAAGTGTTAACACACAATTTCTTACCTCTGGATGAATTTAAGTGTGCAGGCTGCCTCCTCTTGTAAAAACGGGGGATGCCAGCCTTGTCACAAAGGTGGACTGGATCCTATCGCAAATAATTTGGCCCTCAAGGCTGAGCATCCAGCGCTGGAAGCGGCTTGCCGTTGCTCCTGAAACAGAAATGTTTTAACTGTCAAATTTCTGTTTAGTTTTCATTTTGAATACAGTTTAGTTTGATACCATTGAGTTCACTACATACAACAACACTAAAGCCAACTGTCCTATATAAAATCAACTTACCAAGAAGTATCAGACGAGGAGTTGCAGGTATAGAGAGTGAACTCTCAAGGTCAGCTGCAGTGGCATATCCCTAGGACATAGAACAAATTAAACATAATATTAATGACATAAGACTACCTCTGAGTGAGATAGATAGATAGATAGATAGATAGATAGATAGATAGATAGATATGAGAGATAGATATGAGAGATGGCGAGACAGGAAGAGATAGATAAAGAGAGAGAGGGGGATATAGAGAGATAAAGAAAGATACAGTGAGAGATAATGATGGATAGATGGATAAAGTGAGATAGATAAAAGCGATAGAGGGAGAGAGTTAGATACAGATATAGAGGGAGATAGAGGGAAAGAGGGGGAGGTAGAGGAAGATATAGGGATAGATTGCACCTGGTTCTGAGATATAAATCCTGGGATATCATCTTGAACAGCAGTGTGATCAGGGATGGTACCCTGCATCTGCATCTGTAATAAAAAGAAAAAGAAAACAAATGTAAAAATTGATCTACAACTCAATGATAATCAAAACAGCAAAAAATAGAATTTAAATTTACTTTTGCCTAGTGTGTCTGAGGTCCTGGGTTCTAATCCGCACTAGTATTGTTTTTTTGTCTCATCAAAACCGATTATGTTTATCAGTTGTTGTAGGCTATATCAGGCAGGGATATGTTTGTTTGTGTATATATATAAAAAAAAAATGCCAGCGCTAGATCACCTCTTATTAAACTACAGAACAAAATGTATGCTCAACTGCTAGTTAACTGGAGAGGTTATATTTATTTGTATTGGTACATTCGTGCCACGAGATGTTTCTATACGAAGTATGTGGGGCTAAGCCTCCCTTGACGCCAGGCCTTGCATGGTTGTCAGGCGCTGTATAACGTACAGAAATGCGTACAGAAAAGGTGCATGTCAGAACAGAACGCCAATGAAATGTTTTCCTGAAAAGCAGATCTTGGAGAAGATCATCAAAAATCGTGATATCGCATAAGCACTAGTATAAAACGACTGTTATCATTTCTGAAAACAAACACAATGGAGTTACAAAACTGTATCGCAGTCGCACGCATATCGCAGTCCTGCTCGAGGATTATTAATATTTTGGATTTGTATTACGACGAGAGGGTCTAATCGGCATTTCCAGTTACAACTCGAGACAGTTCTGCATTGAATAAAGTAAAGGTAAGTCATGTCTTCTGTGTAATTCGGCCCGCCGCGGTATGTGGGTAACGTTAGCGCTAGGTGTAGATCATGGAGCATATCGTTGGTTCCGCCAGTGTTCTCCGGCGGTCAGAAGAAATAGCGGTGCTGTGTTAATAGATTTCACGACACTAGCAATACAGACATGTATTTTGAGCGAGCTATCACAAAATAGACTAGACTCGGAGGTTTTGCTAACTTTATAATCTAGATGAGAACCACAAAGTACTTTTGGCAGATTTTAAAACATTTGTAAAACAAAAATCTATTTCAGTGACTTCAGCGCTGCGTAGGTTACACACTAACATGTTTACGATCAGCCAGTATTTGATTTGGTACAATTCATTAATATCATACATTAAGCAAGCTTACCTGTACGCTTTGTGCCAAGGGTCCAGAAATGAGCTGTGTCCGGTGCAGTTACGTTGGTATACCACCCGTTGATCTCCCGGTCAACCAAAAATCGATGGATTTTCAATCATATTTCCCGGTCAACTATATGTCGATGACTTTTCAACAACAGCGTTTCCCGGTCAACTATAAATCAATGACTTTTCAACACATTCAGCGATCGCCTGGTAAACCAAATATCAATGCTTAATCAATCATAAATATAACTATAGATCAATGTTGTTCCAATATTGTTACCATCAACATTAATAACATCAGGTTTTCATCGATATGGTAATAGTGATTCAACATTAATTTTGCATTGAAATTTCAATATCAACCATAATGATGATTCAGATGGAAAAACAACGTTTATTCAATGTTTGCTTGCTGTCTGGGTATGAACCTGTATGACTTTATCATCCAACCTCCAGATATAATGTTACCTATGTTTTATTTATCAGCATGCTAATGCCCATCAGTTATGCATGTGCTGGAATAGTACTCTGTAAAATATGATAATAATAGTTTTCAACTTTTTTTTTTTTAAAGGAATGTAGCTTGCTCACCATCAACTGGAACTCGCACTAGGAGGACAGGCAGCAACACAGATGGAAATCAGAAAGAGTAAGCACATATTTACCCACTATTTTACAGATGTTAGTTAAATTTTGTTTAGTGATGATATGTATATGTGCCTGTGTGGCTTTGCAAAATTGTTATGTATGTATATTACAATTAGTGGTAATGTTAATATGAAAGCTTATTTTTTTGTTCAACCTTTATTAATATTTATTTTTTTCAGGAATGTGGTAGCATCACTCTCACCTTCACCTGCAACTCTTACTGGGAGGGCATGCAACAGGTGTCATTCAGTTTTGAGAACAATTGAAGTTTGGTGCATGTGGGACTTACAGGGACAACAGGAAGGACTGCCCTCGGAATGCAGCTAATTCACTTTCTAAAAAATCTGCGAGGGGAACCATCAGGTGGATTCGGGATGGACCTCTTGTATTTGTGAAGTGGATGGACACACGAGAGGTATCTGTCTGTTCTACCATCCATCCTGCTTATACGGGAGACACTGCACAGAGGAGGGTGAAAACGCAAGATACATGGAGGACAAAGACATTTCCATGTCCTGCACCTGTGACTGAATACAACAAACACATGGGTGGTGTTGACCTGTCTGATCAGCTGTTACAGTACTACACTGCACAACACAAAACCATGAAGTGGTACAGAAAGATCTTTCTACACCTCTTGGACATTGCTGCCACCAATGCTTTCATTATCCACAAAGAGCTATGTGGTAAGATGACCCATAAAGAGTTCATGGAAGAGCTTATTGCAGAGCTCTGTGGTGTGTCACAGAAAGTAGCACCAAAACAAACCAGCAGTGACCATATACCCATCCCAGGAGCTGAGCTGACCTCAAATGCAAAGAACATTTGCACAGTTGGTCGCAAGATATGTGTGCTTTGCAAAGGACAGCTTGGTAAAAGGCAGGACACACCTTGGAAATGCCAGGCATGTAATGTTCACTTGTGTCTTCAGTTGAACAGGAACTGTTTTGAAAAATGGCACCAAGACATGTAATTGTATTCTTATTTTGCTCACATTTGATTTGCTTAGAGCCCGCATCAACGGGGCATAAGCATTTACTGTGAGATACCTGCCTTTTACTTTTGTTTATTTTGCTCACATTTTATTTGCTTAGAGCCCGCATCAACGGGGCATAAGCATTTACTGTGAGATACCTGCCTTTACTTTTGTTTATTTATCGCTCACAATTGCTTTGTTTATAGCCGACTGATTATTTCTTTATTTATTTTACTCACATTTGATTTGCTTAGAGCAAATGTAGAACATTTAGTTTCTCCACTTAGAGGAATTACAATAAAACAAAACCTTTGAATCTCCTGTCATTCTTTGTTCAGGCTGCCTCACTTGATGGGCCATTAGTCATTGGGGGAGTGTCTGTCACACCCCTGGTCTGAATCTCATTAATATTGATAGGCCATTACCCCTCCCACGCATAAACCTCTTCTGACAAAAAAACTGTCATACAAAGTATAAATGAATGTTATGTTTTATGTGAACGATTAGGCAGGATGATTTTCACATCATTTTGAAGCCAGAACTCGAAGCGACAACATCCATTAGTCAAAAGTATTGTGGACACATATTTAGTATGTGTTTTGTGGTCTTATATCAGCAACTTTTTTTTTTTTTTTTTCAATAACCACGCATTAACATTATTCTCTTAAAAATACAAACATGTACGTAGATGTTGCTCACATATTGTCATAGCCCCGTTTGTGCTATATAGAGTGAATTTACACCTTTGCCATTAACATGTTTATAAATAACTGAAAAAAGCACAAATGTCAGGGCATGTCAAAACATCCCAAGAGCCCCAAAAACACCTTAGACTCCAGAGGGTTAAAACACGAACAATAAATAGTGCTGATCGTGTCTGAGAGACTACAGCTCTACTAGGTGTAGCCTACATGTCTAAACCAACCATTTCTCATATTTATCACATCCTTTATCAAAATGGTTAATTATAAAATACATTTTGTTGTTTGACTGCTAAAGAGATGGACCCGCGCAAACATATTAACGCGACATCGGCCTCCCGTATAGTGGGCCGACCCAAAGCCGACGTAACGGAGCTGGGAAATAGAGCACTGACTGACAGGAGATCTGCCTATGCCTGGCCGACACCTCTGCGATGTTATAGGGAGGGAGGCCGACGCTCAATGTTGGGCCGACGTCGGCCAGACGTACGTGTGCTATCTGGGTCTGAAATGTATTTTGTTATAAGTCAAAACCAAAGAGGTTTTCTCAATTTGACCAGTTAGCCTATTCTCCATTAGCGCAAATGCCCAAATGACGTCACACAGATATAACGACATTAACGGTTATTGACGGGGCTGAAGTGTAACCCCGGATTTCCATCAACTGCGGAACGGCTGCGGATCCGCTCCGCCGCGTGTCGGATCCGTGCTCCGCCGTCCTTCAAAACCTACCAGATCCGGATTTGTTGCGGAACGGCTGCGGCCATGACTGACAGCTGAAGTCACGAGGACATACGATATCTCCCAAATTTATGTATGATGATGTTTCTAAACAGAATCACAAAACCAGCAAGTTTGTTTCCATCCAGAGGAGTAGAGGGGAAACTCTGTGCTGACCAGCTGATCTCCCTTTTTTGTGGAAATTATTGTGATTCTACCATATGAGTACAATATTTATAATTATATAATCAACTTATAAAATACTAAATGTTTATATTGGGTTCCTTTTTGAATGTATTGGGAAAGTAGTAGGCTGTGTAAATAAAGTTAACTATTGTTCTTGTTGGAAAAGAAAAAAGTATATAAAACAAAATCTCCGCCCATTATGATGTTTTCAAGGTGTAGTGAAGGGAAATACGATCCGCCGTAAGCACGGAGTATATTATTTTGAAAATTACCAGATGTTTTATTTTGTTTCTGTACTCGACTGCAGTGCTCTCCGGCATCCGGCAAAAATAGAAACTCTGCGTATCTGCTCCGGAGGGCTGCGGTCGCCGGCGCTGGGACGGAGTCGGAACGCAGCCGTTCCGCAGTCAGTGAAAATACACACATTGACTTTAATAGAAACCTATTGACTCCGCCGCCGTTACGGAGCGGATCTGCATCTGTTCCGCAGTTGGTGGAAATTGGGGGTAACTCACGGTGCTGATCCACTTGTCCGACACGACTGTCGCGTGGTGTCGCGACGCCCAGTGGCGACTCTAGGGGGTGGCCAGGGCCACCCCTGAAAGCTCATTGGCCACCCCAGATCTGATAGGTAGTTGGTCAAGTTCGTCAACACATGATGACAGCTGATCAACTGATTTAGGGTCAGTTTTACATTTTTAACTAACAGTAATGGTCATAGACATCATATAGATAGATGCCCTATCGACCGCTACTTCCTATTGGCACGGATGAGCCGCGGCGCCGCCATCTTAAACCGGTCACCCGCTCCGCTCAGTGTAATCTGTTTGGCAGGTGCAATGAGCTGTCGGCGCATTTAAATAATCATATCTCACTGAATACCGAACTGATTTACACGCGGGGTTTTTTGCTGCAAAGGTCATACATGTAGCTATGATACAGGACACATTTAATATTTTATTCACAAAATACAAACAATAGTACGGTAATGTTAAATCTTAAATCTTACTTGTGAAAAGTAATCCTCGAGCGATGGGCGGCCGATTTGATCAGGAATATGCTGCACAGTGCTCTGGCATCTACTGCTGCTATGCAACGCAATAGGATTATGACTGGTTTAAGATGGCGGCCGCATTTCTCAGTGCCCAGCGGCCAATAGGGCATCTAGTCTCTATAGAGGGAATGCATTAACGTCACTTTCCCGCCGGAACACGCCCCCCTCAGCTGGACTGAGTGGCAAAAGAGCTGCTGCGTGGCTGGAGTTAATAGGGGAAACTGCGAAAACGCGAGTAAAACAAACTATTATCAGTTTAAACTAAAAGTTGGACTCGATATAGTGTTCCTTACAACTTATCAAAGATCCAGTGATCCATGGATATTGACATGCAGCCAGGAATCGTGTTTCCTGACATTTATATGTGCCTGATTTCGACGCCGGGGAAATAAATTAAGAAAATTTGCCTGTAAACGTTTTATAAATACAATATAGATAGGTCTAAATCCGAGTGATCACTTACATTAATGTTATACTGTATATCATCATATTGTCCAGCCCTAAAACTTGTATAGTTTTTTGTCAGTGTTTATTTAAAAACATCCAATTATGCAGAATATAGTCTGTTCTGTAGCTTTTTGCAGTCTTGTTTTGTGGTCTTGCAGTCTAGGCTTTGTTTTGTGTGTTTTTCACGGCATTCATGCTGAAAACAAATGCTGCCGCTCAGTCTTTTTGCCACTTGTGGGCGTGACCGCATTCACTCCGGCCGACGGTGACGTCTTCTTCTTCTTTTAGAGTTTAACTGGCGGTTGGCAAACCAACTTAAGGTGCATTTACCGCCACCTACCGGACTGGAGTGTGATCGTCGGGAATAGTCAGAGGGAATTATCTATGAGAATTATTTACCTATACACACACCTATACCTATGGTATAAAATATGCACATATTAAATACGGTAAAACAACCCCGTGTTTTTGAGAAACCTCATAACTTGATTTTTAATACTTTTAGATATATTTCCTATGATATTAACTAAAGTAAGCGTTTTCCCTTCTTTATGGAGGACTGATGTTAAACAATTACGTTCTTCCTTGTAATTACTGCACTCTATTAGGACATGCTCAACTGTTTCTGGCTGACCGCAATAATCACATGTTCCTGTATGATGTTTCCCTATACAGAACAAAGATTTATTGAGACCTGAATGGCCAATCCTCAAACGTGTCAGCACTGCCTCTTCTCTCCGGCTTCCATCCCTATACCTACTCCCTCCCACATTTCTTTGTACACAGTAAAGATGTCTGCCAGTGTCATTACTATCCCACTGCTCTTGCCATATCCCAATCACTTTACTCTGAATAATATATTTCCCCTCAGCTTTGCACAAAGGTACATTGATGTTAATCACATCCAATTTCAGGGCCTGTTTAGCTAGAATATCCGCCTCTTCATTTCCATCAACACCTACATGGGCAGGGACCCAGACAAACTGAACACAGACATCTATTCAGCTGAAACAATTTATGATATATTTTGTATAAGAGATCTAGTCTGCATGATTTTCCTGTTTTTATGCTCAATAACGCAGCTTGACTATCTGAGGCAACTACAGCTCTGTTTATACCTCCAATGCAATTCATAAGCAACCAGTTAAGAGCTAAAGCAATGGCAGTGAGTTCAACAGTATACACTGCAAGACAATCAGAAGTTCTTCATTTAATCTTGATGTTATACTGTGGAATACTCACTGCCGCTCCTGTTCTGCCATTGCTGGGATCTTTAGACCCATCAGTATACAGTACAAGGTGCTCCTCAAATCGCTCAAAATAGTTTTGAACAATAATCCATTCTGGGGTACCCCTACTTTCCTTTTTCAGTGCCAGTTGTAGCTGCAAGTCCACTACTGGCATATCAAACAACCATGGAGATATAGGTGAACATGGTACAGTCGAACTGAACTTAAACTGTGTCAGGCCTACATTTTGAGCTTTAATACCCCCAATCCACCCAAAACTACTGTATACCGACTCCTGGTGTTCCCAACAATCTTGCAACACAGCTTTTGCTGGGTGTACACAGCTATGACCCTGGAGATTGACCCAGTACGCATACATTAGCTTAATTCTCCTTAACCGTATCAGAAGTTCTCCAGTCTCAACTTGCAAAGCTGCAACAGGAGATGATCTAAAAGCTCCACAACAAATACACAACCCTTGTGATTGTTCTCTGTCCAACTTAATCAAATGACTTTCAGCAGCTCCCATATATGCTATGCAGCCATAATCAAGGGAAAACCTCATGAGAGCCTGGTAAATCCTTAAAGGAGCTGTATGTAAGACATTTATTTCAATTAATCATAAAATGGCCCTGATATGACACTAGACAGTAAGAAATCATGTTCATTTCAAATACTTATGTCACTGACAACAGTAGTCCGGCCAGGATATTGTCATTTAAAAAGTGAAGTTGCAGCCCTCCACTGATGTTGATGTTGTCATGTTGTGTTTTGGTCTGATGCTCCACCCTCCACCGATCTACCAATCACGAAGTCAGTAGTGCTAAGGCATACGGGTTGCCAGCTCTGCTCTAGTTACCACAGCTGCAGCTACAAACATGGGGGGGGGGGGGGGTGGGGGGGGGGGGTTAAGTTCATAAATTAACTTCATAAATAAGTTAATTTATGAAGGGGGGGGGGGTACACTGCTCTACAGTTATTTGAAAGGGATTGCAGTACCAGTTTTGGCCACAATCTTACATACGGCTCCTTTAATAATGCTCCACCAGAGAAACACCTAAACAAGTTATTAACTTTTTTACACTTGTTTTGAACATACTCTATGTGCTGCTTCCAGGTAAGTTTCTCGTCCAGTATAACTCCCAAAAACCTCACAGCACTCACTTGTTCCAGCTTTTGCTCGTAAAGTTTTAAAGTAATGTCTTTATGTCGTCTTGAAAAGCAAATAACTTGGGTCTTAGCAACAGACATCCTGAAGCCCCACTTATTAGCCCATCCCTCCACCACCACAATTGCATCTTGCATCTTCTTTTCCAGGTACTTCAGATTACGCCCCCGCACCCAAAGGGCCCCGTCATCTGCATACGACGGTGACGTCATGCGCATACCCTCTATATGATGTCTATGGTAATGGTCGTACTGAGGCTGTGAGAGCTGATTTCTGCTCAGCAGACGTTTGGCCATGCAGGTCAGGTGACCCATGAGATGAGCGCGCTGGCTGCTGCTGCTCCGTGAAACAGGAGGATGGTCACAGTTACAACAGCAACAATACAACAACGATAAAAACGCTGGTATCTGTAGATTGAGAGGTATGGTAATTTAATGTTTAGTTATATCGTAGTTCCCTCTGAATGTGTAGGAAAACTGAAAAAGTCGAACTACACTGTACTAGCTAGCTTAGCAGCCTGCAAACCAAGTTAAGAGTGAAGAGGGCGCGCGCGCAGCTCTTAAAGGGGCCGCACCTTATTTCCACTCGTTACACCGCCATGAAATATGAAACGCTATTTTCTGGACTGAAGACTGAGGGTGTTTTTTTGCAGATGTGTGTGTTCAATTGAGCTAATGTTATATTTTTGGCCAGCCAGTGTGTGAAATATAGTGTGAAAGTCTAGATTTAAGTTATAACACAAGAACAAGCTGTGACTTATTTATTTGCTCTGTGATTTAAGGGCTGTTTAAAAAGGACTTTTTGTTTGTATTAATTAGCTCATCTTCACAGTCCACATATTTTTAGACGTTTAAATAGGCAGAGCAAATTGCATTCAAATGGCACAAATGTCATAAGTTAATTTATGAAGAAGTATCTTGACCATTTATGATTCTAAGTCTTAACTGTTTGATTTAAATAAACTTATTAATGTACGCTGAATCAAAGCCAACGTTTCAATTTATACCTTCATCAGGGCCTTGGACATGAATACTGTCTGGGTTGAAAACCACTTTTTGCACATACATCACAAGGCATCCTCATGACATTATTCAGTCATCAGGCCACCATCTGTGTTACCTGTATTGTTACCCATGTTTGCTTTACTAATTTAAATCTCCTCTTGTGGTTAAATAAAAACAAACCTGGGAAGGAACAAACTAAGAAATTCAAATTCCAGTATCTCTAACAAATTATATCTAAGCTAAACAATAACATAAACTAAGCATGTAAAGAACAACAAATATTTCTGTTTTTTCCTTACAAGCTTAGTTTTTCTTTTGCTTTTACAGAGACACTTTTTAATAAGGTCCTATCTTTAAGCATTTTGGTTTATCCTGTTGGATTTCTGTGTTTTTATGTAACCACAAGATGGTGCCTCAATTAGTAAAGCAAACACAGGTAACAATACAGGTGACAGATGATGAGCTGATGACTGATACATGTTATTCTATAGGATGAGTTAAGAGCAGTTTAATTGGTAACACTTTAGAATACTGTATCTTACTTACTGCATAATTAATAAGGAATTATTGACGAACTAATAGGTGATTCTTCATTAACTACTTCTTCATTACTATTAACTACTAAGGAAGATGTGTTAACTAATCAGTATGTAATATAATTTTATGATTGTATTAAGTATCAGTTAGTTAATCAATAACTAATGAATTCTGTCATACCTCCTGAACTACTTCTAATTATCTATTAATTAAGGTTCAAGAAAAATAACTAAGAAGTAACTACTGAACAGTCATACAAAACTAACCTCAGATTATTTGTATATTTTATATACAGTACTGTGTGTGTCTGTTTTCCTCAGCATTGAAAGCCATTGAGTAAATTCATGTATTTGAGGCAATGACTGAGGGAAACTGAAAATATAGGGAACTTATTAGTAATTAATAAATAATTATCAAATAATTCTGCAGGAATTACTTAGAACCTGGAACAGTATTCTAAAGTGAAAATATAGGGAACCCATTAGTAATTAATAAATACTTATCAAATAATTATCCAGGAATTAGGTTACTTATAACCTGAAACAGTCTTCTAAAGTGAAAATATAAGGAACTTATTAGTAATTAATAAATAATTATTAGATAGTCCTTCAGGAATTACTTAGAACTTGAAACAGTATTCTAAAGTGACAATATAGGGAACCCATTAGTAATTAATAAAGAATTACCACATACTGTAAAAAAAAAAATATATATATATATATATATATATACAGTATATATATATATTAACGTAATCATCTAAACCGTTGTAAAATACACAACAATTACTTGTTTACATGATATCTTCCTTTATTTCAGATAAGAACATTTTATAATAAAGCAAAAAATTTATTTCGTTTTAGCATAAATACTGCCTACATTTAAACTCGTTTAACAAACATTTTAGAATAAAAAAATACTTGACTCCATAACCTGCCCATAACAGTGGACAGCTCTGTTTACCACTATGGGCGTGATTTTGACAGAGCGGGAAATGTTGCATATTTAAAACATTTGTTCGAAGAAGTGATGTGTATACGGATTTCGTTAGCTGCTCTGCTCTACCTCCGGAGGAAGAAGCCACGTCGTTGCCATTGGGTTCACCCTATCCAGATTGAAGTTGCCCGGCGGGAGCATGGGGAGTGCCACCGCCTTGTGATGGAGCTCCGGCTTGACGATGACATGTTCAGGGAACATTTCGGGCTGTCCAAGAAGCTGTTCGACGAGCTGCTGGCGAACACATTTTTCTGTCAGGCAATTGGTCCTGCTCAGCGCCTTGCTATTTGTCTACGGTAGGCTACTTCAGATAATACAAATGATTATGTCAGGTTGATTTATACAGCACTTTATTTTCAATACTAGTAGAGTAGTGGACGTTCACTCAATATGATCTTAAAGCAACATTGTTTAATTAATGAATAGATACTCGACGTCTATAGGTTATTTCAACGAGGACCACTTCATTTTTGTTTTCAAATTTTCTTATGAGGGCAATAGGCTAATGTGTGATATCTAAAACAGTGATTACATACTGGTTCATGTATGTACTACCTGAATTACATTTATTAGTTCATTTATATTTATAAAGTTTAGTCATTTATTTGTAATAAAAACTTTAAAGTGGGTTAATTAAAAAGTGTTATTAATAGTTTTTTTAAACATACGTCCAGATTGTTACGTAATATTGTGTGTGTGTGTGTGTGTGTCTGTAGAAATAATGTGTCCCACCGCTAAAAAAAAAACCCTCCTGAGCACAAGTCCACCAGCTAGGCCTAGCAGTAGGGAGTTTTTTGTGTTCATTTCTATTTCCTGTCTACATAATAATGTAAATGAATATATCTTCATATCTTCACAGATATCTCTCAACAGGGTATTCATTCAGGACAATATCCAGCAGTTGCTGGGCCACTGCACTGTGGGAAGAGTGGTGAAAGAGGTGTCAGCTGCCATCTGGGATGCCCTGCTGCCTGTGTACCTGCCTGCCCCATCCGTGGAGGACTGGCGTGCCATTGCAGAAGTGTTCAGCCATTGCTGGAACTTCCCCAACTGTCTTGGTTCGGTGGATGGGAAGCACGTGGTCATCCAGACCCCAGACAACTCCGGCTCCCTATATTATAACTACAAGGGCACATATTCCATCGTGCTGTTGGCAGTGGTCGATGCTGACTACCTCTTTAGGGTAGTTGACGTTGGTGGATATGGCAGGACGAGTGACGGCGGATCCCTCTACAACTCTGCCTTTGGTGAGGGCCTCCGAGATGGCACCTTGGACCTCCCTGAATCTGCGGTCATCCCTGGGTCTGAGCATCGTGGTGCAGTGCCCTTTGTGTTTGTAGGAGATGAGGCATTTCCCCTCCGCCGGAACCTCATTCTCCCTTTCCCTGGCCCCCATGTCCCTGGAGAACAGAGGGTGTACAACTACCGCCTCAGTCGTGCCAGGCTTGTAGTTGAGTGTGCTTTTGGCATTCTGTCTTCACAGTGGAGAATGTACAGAACAGTCATAGCTGTCAGCCCCACTACTGCTGAGATGTGTGTCTGAGCCACTTGCGTTCTCCACAACTACCTGCGTGTCATGTGTAATGGATTTTTCCTAAACCTGACTATCTGCTTTCTACAAATGGCTTCTTCTCATACTCCAGCTCTCTGTGTCTACTGGCGACAACCGCTGAGTTCTCTTACCCTACTCTACTCAAGCTCTCGCGTCTACCGTCGACAACTAGTTTCGAGTTCTCTTACCCTACTCTACTCAAGCTCTCGCGTCTACCGTTGACAACTAGCTTCGAGTTCTCTTACCCTACTCTACTCAAGCTCTCGCGTCTACCGTCGACAACTAGCTTCGAGTTCTCTTACCCTACTTTACTCAAGCTCTCGCGTCTACCGTCGACAACTAGCTTCGAGTTCTCTTACCCTACTCTACTCAAGCTCTTGCGTCTACCGTTGACAACTAGCTTCGAGTTCTCTTACCCTACTCTACTCAAGCTCTCGCGTCTACCATTGACAACTAGCTTCGAGTTCTCTTACCCTACTCTACTCAAGCTCTCGCGTCTACCGTTGACAACTAGCTTCGAGTTCTCTTACCCTACTCTACTCAAGCTCTCGCATCTACCGTCGACAACTAGCTTCGAGTTCTCTTACCCTACTTTACTCAAGCTCTCGCGTCTACCGTCGACAACTAGCTTTGAGTTCTCTTATGCTAACTTCTTTGCTGCGCAGCTTAAATGACAGACAGACTTCAGTGAATGTCCTTCAAAATGCTCTTTATTTCAGCTGGGAGTTCTCGAGCAATCCTCTGAGAATCTCAACTCTAGAAGAAGTACAACATGTTTTATATGATAATGCCAGACACATAAAAATAGAATCATCATGACTAATTATCTCATTATGACTGATCATTGTCACACTCCATCAATATGATTGGATACATTGTTTAAAGCAAGCCCCCTCCCCTCATCATTCTTTGTTAGTGACATCAGCAAAAATATCTTGTATCCTCAAAAACAGTTTGTAAGGGGTTAATATTTCAGTCAACCACGTCTTAATACAGTAAAAGAACAGAACGTTCAGTTCATTTTCAAAGTTACATTGACCGAGGTTACATTAAGTCAAACGTTTGTTAGATGGTTAGTTCATATTGAAAGTCCGTCTAATGGCTACATCCTGAAGAAAAGGAACTAAGATTTATTCTGTTTTATTGTTAGATCTAGAATGGAAAGTTAGTCACCTTTAGACAGAAAAGAGGAAGTATGATAGGTTTTATCACATGATAAAAATATAAAATCAGAACTTTATGGTTAGTTAACATAATTAATCTTATCTATTAAAATTTCTACGACACATGACCCTGAGGAGAATTAAAAATGTAAATAAACTTTTCACAGGGATGTTACACTACTAGACACCTCCCCTGACCCTTTATGGCAACTCACCTGTTCTAACTCAACCTTGTCATTAAACTCTTCATTCTGTGTATACATAATACATATATGGGCCATTCTACAGAATTGGTGCAAACTGCTGTCCCTCATCCAAAAAACACATTTGAAAAGCATTTAATTATTAAAATCTTAGATGTTTACTAAGATTCTTCAATTATCTATTGAAACCCACAATAATATTTAAGGTATCAGTAAGCTTTATGTAGCAGGATGCAGCTGTCTGGCTCAAGCCTCCCCTATTGGTATTAAACTTGTTGGGCTGGGATTGGTACTGGGCAGTTAAGTGTAAGCCAATCGCAAGGGCTAAGCCCCTTTATAAATCGGGACTTTTCTTTTGACGACTGATGTCACCAGCATGCGACTTTTTGTCTTGGTTACCTGCCCAGCAACCTGACGTCTGAGTCTGGGCTATCTGTTTTACCGTAGTGCCGCAGGTATGATTGGCTTCGTTTCTCTGTCCACTCGAATGACTTTATAACTTGGGCTTATAGTAATTTCCGTGCTGTAGAATCCCCTGTGTTGCAGCAGCCTTTCACCAGCTGAGTGTTGGCCCGGCTGGTTACTGCCATACCACTGTATGTATGCGCGACCTGCTTCATACCACTGTAATGTTAAAAAACATGAATGTTTTCACTCATCCATAAACATTATTAGATCCATCAGCTTGACAGCAAGTCCCATCATTCAGCTCGTCACTGCGTCATAAACATACGCCTTTGTTATTGTTGGAAACTGCGCCATCTTGTGGCCAAAAAAGCTACATATTGTACCTTTAAATCATACCTGACTACCTGTGCATCGTACTGTCTCGTCCTTTGTCTTCTGTGTCCTTATCTGCCAGTCCTCCAGCCACTTCTCCCCACCACCTACAAAAGATAAGAATTTCATTCACGTGCCAGTATCACCAGAACTATCCACAATCCAGAGACTCACCTGCTGAAAACCTGTTTGTCATTCAATAAACTGATCAGATTATGTGTAATTGTGTTACGTATAAATTCTGTCTTTGAGGGGGACAAGCCAAGGTTTATGAAATGATTTATTGATAGTAACAAAGGTATGGGACAGTATATTGCACTTGCATTTCTCAGAACTATTCATTTAAATACACTTACATAATAATTAAATATTTTGGCTATAAAAAGTGCCACTCTAAGTGCCTTACGGCGGCAGCACAGTCAGGGTCGCGTGAGAGAGAATTATTTATTTATATATTTATTTAACATTCGTTTGGAATTATCGCACTTATATTAAACAACAATTGTTTTATTGTATTTTTTATTGTTATTCTACATTTAAATGAACATGAAATTCCCGCCCGGCCATGCCTTTCCCCCACGATATCAGTGGCATCAATCAAATCAATATCATCACTCAAAATACTTAAACGTATATCCAAAAATGTCAAACCGAATAAAGCTACCCGGACATGAATACAAAAGACCAAGGCTTTTAACCCTCTGGGGTCTGCGGTGTTTTTGGGGCTATTGGGATGTTCTGACATGCTCTGACATTTGTGCTTTTTTCAGTTATTTATAAACATGTTAATGGCAAAGGTGTAAATTCACTCTATATAGCACAAACGGCGTTACGATAATATGTGATTAACATCTACGTACATGTTTGCATTTTTAAGAGAATAATGTTTATGCGTGGTTATTGAAAAAAATAAAAATGAAACTTGCTGAAATAAGACCACAAAACAAATACTAAATATGTGTCCACAAGACTTTTGACAAATGGATGTTGTAGCTTCGAGTTCTGGCTTCAAAATGATGTGAAAATCATCCCATCTAATCGTTCACATAAAACGAAACACTAATTTATACTTTGTATGACAGTTTTTTTGTCTGAAGAGGTTTATGCGTGGGAGTGGTAATAGCCCATGAATATTAATGAGATTCAGACCAGGGGTGTGACAGACACTCCCCCAATGGCCCATTAGGGTGAAGCAGCCTGAACAAAGAATGAGAGGAGATTCAAAGGTTTTGTTTTTCAATCTGTTTTATTGTAATTCCTCTGTGTGGAGAAACTAAATGTTCTAAATTTGCTCTAAGCAAATCAAATGTGAGTAAAATAAATAAATAATCAGTCAGCTATAAACAAAGCAATTGTGAGCGATAAATAAACAAAAGTAAAGGCAGGTATCTCACAGTAAATGCTTATGCCCCGTTGAATGACATCTGTCCATTTATATTTGCAGCCTTTTGACAGCTGCCTTAGCAGCCTGAGCATTGGTGTTGTGGCACAGAGTAGACACAGCACTTTCTGAAAAAAATAGTTTGAATAGACTCATGGGCGAATGCGAGTCTACAGAACTCAGTTGCGGTCCAGCTTCCCGTGCAGGAAGGAATCGCACAGTCTGTGGAACCATGTCAACATCAGTCTCTGTTTTCCATGACAGAGTGGACTGCCTGTTGCTTGCCTGCTTGTTTGCCTTGGCTCTCTTCGGGACAGGTGCCTGGACATGTTCATTGTCACATCTGTAAAAAACAAGTGTGCGCTGTTACACAGTACAAGAGCACTGAAGAGACTGCTAGCATTATACAGAGCGAGAGGACACATAACAAACTCACTGGCTGAGTTGTTTACGTTAACACGTGAGGCAGCACGAGCACGGAGATTACAAGCTGCACGGAGTGTGCATGTGGTGCATGTGTATGAAGTGTCTTTCGTTCGTGATTTTTTTCAGTTTTTTTCTAAATAAAAATCAGAAAATGTATTCTCGTTTTTTTTATTTTTGTCTATTTAAATTCTATTTACAAACTCACCACACACAATAATGGTCAATAACTGTAATTTACTGAAAGCTAATCTGTTTCTGAAAAAAATGACACCTTGCACATGAAGATAGCACTTTGTTTTAGAATTTTACAGTCCAAAAATCTAAATATGTGAAAAACACCTATTTTAGCTTCAGGTTCTAAAGGGTTAATAAATGTTGTAGAAGTATCATTCATTGTTAGTTTTTTAATTTCAACATTTACTTAAACATTTTAAATTGAGTTTAATTTTTTTATTGTATCTGTTATTACCTTAGATAATGTAGGCCTACTATGAACTAACAAGAATGATCGAGGTACAATTGTATTGCTCAAATATTCATTCATGTAGTAAAAACTTAATTTCTTAGTAACTAGCACAACACTGATCACTAATGTAAATATTACGTCTGTGCACTTACTCAGTATGATTCTCGATCGCACGGAGAACTGAACGACGCCTGCGTTCCCCTCTGCGAGGTGCTGGAGAAGGAGTGCGTGATGCAGACACATTTCTATAAAACAACAACAACAACAAAACTGTTAGCATACATAATCCAAAGTAAACTGATGGGCAATTAATGGGTATGGACGCACAATGTATATCTGTTGATGGGCCATAGGACGGAGAAATATCTATATCTATACACCGCGAAATATACACCGCGAGTGTTGATGGGCCATATAGACCGCACACATTTAGAGCATTTCAAACATTTACACTGTATTCACAATCATCTGTGCATAAGGCAGTATTTTAGCAAGATAAGCAGTGTCATAGGCTAACCAAAACAGAACATTTATATATAAACATATAATGTCTAGTATTTAGACAGTATTTTACCGGTGGCTGAAATATATTTGCACTAAATCACATTATATTTACACCTAAGCAGATATTCGCAAATAAGCTACATTATGCATAAGCTAATCAAAACTGAGTGAAATATATTTAATATACAAATGTTTAGAGAGTAACGTTATCACATTGAAAGTTTACACTTGAGCATACACGAATGTTAGGGATATTGTAAGGCAATCTTTCACGTAGTATGTCAAAAGCTAGCCAAAACGAAGCAAAATATAGTCTGAAAATTCATATGAGTTCTATATTATCAGAATAAGAAGTATATAACACTAAACAACTTACTCTAAACTTGTATCCTCGGCGGGATCAACTCGCTCTTCAAAATGCAGCCGTTTGTCGTCTGTGTTGCACTCTGAGGAAAAGGTGAATTCTTCCTCGCTGTCCAGAATCATCTGACGGGCTTCTTCACCGGAGTAGCGTGCCATCCTCAAAACGCGATGAACTATCAGTGAATCTCATGAAGAATCTTTGTGTGTTTATGGCATTGATCGGGGGCGTGTGCGATCACCTAAACTATTTACATGTGAATAGCGCCGGGGGCGTGGCGGCCTCAACTCATTAAAAATAATGAGGGGAGAAAGAAAAAACAGGACCTCTCCTTGGTTTCAAACGGATTGCATAAACTGAGAATATTTGTTTTTTATATAAATTACTTCATTTAAAAGAAGAGAATTCAAGCTTCATAAAGAAAAATATCTCGTGCCTGTGTGACAAGTAATCGATTTATTTATTTATATATTTATTTAACATTCGTTTGGAATTATCGCACTTATATTAAACAACAATTGTTTTATTGTATTTTTTATTGTTATTCTACATTTAAATGAACATGAAATTCCCGCCCGGCCATGCCTTTCCCCCACGATATCAGTGGCATCAATCAAATCAATATCATCACTCAAAATACTTAAACGTATATCCAAAAATGTCAAACCGAATAAAGCTACCCGGACATGAATACAAAAGACCAAGGCTTTTAACCCTCTGGGGTCTGCGGTGTTTTTGGGGCTATTGGGATGTTCTGACATGCTCTGACATTTGTGCTTTTTTCAGTTATTTATAAACATGTTAATGGCAAAGGTGTAAATTCACTCTATATAGCACAAACGGCGTTACGATAATATGTGATTAACATCTACGTACATGTTTGCATTTTTAAGAGAATAATGTTTATGCGTGGTTATTGAAAAAAATAAAAATGAAACTTGCTGAAATAAGACCACAAAACAAATACTAAATATGTGTCCACAAGACTTTTGACAAATGGATGTTGTAGCTTCGAGTTCTGGCTTCAAAATGATGTGAAAATCATCCCATCTAATCGTTCACATAAAACGAAACACTAATTTATACTTTGTATGACAGTTTTTTTGTCTGAAGAGGTTTATGCGTGGGAGTGGTAATAGCCCATGAATATTAATGAGATTCAGACCAGGGGTGTGACAGACACTCCCCCAATGGCCCATTAGGGTGAAGCAGCCTGAACAAAGAATGAGAGGAGATTCAAAGGTTTTGTTTTTCAATCTGTTTTATTGTAATTCCTCTGTGTGGAGAAACTAAATGTTCTAAATTTGCTCTAAGCAAATCAAATGTGAGTAAAATAAATAAATAATCAGTCAGCTATAAACAAAGCAATTGTGAGCGATAAATAAACAAAAGTAAAGGCAGGTATCTCACAGTAAATGCTTATGCCCCGTTGAATGACATCTGTCCATTTATATTTGCAGCCTTTTGACAGCTGCCTTAGCAGCCTGAGCATTGGTGTTGTGGCACAGAGTAGACACAGCACTTTCTGAAAAAAATAGTTTGAATAGACTCATGGGCGAATGCGAGTCTACAGAACTCAGTTGCGGTCCAGCTTCCCGTGCAGGAAGGAATCGCACAGTCTGTGGAACCATGTCAACATCAGTCTCTGTTTTCCATGACAGAGTGGACTGCCTGTTGCTTGCCTGCTTGTTTGCCTTGGCTCTCTTCGGGACAGGTGCCTGGACATGTTCATTGTCACATCTGTAAAAAACAAGTGTGCGCTGTTACACAGTACAAGAGCACTGAAGAGACTGCTAGCATTATACAGAGCGAGAGGACACATAACAAACTCACTGGCTGAGTTGTTTACGTTAACACGTGAGGCAGCACGAGCACGGAGATTACAAGCTGCACGGAGTGTGCATGTGGTGCATGTGTATGAAGTGTCTTTCGTTCGTGATTTTTTTCAGTTTTTTTCTAAATAAAAATCAGAAAATGTATTCTCGTTTTTTTTATTTTTGTCTATTTAAATTCTATTTACAAACTCACCACACACAATAATGGTCAATAACTGTAATTTACTGAAAGCTAATCTGTTTCTGAAAAAAATGACACCTTGCACATGAAGATAGCACTTTGTTTTAGAATTTTACAGTCCAAAAATCTAAATATGTGAAAAACACCTATTTTAGCTTCAGGTTCTAAAGGGTTAATAAATGTTGTAGAAGTATCATTCATTGTTAGTTTTTTAATTTCAACATTTACTTAAACATTTTAAATTGAGTTTAATTTTTTTATTGTATCTGTTATTACCTTAGATAATGTAGGCCTACTATGAACTAACAAGAATGATCGAGGTACAATTGTATTGCTCAAATATTCATTCATGTAGTAAAAACTTAATTTCTTAGTAACTAGCACAACACTGATCACTAATGTAAATATTACGTCTGTGCACTTACTCAGTATGATTCTCGATCGCACGGAGAACTGAACGACGCCTGCGTTCCCCTCTGCGAGGTGCTGGAGAAGGAGTGCGTGATGCAGACACATTTCTATAAAACAACAACAACAACAAAACTGTTAGCATACATAATCCAAAGTAAACTGATGGGCAATTAATGGGTATGGACGCACAATGTATATCTGTTGATGGGCCATAGGACGGAGAAATATCTATATCTATACACCGCGAAATATACACCGCGAGTGTTGATGGGCCATATAGACCGCACACATTTAGAGCATTTCAAACATTTACACTGTATTCACAATCATCTGTGCATAAGGCAGTATTTTAGCAAGATAAGCAGTGTCATAGGCTAACCAAAACAGAACATTTATATATAAACATATAATGTCTAGTATTTAGACAGTATTTTACCGGTGGCTGAAATATATTTGCACTAAATCACATTATATTTACACCTAAGCAGATATTCGCAAATAAGCTACATTATGCATAAGCTAATAAAAACTGAGTGAAATATATTTAATATACAAATGTTTAGAGAGTAACGTTATCACATTGAAAGTTTACACTTGAGCATACACGAATGTTAGGGATATTGTAAGGCAATCTTTCACGTAGTATGTCAAAAGCTAGCCAAAACGAAGCAAAATATAGTCTGAAAATTCATATGAGTTCTATATTATCAGAATAAGAAGTATATAACACTAAACAACTTACTCTAAACTTGTATCCTCGGCGGGATCAACTCGCTCTTCAAAATGCAGCCGTTTGTCGTCTGTGTTGCACTCTGAGGAAAAGGTGAATTCTTCCTCGCTGTCCAGAATCATCTGACGGGCTTCTTCACCGGAGTAGCGTGCCATCCTCAAAACGCGATGAACTATCAGTGAATCTCATGAAGAATCTTTGTGTGTTTATGGCATTGATCGGGGGCGTGTGCGATCACCTAAACTATTTACATGTGAATAGCGCCGGGGGCGTGGCGGCCTCAACTCATTAAAAATAATGAGGGGAGAAAGAAAAAACAGGACCTCTCCTTGGTTTCAAACGGATTGCATAAACTGAGAATATTTGTTTTTTATATAAATTACTTCATTTAAAAGAAGAGAATTCAAGCTTCATAAAGAAAAATATCTCGTGCCTGTGTGACAAGTAATCGCGGAGTTACAGTTAATCTTAGGACGCGTTTCAGAATGGACTTCACAGACAGAGAGAACGCAGAACTCGCATCATGTTTGTTTTTCTTTATTTGGTGAAAAGCACAACACTTTGTTTTTATTGTGAGTATCCACAAAAAAAATAGACACTTAACACGATCTAATGATGTACAACACTTATATGTACGATCAAAATCAACAGAGTATTTTAAGTCTCTTTTGCACTGATAAGAAAAAAAGCGACCAGATCACGCCGGCGTGATCTCAGACCCCAGAGGGTTAAAAGAGCAAGCACTGGAGAAACAAAGAGGCTCCAGAAGTCAAGATGACAGTGTAGGCATCAGCAGAGACCATGCCAGAGCTGTTGAAGTTTGAGTTGCGGCACTCCCATAGGCTGCCATAGGAACTGAGGAATGCAGAAGTAACGTGTGTCGTGGAGCAGCCGATAGTTCCAAACACTGATAGTTCCAGCACTCAACCCCCTTAATTTTGAGTGTTTTTAAAGTACGCTTGCTGGTAAGTTAATGAAATTACTGTTTTTTTTTTTTACTTTTAAACACATTAGCCGACCTCTCATGAATCTAGTCAGTTGTATTTTATGTAGCCAGTTTTAGTTAATGTTTATTGGAAGATAATAGGATAATAGGTTAAACCTCACTCATGTTAGGTCAATGCACTCTGCTGACTGCGACACAGATCATTCACTTGTGCGCTGCAAGATTAAACTCAAACCCAAGAGGCTCCACATGTCTCGTCCAAAGCCATCTCCGATGCTTTACATTCTTGCAACCAAGTCAAAGAAAAATTGCCAACAGTTTCAGGCTTCGTTGCAAGCCAATTTTGTTCTGTCTGCCCCTATCCAGGATGCTACACCGGCCTGGGTGCGCTTTCGCAACATCGTTAGTGATTGCGCACTCTCCAGCTTCGGTAGATTAACTCAAAAACAGCCTGACTGGTTCAGGTGTCACGCAGACATACTCCTTCCATTACTTGCGGACAAGCGTGCAAAAAAGACTCCTCCCCTCGCACCACTGCTCACTGGAAGCAGATGCGCTCAGAGGTGCAGCGCCTAACTCGGGAGGCAAAACACCTCTACTGGGAAAGCATCTGTAGATGTGTAGAAGATTGCTCTGCTACAGGTAATACTGGTGGTATGTACCAGGGTTTAAAGCAAGCTTTAGGACCTCAGGTGAAAAAGTCCTCCCCTCTACGATCCTCAACAGGAGAAATTTTGACAAACCTCGATGATCACCTCAAACGCTGGGTGGAACACTACAGCTTACTGTATGCTGAGCCTGTAACAGCTAGTGAAGTTGCTATAATATCTGTTGTTCCCCAACTTCCAATCCTGCGTGAGCTGGACAACAATATCACTCTAAATAAGGTAAAAAAAACATCAGCCTCCTGAAGAACAACAAAGCCCCTGGTGCGGATGGGCTTCCACCGGAAATCTTCTTAAGCGGTGGCAACATACTTGCCGTGGAACTCCATCATCTGTTCTTAACCTGCTGGAACAAAGGCACTATCCCCGACGATTTACGTAACGCTAACATAGTTACTTTGTACAAAAATAAAGGGGATCGCTGTGATTGCAACAACTACCACGGCATAGCTCTACTCTCCCAGCCTGGCAAGGTCCTTTTCTGTGGCGTGAAGCAAGGCTGTGTACTAGCTCCAACTCTCTTTGGCATATTTTTTTCCGCTGTATTGCACCGAGCTTTCCCTGTTCCTTCTGGAGTGCTTCTTCACACACGTAGCTCTGGAAATCTCTTCAACCTGGCAAGACTATGCGCAAAAACAAAGATCAACCGTGTCCACATCCGGGAACTCCTATATGCTGATAGCCTGGGAAAAACAGTAGTCTTTACCCAACCTGGTATGCTTTCACCCACAATCACTCTCAACAACAGCGTATTGTCAAACGTCACAAAGTTCACCTATCTCAGATCCACAGTCGACACCTCCAACAGTCTAGACTGTGAACTAGACATCCGTATTGGGAAAGCATCAACAACCTTCGGCAGGCTTAGCGAGAGAGTATGGAAGAACAATTCATTGTCTCTCCACTTAAAAATCAAAGTTTACGAGGCCTCTATTCTCAGCACTCTCCTGTACGGCAGTGAAACTTGGTGTACCTACCGTAGACATGAACACCGCCTGAACTCCTTTCACTTTCGTTGTCTCCGCTCAATCATTAGCATAACTTGGAAAGACCATGTCCTAAATTCAGCTATCCTCTCCATGACCAAGAGCACAGACCTCTACACTATGTTGCGCACTCGCCGCTTACGATGGGCTGGCCAAACCTACCGCATGGATGATAACCGTTTACCAAAAGCAATTTTGTATGGCGAAATTGCTGATGCACCTCATCCAGTTGGACGGCCGAAGCTCCGCTACAAGGATGTCCTGAAGCATGACCTTCAGGCGTTCGGTTTCCCAAGCAGAGCCTGGGAAACACTTGCCGGCGACCGAGCTCTGTGGCACGCCACCATAAGATCCGGAGCCAAAAGATCTTGACAGCAGTACACAGATTTTCTAAACAGTAGAAGACTGAAGCGCCATGCCAATCGTCGTCCTCGACGCTAAGGGCCTGAATGAATGAATGAATTGCAGCAATAACTTACGTGACCAACACTTCACTAACGTTACCTACCATAACCTGGGGCCTCATTTATAACCGTTGCGTACGCACAAAACAGGCCCTGAAAGATGCGTACGCTACTTCCGACGCATAAGTTGTGATTTATAAAAACAAACTTGACGGGAAAATGAGCGCACCTGCACGCAAACTCTGACCCATGCGTACGAACGTTTTGGAGACGAAGCAGTTTGGCCACACCGATGGTGAGCTGGAGTTAAATGTCTTTTTGGTCACTTTTAGACAGAAAATCTAAAGAAAACTATACATATACAGAAAGATAATACAAATATAATTTCACTCAACAAGCCTATCACTTGAAGCAAATATCCATCCCTTCTTAAATGTCCGCGGCAGCGAGCGCATTGGGCCGTTAGTGAAACTGACTCATAGCCTATCTAACGGCATGAAGTAAAACCGTAAATCTTCATTATGAGTCCTAATCATACAGTGCATGTTCACAATAACAGTTTAAATCAATAAAAGAATGATTTAAACTATGTTTTACTTCTGATATAAACATTTAGATTAAATACGCCATTCTCATTAATGGAGTTTTAGCCTACGTGAAATCATTAGGCTGAGAAGTTAAAAAAAAAAAATTCTATTCAATAAATATAAATATTTGTTGTAGATACAATGCTTTTCAACACTTTTCCTCTAGCATTCTGTGTTTTAATGTTTCAACTACAGAGATTGCTTATCATGATAATAGCAGATTGTCTGACAAAATATTTTCGTGCAAATAATGCACAACAAGGTCTATCTGTTTCCATTAAAAAATATAAATCAATTAAAAATACTATTTGGCCAGTGGAAAAGATTGAGAAAAACTTTCTCTGAAATGTATTTTACACTATTTGATTTATTTATTCAAAAACAAGTCAAGGATAGGCTACTAAATGATTTTTATTAATGTAATGTGACGGCACATCCGTATTTCATATTTTCCTAATGTCTTGTACCGTTAAACATGTTATCACGTGGATGAATAATCATATGCAGATGAGGATAGTAAAACTAGGCGTTGTAAGCTCCATATATGGTTATTTCGGGGTGGAGACGCGTGTGCCCACAATCTTCCGCTGACTGGGATTTATAAAGTGAATTCTGCGCAGGTTCTAGCGTACGAACGTTTTATAAGTCTGAATATTTTTTTGCGTACCCCATTTTTGAATTTCGGGCGCACATACACTTTTAGTAAGGAGGATCCTACGCACAGTTTTATAAATGAGGCCCCTGATCTCAGTTGGACTATATTTACCTCAAATTTTCTTCAAGTTCGTTGGCATGCAACGTTTATCTTAGCTATTAAATTTGTTGTTGAAGTTAGCAACACTTAGTTGTATCTGATTACAACAAACAGTAGCTACCTTAACTTGATTCATATATTTTTTTTAATTAAAGAGGCTGACATTGAAACCATTGGGGACAGACTTTTGACCAAAAAAACTGAATTATTGTTTTTAATAGTTGTTATTTAGAATACAGTGAAGAATTTCGGCTGTTCAACATAACTCCTCATGTTTATGGCTCCCTGTGACTAATAAGGGTTGAAAAGTGATACTCTAGTGATTTAGCTGAAAGAAGCACATGTACACTGCTGCTTTTGTGGCATATTGAACTTTAATCTAACAATCACTTGTATGTGAAAGAATGTATACACCTGAAACAAGAATATCTCAAAATATATTTATTGATGACATTTAATTTTACATTATCTCAATTTTCTCTAAATTCTAAAGCAAGAATTATACCTAGATAATGTAAGTCTCAAGTTCCAGCTGTCGAACAGGTGGAATTTAATTTGCAAAGCCATACACAATCACTGTATATGTGTGTTGTTGTTTTGTTTGTTTTCAACAGGATGGATTATCAATGGAGAGTGGAGCAATGACCAAGGCTGGGGGAGCTTGCTATTCTTGTAAGCAGTGGAGTGATGATGAAGCTGGTCAGTGGCACTATTAGAACGGTGGAGTGCTGAAGCTGGTGGGTGATGGTGAGGCTGCAAGTGTAGATAGAACATAAGATTGTCTGAAATTAGTCAGAAAAGTGCCAAAGCAACCACAAACAAGACACCACAACACCACAACAAATGTGTTTTACAGCAGATATGTTGGACTATTAATACGATATAATTAGTAAAACTAGAACAAACATAAGACGAGACACCAGAAAAAAGGCAAAACAGACCCTCCATACCTATTGATGCTGAAGCCACACTAAGTGGTGGGACATTTCTAAGAGCAAAGCTCCTCCATGACTACGATCAATGTGTTTGGTGGGGGCCTGCTTGTTGTAAAACTAGATGTTTCTTGGCCTTGCTGGTTCTTTTTTGCCCTTTTCACCTGGAGTTTGCTTCCGCGATGCCCATTATCAGACAGCATTTTTTTTCTTTGAGCACTAATCTGATTTGCTGCAATTCTCAACCTCAGCATGATGTATCTCTTGTTTTTTTTTTGTTGCAGATCATGGCATGAAGGAAGCCTGCTGTCCAAGAGCCTACTCTCTCTCTCGCTCTCTCCAGCACTGGGCTCGGTTTTTGTGTGGTCAGGAGCAGCTCTGCGCTCCATCAGCTCCTCCGCCATGAGGCCAGGACTGGGAAATGTCTGCTTTTTGTCCAGGAAGTCTGCCAAAAGGCTGTTGTCATCCTCCTGATAGCTTCCTGATTTCACTGTTGCAACAAACTGCCCAACTGATACTGATCTCAGTGCCTGGTGAAACTCTGGAGTAGGGACTGGATTCCTCTGTCTAATGCAGCTGAATAGGTTTTCAAGACTGGGCTGAAAGGTTTTACTTGATAGATTTGGAGCAGGACATGTTCCCTGCCAACATAAAAACACAAGCATGGGTTGCCATTCCTGTGTGGCCAGGTAATATTACGTCCCCATAAAGCTTCCCTCTTCTCAGGTGCAGCTCCACACTCTGTGTAATTGCCATCTCATCCAGAGTTAGCAAACATTCCCTCTCCATTTCTGTCAGACCATCTACCTTCAGCTCCAGCATGTCATACACATCCTCTAACACTCCAGGTTCCATCTTTATACACCTTGCACCTTGCAGTCTTTTCAAGGTTTTGATATCAGAGAGAGGACATCTCCATGTCTTGAAGCAGTCTGTAGCCTTTTGAGCCTGTGGCAAAATGCAGTTTTATGGCCTTTTTGACTGTAGTGTTACCCCATCTCATGGCCCTCTTACTATTTTTACTGATCGCCATAATCTGATCTGTAGAATTATTATTTTATTCAATAAGACAGCATTAATTGTTTTCTGTTGTTTTAGAGCTCCCTCTGCCCTCTTTGTCTGATCTCTTTGTCTTTCCAACTTCTCCCTCAGGTCTTGCACACTGGCTCCTGGCTCACGTGACCCCTCACACTGGCTCCTGGTTGACCTGACCCCTGCACACTGGCTCACTTGACTTCACTTATAAAACACCATGTTAAAAAAATAATAATTAGCTTCCTTTGCATGTTTACATAAGTGTTGGCTGTATTATATTAAAATTACTGTGTTATTTTTTTTTCCTTAAGTATTGAAATAACTAGGGGACTTTTGTCCCGAATATGCAGTTTGTCAGAGGTCATTCGTTGTCTGTTGTACTACAGTGTCATCCATTACACTGAATGACAGTGTCACTGTTTAGATAAAAAAAAATTGCGTTTTATTCATATCTCTCTATAAATTACAGGAACGTCTGTCTGTGTGTCTGTTATTCGCATATCTCTCGAACCGTTAGTGCTAAGGGCACGAGTAAGTGCAGTGCCAAGTTTGACGTTGTTTGGTTTAGAAATGCAAAATATATCGGTGCACACATTGCTTCTTTTAAGGTTGTGGTTTAAAAATCAACCAGATGATCCCACAGTATCTCAAACTGTCTGGCGGACATCTCGGCATGGATGAAGGAACATCACCTACAGCTCAACCTGGCAAAGACAGAGGCTGCATCCCAATTCGCCTACTTATACAACGCCCTAAAAGTACTCTTTTTGTGAAGAAAAAGTACATACATTTGAGTGTGTAGCAAAAGAGTAGGCAGGCTTTGGGACATACTACTTCGTCATCTTTAACGGACAGATCTGTCGCGTGCATCATGTCACTGTAAACTGCCCTGTCAATCATCTTGTCACAGTTAAACTCCTCCATTCAATCTAATTTAATCACCTACCGTTTCGGAGAGAAATGTAGCAGCACGTTCATCTGCCAGTCGCAGGTCTTTGCGGAGACTCTGCGGAGACTCTCCTCGTGTGTTTGGAATTTGAATGCAATGATGGATTTAAAAGTTAATGGCTAAACATATCTTTACAAAAGTTCACAATGCTGCTGCAGATGCAAAATAAACACATTTTCGTCAGGTTAGATACTGGGAATTAATCACTCAAACCCCTTTATCTAAACCTCTCTAACCGCCGGACTCGCGCGTCCTCCATGTCTGTAGTTTTTTTTTTAAAAACATTTTTACCTTTTTTGTAGTTCTAATCGAATCCTTGTCCAACGCACGATGAGTTGTGGGCAATATCAGCCGTTAGAGGTTGCATCGATCTGCACTTCGGATTCTGACCGGAAATATTAGACCATCCGGGTATCTTTGGAACACTCATTTCAACATACTACGATTTGGGACGTACTAATTCTATTTTCGAATACTATTTAGGACGGATAGTATGCGAATTGGGACGCAGCAAGAGCTTCTCGTCCTCCCTGCCAATCCGTCTCTACAGCACAACTTCACTATCCAGCTAGATTCATCCTCAATCCCCCCATCAAGGTCGGTCAGAAATCTTAAAGTAACATTTGACGACCAGCTGACCTTCACAGAGCACATTACAAAAACAGCTCGATCATGCAGGTTCGCACTGTACAACATCAGGAAGGTCAGGCCTTTCCTAACTGAGCATGCAACACAACTTCTAGTCCAGGCCCTGGTTATCTCTAGGCTTGATTACTGCAATGCTCTTTTGGCAGGACTTCCATCATGTGCAACTAAACCTCTACAAATGATCCAGAATGCTGCAGCCCGTCTTGTCTTCAACGAGCCCAAAAGGGCCCATGTCACTCCTCTGTTCGTCTCACTACACTGGCTACCACTGGCTCTCCTCAAATTCAAGGCTTTGACGCTTGCTTACAGATCTACCACTGACTCAGCTCCGTCCTACTTTCACTCACTCCTATGAGTTTACACCCCGACCAGAAACCTATGATCAGTCAATGAGCGGCGGCTCGTGGTACCCTCACAGCGAGGCATAAAATCACTCTCCAGAACATTCTCATTCACGGTTCCATGCTGGTGGAATGATCTTCCCACCCTCATCCGGAATGCAGAATCCCTGTCAGCATTTAAAAGTGTCAGCTGAAAACTCATCTCTTCCGTGAGCACTTAACATAAAAAAAAATAAAAATAAATAAAAAATCCCTTCCCCTTGTCTGATTTTTACTACTCTGAGCAATGCCTGAACTTTGTATTTTGAACACTTCTTGTGTTGTTTTTTTGCGTCTTCCCGATGACTCGCTTGCTTTAGTCCTCAGTTGCAAGTCGCTTTGGATAAAAGCGTCCGCTAAATGGCTAAATGTAAATGTAAAAAATAAACATTTTGACATAAACAAACACTGTCAATGTTAACGGAATCTGTAAGTCAGCTACGCTGTTTACTTCTTAATATATTTAATTCTGGTGCGCTTAACATTATCGCTACTGTTTAATAGTAGCCTATGCTATTCACCAACTAAACATATCCTATTCAGTGCGTTCAGTCTCTTTCACGGCCATCATTTGTAGTAAATGCTAAAATATTACTGTGTCATGCGCGCTGAAGTTAGCCTGTATCTATGTAATGTTTAATATGCTATGTTAATAGTTGCCCTGCCTATTCAACAGAATAGCTCATCTAAGCTATGCAGGCTGAAATGAACTATCCTCTTACCGATCATGACGGCAAATCCCCATCAGCTGTTACCCCTTATTTACACTGCACACGTCTGCGGCGCATTACAGCTCCGAAAAGGTTTTGTTCCGTCCTCCACGCAGTGCCCAGGAACATTTCAGATAAGCAGTCGAAGTGACTGGATGCGCGAGACCCATGTGATTTGCCTGTCCGACGTGTTTTTTCTTGATTTTGGGGTTTCTACCTTACAGTAATTTCTACCAAGTATATATTGGTGTTCAATACAATCGGGAGTCTGCACATGGTGTTTATTTTGAAATTGACCCATTTTTTTACTTTTATTTTGTATTTACGGTGCGGCTTGGACACGGTGTCCATCAAAAATATACTAGACGCCTATGTTTAGCAAAGCGGCACAGACGCTTCTGAAACGTGTCGCGTTGCGCCTGGTGTATACACAAGCATTGACTAGACTGGCTGCGATCAGCTCCGGTAGCCGTGGGACAGTCCCGAAATGTGAAGCTTTGTCCCACGCGTTATAGCAGTGTCCCGCATTGAAATTTTGTCTGCATCATTTTATTTCATTGTCCTTTAAATTACATTTCAACAATAAAAAACATGCGCAGCGCAGCCATTATTATTGGTAGCCAGAGCGGGAAAACAAACACTGAGAAAAAAAGAAGAAAAAAAAAGAAAAAAAAAACTGCAATAGAAAAATGGATCTGTCCGGAGCTCACGAGAATCAGATCAGACAAAAAATATAAGTTCAAAATGCACTGAATCCGGTAAGAACGCGTTTAATGTTTCTATTCTTCCTAATGGAATTTATGTGCTTATTTCGAAATGTGCTTTTTAGCTATTGGATTTCACTTAATTATTTAGATTGAATAGACCCGTGCTGTTAAAATGAGTTTTAAATTAGTGACGTTCACAGCTGTCATTAACATTTTTATAAAGCCTATTAGCAATTTAAAGCATGTTAACATCACTGCAAAAAGATATATCAAATATAAAATCAATATTTATTCACCTAGTAATAATAGTAAGTTCTCTCCCTCGTGTCCCGCATTGTCCCGCAAAATCAGGTCTGCTGACCTGCAACAGAGCAATAGCCAGGTGGTCACCCTAGGTAGCCGTGTCGCTGCCGTAATGCGCTTCAGACGTGTGCAGTGTAAATAAGGGGTTACTTTAGACCGGCAACACACTGGCTGCGTGGCGTGTCTGTTTTTATTTCGGCTCCCATGTTAACAGGTTAGAGCTTGCACACTGCCTGCTAGAAATAGAACCGACGCCTATTTTTCATGCAACGCGCGTGTTGGTAGCGTTTCCAGGCAAACAGAATAGGAAAATATGTTTTATGTAATTTTGACACGATTACATATGTGACCCGGCCTGTGAATCCCCGGCTAAAGTCGCAGAATCTAATGAATAAAAGAGCGCCAAAGTAGTCATAGCCATAAAAATGACAAAAATAGGTCATGTGTGTTTATTGCTGTAAATGATAGATTATACCAAGGGTATTGAGATGCAATACTAACATTTTCATTTATAACATAATAAATACTGAAATTAATGATTTTATTGACACTACGTTATACTTTTGCGCAAAAAACAAACAAAAAACGGACGTCAGGAAGTGGGCTTCCTAAACATTGATTTCAATATCCTCTGTGTTTATTTCGGCGCAACAACACCTGATGATTCTTATTCCATTCGGTTCAGGAACTTCTTTTCTACCATAAAAATGAGTAAACAGACCTTTATATCACATGCCCTGACATTTGTGTTTTTTTCAGTTACTTATAAACATATTAATGGCAAAGTTGTCATTGCACTCTATTTAGCACAACCAGGGCTACCATAATATGGGAGCAACATGTATGTACATGTTTGTATTTTTGAAGGAATGTTGTTTATGCATGCTTAATGAAAAAACTAAAACTTAAAGCTTCTGAAATAAGGCCACAAAACACATACTAAACATGTGTCCACAATACTTTTGACTAATGGGCGTTGTTGCCTAGAATTTTTGCTTCAAAATGATCTGAAAATCATCCTGCCTAATCATTTACACAAAACAATACATTGATTTAAACTTTTTAAGACACTTTTTGTTTTGAAAGGTAGTATGCGAGTAGGCGTGATTCTCACCTGAGTGGGTGTGATTCTCACCTAAGAGGACAAAGGCCTTGCATAATGAGCGCATAGCCTTTCACACAGGTGTGTCACTTGGAGTCGAGAAACGCGCCGGCGCGTTTTGCGCGATTTTTTTCACATAGCAGCAAAATATACTTAAAATACTCCGGCACTTTTGGTCATACACACTTAAGAAATATGAAAAAATAAACTGTTAAATGTCTACTTTTTTATGGGTCCACTTACAATCGAAATAAAACATTGTGCTTTTGTAAAATAAAGAAAATAAACAGGGTGTGCTTTCTGCCTCTCCGTCTCCGTGAACTTTTTTTCTGGAGCACGTCTCTAAACGTAAACAAAACTCAGCGAATACTAGTCACACAGGCATGATCAATATATCTTTATAATAATTTAAGTGTGTACTTTTAAATTATCTAATTCAAAACTAAAACAAATATTCTGTGTTTATGTAATCTATATAAAAAGAGAGAGATGTCAGGCGTTCTCATTTCAGCTAATTATCTTTTAATGTGACCACGCCCACAGAGAGCGCGCGCTATTCAAACGCAAATGATCTGAAACTTGCCAACGCCCACACGAGCTCGATAAAAAAACAAGTTTAATCAGATTAATGTACATACCGGTAGTCTATGTCGTTTTGCGAGGGTGTGAGGAATAATTCTGGATAATTTACCTGCTGGATTAATTTCACTTCGAGGAGCCATGGATCCAGCGAGGATTGTCATAGTAAGTTTTTTATTCTTAAGTGCTATGTTCTAATGGCGAATACTGTATTAATATGAATCGCGTGTCTCTCTCTGTGTGATGAATGAACGGCACGAATTCGCACTGTTGTTGTTACAGACGAAATATGAAAGACAACATTTAGTTGACTAGTTTGGGATAGATTATAAAGTTTTTTACTCTAAAATAGACATCAAATAAGCTTTAGTTAACCAGTTTCTGCTCATATGTTAAATATATAACATTAGAATGTTTTGTCAAAAATAAGCTCATAATCTAAGATGTTATTATAGTGTTTGTTCCAATGTAGACTATATCAAACTAATGAATCCTTAACTTTGAAATATGAATGATAAAATCCAGGCTATAGGCCTACTTTTTTTAAAAAAAAAGAAAGACCAGATAGATGTAAAAAAAATCTTAATATTATTGTTTTTTATTAGTGACACATTTGAGGAGAGGATATATTCCAAAACTTTCTGAAAATACAGTATGAGAATTAACTGCATACTAGAAATGTTTACCTTGGAAATTATACAGTTTGAATGTATAAAAAATACCTTTTTTTCCTCTCTGAGAACTCTAACTTTCTAACTCTAACTAATTCTGTAGAATGGTCCATATAGCCTATTTGAACAGGATTTGTTTCCAGGTATGACTATGTACTAAAAATGTGCTTTTGACTTTCATTTATATTTGGATTATATATATATATATATATATATATATATATATATATATATATTTATTTATTTAATTTTGTCTTCGCATTCTTTCTTGTGTGACACACCTGAATGAAAGGCTCATTAGTATGCAGGGTCATTAGTATGCAGGGTCTTTGTCTTCTCAGGTGTGAATCACAGCAAGTCACGCCCCTGCGCATATTGCCTTTGCAAGCAAAAACTGTTTTAAAAAATTTAAATCAATGTATTGTTTTATGTGAATGATTAGGCAGGATGATTTTCAGATCATTTTGAAGCAAAAACACTAGGCAACTACATCCATTAGTCAAAAGTCTTGTGGACACATGTTAAGTATGTGTTTTGTGGCCTTATTTCAGAAACTTTAATTTTTATTTTTTTGAATAACCATGCATAAACATTATTTCCTCAAAAATACAAACATGTACATACATGTTGCTCACATATATAAATATAGTGTAATTACACCTTTGCCATTAATATGTTTATAAGCAACTGAAAAAAGCACAAATGTCAGGGCATGTCAAAACATCTCAAGGACCTCAAAACCCCAGAGGGTTAAAGAGGAGCCCAGAATTTAATGTAAGCATCACATCACTGTTGTCACTCCTCAGAGACCAAGCCCACTCTGTTGCTACCGTCAAGCACGTGATGGAGAAAGCGCAGGATAAAGTGGCATACCTTAACCCAGGTCAAGTACCCGTCATCACAGCTGACCAGCCAATATATGCTCTTGCAAAGCAAGTGCAGTGGCCCTGGCACTGGCCAGAGCAACATGGAGAAGACAAGTATCTTGTCATGTTTGGGGGTCTACATATTGAAATGGCAGCACTCAAGTCCATTGGCACTCTTCTTCAGGGTAGTGGATGGACAGGTGCCTTAGTTGAAGCTGGAGTGGCTTCGTCTGGCACTGCAGAACACGTCAAATGCATCAGGTAACGGCATGTAGTCTCTACAAGTTCTTGAAGGCAGCATACACTGATTACTGCCAAGAGAGGGCAGATAACAGTGAAGAAAGGTTGGGCTTTGAAGAGTGGTGTGAAAGACGCATAGAAGAAAGTCAACAGTTTCAATACTGGCTCTTGATTCTTTCCATGGAACTGGTGATCTTCTTGCTCATTAGGTCATTCCGTGAGGCTAATTTTAGTCTTTACACTGTGAGGCACTGAGTGAGCTGATTCCATACTTCTTTGCCAACAACAACACCAACTATACTCGCTGGCTTCCCATCCACCTCAGGGACATGTTATCTCTGGACAAAAAACACCCAGAACTGGCTCAGGAGTTCAGGCGTGGCAATTTTGTTGTCCACAAAACCAGTCGCAATTTCTCTGCACTTGCCCTTGATCAAGCAAATGCCATCATCAAGGCCGACGGTGGAGCTATTGGTCTCACAGAGAATCCATCTGCCCTGAGGAGATGGATAGTCGCTGGCCCTGAGGTGAGCCATCTGGTGTCACTATATGAAACTGAAGTAAAAACCAAAGAAGCACAAGAGCAAGCAGTCCACCATGAGCAAACTCCTCAAGCTCAAAAGACATTCCTGGAGAGGGGCAAGAAACTGTCTAACTGTCTGCAAGACCTAGGCAATCCATTTGAAGAAGAGAGTCGTGATCTGTATTCTATAGACACAAGAGATATTGCGAATCCCAGCTCTGCTGAACTCCTACAGACACACCTTAAGAAGGGACAGACAAAAGCCCAGGGCCCGTATTCATAAAGATTTTAAGAATCCTCTCAGAAAACTCTGAGTTTTTTAAAAAGCTTAAAACCTTTTACGTAGGAGTCTTTTCTTAAGAGCGATTCGGGACCGATTTGAGAGCAAATCTGAGTAAGGAAAAGACAAAAACTTTCATCTTAGTGAGGAGGCGGGGTTGACCCCGTTGCTATGTATGACACAATCTTTTGAAGACCGTGATTGGTTGGTTGTCCAAGAAGGGAAAAAAAGAGTGATTTTAAGTATAGGGTCTATTCTAATCCTTCACTTTGAAATTACATGCGTAATTTTTCCTATTTGACCGTTCTCACACACACACACACACACACACACACACACACACACACACATTATATACGAGTGTATAAATCCTTTTTTATTTTATTTACCATGCTGTTAATTTCCTATAAGGTATTTGATTGGCTTAGAATGATAAAAAAATTGTGCCACTCTTTCCAGTTACACTGATTGTTAGGATGTCTATTTAAGTGGTGGTTTGAATGTTGGTTTTAATGTATCAAACTCACTGTCATCCATTGTCTGCAACACATATCTTCTCCCTCTTCGTCTTTCTGCCATTTTCTCCTCTGCTAAATTTTATTATTTTATTATTCATTTATTTGACATGGACATTGCAATTAAACATAGTGCAAACCAAGTATGTACAGTGAAGAAAATAAGTATTTGAACACCCTGCTATTTTGCAAGTTCTCCCACTTAGAAATCATGGAGGGGTCTGAAATTGGCATCGTAGGTGCATGAGTAAGAGACATAATCAAAAAAAAAAAATCCAGAAATCACAATGTATGATTTTTAAACTATTTATTTGTAAGATACAGCTGCAAATAAGTATTTGAACACCTGAGAAAATCAATGTTAATATTTGGTACTGTAGCCTTTGTTTGCAATTACAGAGGTCAAACTATTACTGTAGTTTTTCACCAGGTTTGCACACACTGCAGGAGGGATTTTGGCCCACTCCTCCACACAGATCTTCTCTAGATCAGTCAGGTTTCTGGGCTGTCGCTGAGAAACACGGAGTTTGAGCTCCCTCCAAAGATTCTCTATTGGGTTTAGGTCTGGAGACTGGCTAGGCCACCCCAGAACCTTGATATGCTTCTCACAGAGCCAATCCTTGGTTATCCTGGCTGTGTGCTTCGGGTCATTGTCATGTTGGAAGACCCAGCCTCGACCCATCTTCAATGCTCTAACTGAGGGAAGGAGGTTGTTCCCCAAAATCTCGCAATACATGGCCCCGGTCATCCTCTCCTTAATACAGTGCAGTCGCCCTGTCCCATGTGCAGAAAAACACCCCCAAAGCATGATGCTACCACCCCCATGCTTCACAGTAGGGATGGTGTTCTTGGGATGGAACTCATCATTCTTCTTCCTCACAACATGGTTAGTGGAATTATGACCAAAAAGTTCTATTTTGGTCTCATCTGACCACATGACTTTCTCCCATGACTCCTCTGGATCATCCAAATGGTCATTGGCAAACTTAAGACGGGCCTTGACATGTGCTGGTTTAAGCAGGGGAACCTTCCGTGCCATGCATGATTTCAAACCATGACGTCTTAGTGTATTACCAACAGTAACCTTGGAAACGGTGGTCCCAGCTCTTTTCAGGTCATTGACCAGCTCCTCCCGTGTAGTTCTGGGCTGATTTCTCACCTTTCTTAGGATCATTGAGACCCCACGAGGTGAGATCTTGCATGGAGCCCCAGTCCGAGGGAGATTGACAGTCATGTTTAGCTTCTTCCATTTTCTAATGATTGCTCCAACAGTGGACCTTTTTTCACCAAGCTGCTTGGCAATTTCCCCGTAGCCCTTTCCAGCCTTGTGGAGGTGTACAATTTTGTCTCTAGTGTCTTTGGACAGCTCTTTGGTCTTGGCCATGTTAGTAGTTGGATTCTTACTGATTGTATGGGGTGGACAGTAGAGCTGAAGATCTTTGCCCGAACCCGACGGGACCCGACGGGTTTGGTCGGGTTCGGTCTTAATTTTTATCATTTTACACGGGCTCGGGCCGGGCTCGGGCTTGCGCTCCAGGTTGCGCGGTAAATGAATGGTCAGGTGATGCGTTTCGATTAGTGCGAAAATGGATGCGGAGAAGGTGAAACGGAGGCTGGCCTGTGGCGATTACATTTTGGTTGCACCGGGAAAGAAAACAAAGTCTGAGGTGTGGAAATCTACATGCATAATGTAGACGCAGTATAGACTAATTTTGGCATTATTCTTTTTATTAAATTTCAGCTGCTGTGTTCACCGTCACTTTGAGGCCGGATTGTGGAGTGAAGTGGCGAAGCAAATCCTGTGGAGCTTTTATCTTAATTTCATTATTGCCAAATACCTATCTTAGTTTAGAATTTTTCTTAATTTAATTTGTTAGACTCCTTTTTATTGGTGCGTTGGCCTATTTAAATTCATATTGTGGAGAGAGGCGGCCGCAAGCAAGCCCCGTTTTCGTTAGTCTTAAGACTAATCTCAATTTTATGTAACTTTTCGTTTTATTTCGTTATTGCCAAATATCTAAGTTTAGATATCTTGATTTAATTTGTTTAGAAAGACTAATTTTTATAGGCCCGTATTCAGGCCTATTTATACTTATAGGCTAAGTGTATGCCTATGCCTTTAGAGTGCTGAGATGTTACGATGTTACAGAGGACTTATTTTATTTCTTTGTTCCAACTTCCAAGTGGCCTAGCCAATCATGAATAAATGTTGTTAAAAAATGTATAAATGACTCATTCTTGACAAAAGGCAAAAGAGCTGTGTGCGTGCGTACATTTTTATAATGTCGGGCTGCAAATGGGTTCGGGCTTTTAAAAAGCTGTCAATCAAAATGTACTTGTCGGGCTCGGGCCGAATTCTTTCGGGCTCGGGCCTTGTCGGGCCTAACTTTTAAGGCCCGATTACAGCTCTAGTGGACAGGGGTCTTTATGCAGCTGACGACCTCAAACAGGTGCATCTAATTTAGGATAATAAATGGAGTGGAGGTGGACATTTTAAAGGCAGACTAACAGGTCTTTGAGGGTCAGAATTCTAGCTGATAGACAGGTGTTCAAATACTTATTTGCAGCTGTGTCTTACAAATAAATAGTTAAAAAATCATACATTGTGATTTCTGGATTTTTTTTTTAGATTATGTCTCTCACAGTGGACATGCACCTACAATGACAATTTCAGACCCCTCCATGATTTCTAAGTGGGAGAACTTGCAAAATAGCAGAGTGTTCAAATACTTATTTTCTTCACTGTAACTGATGCTATGCAAGAAGAGTTTATAGCTAATGCTAATTTTCAACTCCAGTCCATAGTTGGGCCTTTACAGTACAACATTTGTTATTTCATTTTAAAAACAACTCTATAAACACACCAAATGAATCACTTACATACACAAGCCCGTAATCTACAAATGGGTACATTCCTGTTTCGATTTCATCCAAGAATTAACTCGAGAAGTAAACAGTTTAAGCTCAGTCATGGTTTTAAATTCAGTGGGTAATGAATTCCACAATTTTGCACTTTTATATGAAGTCTTACAGTAGGGAGCTATACAGTTGTTATTGATAGAACCTCTGGTGACTCTATTGATGCTTTGTCTCTGCACAAATGAACTGAGTGGCTCAGGTGCTATATTATTGAGACATTTGAAAGTTAGTTTGAGAAAACATAAATCACTAAAGCTTTCAAAGCTTAACAATTAATACTTCAGGAGAATATTGCAGTGATGATAGCGAATTGGCTTCTTATCCATAATCTTTATAGTTTGATTATATAATGACCTGATATGTTTAGTTGTTGCGAGCGTGGCCTGTGCCCATACTGTCATGCAGTATGATATATGAGAGAATATCATAGCATGCATGTACAGGAGGGCGGCCTGTTTTGGAATATATTGTCTAATTAATTTAAATCAATTTACATTACTTTGTATAGTTTTTGAAATTTTCTTTAGATGTTTGTCAAATTTTAATTGGGGGTCAAGGACCAAACCAAGGTATTTAATCTGTTACCAATTTTATAGTTGTCTCTTGCAAATTAATTTGAAAAATTTGTTCCACATTCTGTCTTTTAATAGAAAAACACATTGCTACAGTTTTAGTTGAATTCAGTACCAACTGATTTTGAATGAGCCATTTACTGACCTCCGTCATACAAGTGGTCAAAACTTCCGCTGACTGTTCCGGTGACTTAGCGGGTGCATAAAAAACAGCATCATCCGCATAAAGTTGGCAATTTACATCCGGACAGATTTGTGGCAAATCATTTATAAAAAGTAACTAAACATCAAAGGTCCGAGCATAGAGCCATGTGGTATACCCCTTTGAATGCATAAGAGTGGTGACTTATCCTGACCAACTTTAACACACTGATGTCTGTCCTGAAGATAGGATGTAAACCAGCTAACTGTCTCAGCAGAAAAGTTAAATGATGTAATCTTGGATAGTAGTAGGCTATGACTGACCGTTTCGAAAGCTGTGTAGCTACTACTTTCTCAAGTACTTTTGATAAAACAGGCAAAATGGATATAGGCCGACAATTGCACATACTGTCCAAATTTCCTGTTTTGAATATTGGTATGATGACAGACTTTTTCCAATCTGAGGGAAATTTACACGTTCTTATTGACAGATTAACTAGATGTGTCAATGATCTTATCAGAACACTGCTGCATTTTTTTAAGGCGAGACACTACAGGTGAATAGGGTATTTTTTTAAACTAGCAGATATCACCATGAAACTTTCCCAGTTGATTACCTACATAAAGATGAGAAAAAAATGTATTACAAGTTTTCTGTAATTTAATGTTTAAATATGCAAATTCTGCATTATCTAATTAAATATGCGCTAATTTGCATATATTTCAAGAAATGAAATCTGAGTATTGGATAAAGCCAGGTTCAAAATTATTTTTTCATTGTGTTCACATATTAGATGGGGAAAAAATTACAGAGGGATTTATGGATATCTACTTTTGTTATCCTGTAAATCAGAATATACTGTCAATAGCCTTAAAAAAATATTTTTGCCATGTTTTTTGGAATAAAATGTTATATAAATCAGGCTAGGAATAATATATTTACAAATCCCTCTGTAAATGTCTTCATAATATAACAAGGTACAAGGCTGGAAAGTTTGGTGTATATAGGTGCTACTGAAGTGGAGATTTCGGACTTGGAGTATGAGAGAAAAGTCATTTTGAGAAAACGGGCTTTAAAGATTTAGCATCAGCCAATGAGATTGCGCATTTGCGCCCTTTTACTTTCACTATTGGTTGGGAATAAAAAGGAAATGACCATATTTGGATCCGACAGCATTGTACAGGAGAGAGAGAGCGTTCTAACAGTGTGTGTGATGACAGGGTACAGATCGCGATCGCGGAGCAGCGGGATGATTTAGAACGCCAACTTTTGATGAATTTATGAGAAATCTACAGACGCAAACAGACAAAGTGTCGTAAAAAAAAACCTAAATGTGTATTTCGGACTTTTTTTCACCACAAGTCTGAAAGAAGACATGTTATTGAAGACAAATATCCCAAAATCTCAAAATTGACCAGTGAAAAAAAAAACTGTTTTTGCCTGCCGTGTCTCGCCTTAAGAAAGCAACAATCAATATTAAAAATGTCATTTGATTTAGAATTGACTAATTTTGCAATAATTGATGTCACTTTTATTTCATTAACTGTTTGGATGTAAAAACAATCTGCAGAAGCAGAGGGAGCTGGACGATTTAAATTTTCAGTTGTTGTAAAATCTTTCAGTTGTTGTAAAATCTTTCATTTGCCATTATGGTGTTACGGGTGTGGTATCCAGGAAGCACGAGGAGACAAGGAATAACTACAAACAGGATTTAATAACAAAAACTCAGGAGCATATACACACACACTATACATAAACGAGAACCGACAAGGAGTGAGGGAGAACACAGGGTTTACATACACAGAACAGAAAGGGAAACAAGACACAGCTGGGGCAAATCAACTAGAAACAGGTGAAGGAACTGAACACAAACGAGGAGCGGGAAAACTGACACAGGACTAAACCAAATACACAGTGACGGGGGGAAACTCAGGACACACATGGAAACTCAGGACACACATGTAACATAACGCCCCCTCCAAAAAGGCGCGTCCTCGCGCCGTATAACTTCAATAGGGGTGCGGGGGTGGGCGCCCTGGAGGCTGACGAGGACGTGGCCACACCAGACGGGAAGCCTCCAGGGCGGAGCAGGCAGCTTGGGGGACCAGGGCGGAGCCGTCGGACCCTCAGGTGGCCATGGTGGAGACGCCCCTTAGGGTGGCCATGGCGGAGACGCCCCTTCGGGTGGCCATGGCGGAGACGTCCCTTCGGGTGGCCATGGCGGAGACACCCCATCGGGTGGCCATGGCGGAGACGCCCCATCGGGTGGCCATGGCGGAGACGCCCCATCGGGTGGCCTATATCCCCCCCCCAAAACTTTCTTGGGGGGAATCACAGGCTCTGGGACGTGGACAGTCTCTGGCTGGGCAGATGGGACGTGGAAAGTCTCTGGCTGGGGTAGCGGTGAAGGCCCGGCTATGCTGGATGGGACCAGTGGTGAAGGCTCTGGAGGACTGGACGGGACCAGCGGAGAAGGCTCTGGAGGGCTGGACGGGACCAGCGGAGAAGGCTCTGGAGGGCTGGACGGGACCAGCGGAGAAGGCTCTGGAGGGCTGGACGGGACCAGCGGAGAAGGCTCTGGAGGGCTGGACGGGACCAGCGGAGAAGGCTCTGGAGGGCTGGACGGGACCAGCGGAGAAGGCTCTGGAGGGCTGGACGGGACCAGCGGAGAAGGCTCTGGCTCGGCAGGCGTGACGTGAGGCTCTGGCCCGGCAGGCGTGACTTGAGGCTCTGGCCCGGCAGGCGTGACTTGAGGCTCTGGCCCGGCAGGCGTGACGTGAGGCTCTGGCCCGGCAGGCGTGACGTGAGGCTCTGGCTCGGCAGGGCTGCAGGGAAGCTCAGGCTCGGCAGGGCTGCAGGGAAGCTCAGGCTCGGCAGGGCTGCAGGGAAGCTCAGGCTCGGCAGGGCTGCAGGGAAGCTCAGGCTCGGCAGGGCTGCAGGGAAGCTCAGGCTCGGCAGGGCTGCAGGGAAGCTCAGGCTCGGCAGGGCTGCAGGGAAGCTCAGGCTCGGCAGGGCTGCAGGGAAGCTCAGGCTCGGCAGGGCTGCAGGGAAGCTCAGGCTCGGCAGGGCTGCAGGGAAGCTCAGGCTCGGCAGGGCTGCAGGGAAGCTCAGGCTCGGCAGGGCTGCAGGGAAGCTCAGGCTCGGCAGGGCTGCAGGGAAGCTCAGGCTCGGCAGGGCTGCAGGGAAGCTCAGGCTCGGCAGGGCTGCAGGGAAGCTCAGGCTCGGCAGGGCTGCAGGGAAGCTCAGGCTCGGCAGGGCTGCAGGGAAGCTCAGGCTCGGCAGGGCTGCAGGGAAGCTCAGGCTCGGCAGGGCTGCAGGGGGGGAACCAGCGGTGAAGAGGACTTATGGGCTGTAACAGATGTGTGTGCAGCCCACACACACAAAACAGCAATGGACCCCACAATGAGAACCGTGTCTTCCAGAGCAGCATGGTCGGTCTCGGGCTGGACGGTCTCTGGCGGGCAGGTGATGGGCTCAGGCTCTGGCGGGCAGGTGATGGGCTCAGGCTCTGGCGGGCAGACCGGACTTGGGACTGGCTGGAGTGGGAGATCTTCCACGAAGTATGTGGATCCACACGCCCACAGTGTGTGATCCACAAACTCCAGGAAGGACATATTTAGGTCACTTACAAGTAGTATCTGGGCTAGTGGGTCCTTCAGTCCACCCCAGAAACTCTTTGTCAGTTTCTCTTCCTCCAATATCTCATCTTGATAGAAGCCCCCGTAAAGCCCCGCATACTCTTCGAGTGAGCGCTCCTCTTGTAAGAGAATTGGGATTTCAAAGGGGCTCACCTCCTTGTTTTTCCTCCTTCGGCCCATTTTCAGTTCTTTTTTAGGCTTAGGTTGGTCGGTTCTTCTGTTACGGGTGTGGTATCCAGGAAGCACGAGGAGACGAGGAACAACTACAAACAGGATTTAATAACAAAAACTCAGGAGCATATACACACACACTATACATAAACGTACATAAACGAGAACCGACAAGGAGTGAGGGAGAACACAGGGTTTACATACACAGAGAACAGAAAGGGAAACAAGACACAGCTGGGGCAAATCAACTAGAAACAGGTGAAGGAACTGAAAACAAACGAGGAGCGGGAAAACTGACACAGGACTAAACCAAATACACAGTGACGGGGGGAAACTCAGGACACACATGGAAACTCAGGACACACATGAAACATATGGCAGCGTCATTCACATTTTTTTCCATCTAGAGTAAGTCCCAGAATGCCTTTGTTTTTAGTTGTTTTATTAGTCAAGTTATTTAAGTATTTCCAGAGAGAATTATTGTTTCCCTTTGCATTTCCTATAAGTTAGATACTTTCGCATTTCGTAATTCATAGACCACTTTGTTTCTTAAACTTTTATAAGTTAAGATATCAATATTAAGCTTTGAGCTTAAAGATTTCTTTAGGGCCATATCTCTCATCTTCATTAACTTCTTTATGTCATTATTTAGCCACGGAAGGGTACTATTATTTAGTTTGTATTTCTTTTGCTTTCTAAATTTTTCTAATAACCCTGTGATAGCTGCTGTTATAGAATTGCAACATTCATCCACATCCTCCATGGCCATAATTTGTTCCCAATTACAGTTCTTTAGTTCCCTTTCAAACTGCACAGTTTTTGATTTAAGGATAACTAATCTTATATTCTTGTTATCAGGTTTACTGAAATATTGCAGTCTCTTTTTAGTGAGTTTTCTAACTATCAGGGTCATATTATGGTCTGAAAGTCCAGTTATCAGATTATAGGTCCTAGTAATACGCTCTGGTCTATTAGTAAAAGCCATGTCAATGAGTGTTTTAGTTTGCCGAGTAATCCTCGTGGGCCCTTTAATCATTTGTTCAAAGTCAAATTTAGTCATTATAGTTTTTAATTTTAGTCTACAAACCTTATCAGACCAATTGATATTAAAATCACCATACCATATTGTCTCTCTGTGAACCTCAAGCTGTTTCGCTACCTTGTTCAGCTCATCATAAAAAGACACATTGTGAGAAGGTGGGTTATAGAGAACTACAATATTAAAGTTCAATGATTCGACTATTGATGTTGATAGTTACATTAAGAGCAAGGCATTCGAGTGGGGTGTTAAGTTCTACTACGTGACATTTGAATATATCTCTGATGTAGATTAACACACCTCCTCCCTTCCCAGAGTTTCTGTCCTTTCTCTAGCATTGATATCCAGAAACGTCAATCATATTTGTTAAAATATTATTGTGCAACCAGGTTTCCGTCAAACAAATGTAGTCCAAGTTGGAATCCAGGAGACGTGCTGAGATCTGATCCCTTAAAGAAACTCTTAAGCCTCTTAAAAGTCCTTGTCCGTGCTCCTAACAATATTGCCCTTAAGACCTCTTTTAAGGTTTAAGATGCTTTCTGAATTAATTTTTTCTTTAATTTTAAGAGTAAACGCCCACATTTCTAAGAATTTTCTTAGAATTTTGTCACTAGGAGCTACTCTTTGCATTAAGATTCTTTATGAATACGGGCCCGGGACTTTGCACAAGGTCTGCAAGAGAACCCAACCACTTTCTATGATCCAATCAAGAGAAATAGAGTCGACTTCTTCAGCCAAGTAACCGCTGCTGTTGAGCAATCAAAGCAGAAGTTGGTGAAGAAGGATTGCCAACTATTCTCCAAACTCTTTATCTCCTGTCAGAGCAGAGAATATGACGTGCAGGAGTTCTTCCAACATGAGAATCAGCCCTGATGGTGATGGTGGAAAACTTTAAACTTGCCAAAAATCGCAGCTGGGCTCCTTCCTTCACCTACATCACATCCGCAGAACCAGACACTGAAGTCATCATCATAGATCCTTCAGCTTTGGTCCATACACTACCACCAAAAAAATCGAAGACATTTGAGGACTATGCAGCACTGGATGTTCTACCCAGTATACATGCGTATACCATGAAGTACAAGAGCACACATATTGTGTTTGATGTGTACAAATACATCAAGCCGTAAAATGGAAACAAGATCTAAACGAGGCCAGGGAGATCGACGCCAAGTGACAAACAAGAATAAAGTTCCATCAAATTGGCGCAATTTCCTGAGACATAATGATAACAAAACAGACCTCTTCCACTTTCTGGCTGACAAGATTGCTCAAATGACTGTGCCAAACATAGTTGTTGTAACCAACGGTCTCGATCGTCTAGACAAATGTTTCCATGAGGAAGCTGATTGCCGCATCTTTGTACATGCCAAACATGCCACAGAGGAGGGCAGCAAATCCATAATGATCAAACCCAATGACACTGATATTCTTGTTATAGCACTGAGCATCTTCCTATCCCTCCAGGATCTTGGTCTCCAACAGCTGTGGGTTGTATTTGGGCATGGTGTGAGCCTGCGGTGGATTGGTGTTCATGACCTGTACCATGTTATTGGGCCGGTTAAGACCAAAGGCATTCTATTATTTCACGCCTTTACAGTTTGTGATACTGTATCAGCCTTTCACAAAAAAGGCAAAAAGACTGCCTGGCAAACCTGGGACATTTTCCCTGAGGCCTCTCTCCTCTTTAGCAAACTAAGTCAATACCCTCCTGTTCAGACTGATAGTGACATGGAGATTCTTGAGAAGTTTGTGGTCCTGCTGTATGATCGATCAAGCACAGCTGTTAGTGTAGATGAGGCTAGACTTGACATGTTTGCCTGAAAGCAGAGGCCATATGAAGCCATTCCTCCAACAAGAGCAGCTCTGCTTCAACACACTACACGTGCAGCATACCAGGCAGGCTGCATATGGGGTCAAGCAAACCAATGTCAGCCAGAAGCAGAGAGTCCTGCTGACTGGAGATAGAAAAAGCTTGGTGAACAATGGGGGGTCTTCTGGACAGCAAATGCACCAGTTGCACAAAGTTGTGAACAACTAGCTAAGTGTGGCTGCAAATCAGAGTGCCGTGGAAGATGCAAATGTTTTAGATTGGGGTTCACTTGCACAGAACTGTGCAAATGTGAATTGCAAATGTGAATAAAAAAAGTAAGTAGCCTTGCGGTGGGCCGAGAGACGATTTCCTGATTCTGGACCGTGATGCATATGTACACCTTCCTGGATATGTTGCCCCCAATACAACACTTGCTGACTGCCAAGCAGGGAGGCATTGGCTACCATTTTTAACAGTCTTTATTATGACTCGGCAGGACACAACCTCTCAATCTCAGCTTGGACACTCTAACCACAAGGCCTTTGAGCTGGTAAAAATGTGAACATAAAAAAAATAAAAAAAATAGAACTTATGTTTTTTTTCTTCAATACTTCCTTTTAACTGAGGATTGTTGTGAAATGTATATATAATCATGTAGACTATTGATGTGAATATTTGTATATAGGATAAAATCAGATTCCGATATGTTACATGGATTACAGTAGTGAGTATGTAAATGATGAAGGGTTGAACCCGAAACCGTTTTGCACTCTTGCACTTTTTTGCACTTTAATTGTGGCCTCTGGAAAATAAATCTTGTGAGCTTTTTGGCCGATATTCATGTGCAGATCTTTTTTCTTATTATTTATGTTAGTGTGTTTATTAACCAGTTTGATAATTGCTTCCGGCCGGAGCGAAATTGCCGTGATGCGGAGGTGACGCGGCATTTTGTACAGCGGTGGACAGGAATAAAACTAGACCAGAAAAATGGGAAAGTGAAAATCCTAGCAGAAGTGGCTGGAAGACGAACAATTTAGGACATGGTTGCAGTCCATTGGTGATCAAAATAAAGACGGATTTTGCAGCGTTTGTAAAAAGGTATTTAAGTTGGGTACATTTGGAATCAACGCCGTAAAATCTAATTTCAATTACACTGTCATGTTGGATAGCTGTAATTAACGTTTAAAATGAAGGAGGGGGAAATCATTTTTATCCAGCTACAGCAACATCCAGCCCACATGAGGCAACAAGGGCAGGTGGAGTGATGGAGGGTCTCACAAGGGCAGGTGGAGTGATGGAGGGTCTCATAAGGGCCGGTGGAGTGATGGAGCATCTCATCCATGGCACCATTTCCAGGATTCAGCTCCGGGCTCTCCATCCTCAAATGGACAAATAAAATAGATAACTTATGTTTAGTTAATTTATAGATTTGTTTATTTACCTTACTTACAGCACATTTATCTAATGTAAACAGTGTTGACAGAACAGTAAATACTAAAATAGCACACTTACATCAGATGTCTATTTCATGTTGTGATGTGCTCATCTGCAATACTTATAGATTTTCCTGTCAGATGTAAATAGACATTTAAAATAAGCATCTTTTTGCTCATTTCCACTGAGCGGTACGGTACAGTTCGGTACGGTACGCAATTATTTGCGTTTCCACTGTCAAAAGTTGTGAATGGTACCAAAAAGCCGAACCGTACCGTACCGTACCACTTTTTGGGTACCCTTTCGTTGGGGTACCTAGCACAGTGGTAAAGTACTAAAAGGTGGAGCTAGACTCACTGCAGAACGCTGATTGGTTGACAGAGAATCGTCACTTGCGCGTGCTACAAGGGCAACGTCGACAACGCAAGAGGCGCCATTTTTAAAACACAAACACCGTTGCAAAATAATGTCGCCGCGCAGCTTAACATTACCGTGGTCGACCCAGGAGGTGGAGACCTTCCTAGGTATCATCGGTGAATAAAGGGTGCAAAGGGAACTCGATGGCATGGTGAGAAACGAAAAGGTTTTTCAGCATGTTTCTGAGAGGATGGCTGCCGAGGGTTTCCAGCGGACGTCCGAGCAGTGCCGAATTAAAAGCAAGAAACTGCGGAGTGACTACCGTAAGGTGAAAGACCACAACAGCCGGAGTGGTGTTCACAGAAAAAATTGGAAGTGGTTAGATATGATGGACGCAATCTACGGACACAGACCGGCGAGTTTGGGAAGAGAAGGAGGCATCGATACGGCCACCTCATTGCTGGAGTTGATGATGGAGCCTGCCGGTAAGTTCTTATAACTTTTAGTTGTGAAAAAGTATACAACGATAGCAGGAAAGCTTACTTGCAATGCACAACTTTTGAGCAAACCTGTTGTTTGTTTGTCAGTCAGCCAGTGTGGTATCAACAAATAATTTGCAAGCTAGCAAAACGCTAGTTTATTAGCCAGTGGTGAACGGAGTAACTTGCGTATGTGTCCAGTAAACGTTAACTTGTACAGATACCCTAATTTACTACTATTTACTATACTACTAAATATATTCTACTAAATAGATATTAAAGAAAGATGGGTCTAATGATAGAGCTTAAGGTAAGAGCTCAGTCTGAAGAAAATTATGAAATAGAGTGAGATGTGAAAACAATGTCCACATTCAACAGGCTTAAAGTTTAAGCCTTAAACAGTACAGCAATGTTGTGGGGTAAAAAGTACAATATTATGCTTTGGAATGTAGTGCAGTAAAAGTAACTATGATAAAATTATAGATACTTGAAAAAAATACTTATGTACATTGACGAAGTAAAAATGCTTTGTTACTGTCTGCTGCTGTAAATTGACTTCCCACTCAGTCCTACTACGTTGTATGTTCTGTATTTATCTCAAACCGTATTGTTGCAGTTTGTGTAATTAGCGTGACTTGTGTAACTTTTCAGTTGAGGATCCTAGCTGTCAGGAGGAAATAGAGGGACTTGACGAGATGTCCACTCTTGAAAGCTCAAGTTCGCCTGCCAGGACATCAACACCGACACCACCACCAGAATCTGCTCCATCAACTTCGAGTGAACCTCGGCGTATAACCATCAGTAAGACATGAACACCAGAGTGAAAAGTTACACACTGATTATTACAGTATTATACAGATCATATACAGTATAATCTGGACATTGTATTGTAGTACTGTAGATGTGTCCCCCTTATATTGGTTGGCTCAAATTACAAGGATAAAAATGCCTCGCTAAACAACCAACATTCCTGTCTCTTTTGCATTCCAGGCAAGAGGAAAAGGGGGCAACAGGATGTTGTTGCGGCCCTGGTTGAGATGCAGGCAGCTGATGAGAGGCAGCAGGAGTGGCTGGAGAGGGTGGAGGACCGTCGTGACCGGCGCTTTGAAATGATGCTGGAGGATGCCCGCGAGGCAAGGCGGCATGAGGCTGAAATAACTCGGCAACACATGGAGCAGTCTGCAAGCTTCAATCAGGCCTTCCTCGACACACTCAGTCAGCTGGTGCAGGCGTTGAGTAGTCGCCGCGACCCTGTGCCGTGATCCAGCCACTAGTGCTTTCCACACAGCACTTTACACTTGTTTACTTTTTGTTTGCACTCGTTTACTTTTTGTTTGCACTTGTTTACTTTTTGTTTGCACTTGTTTACACATGTTTTCTTCTATTGTTGTTGCACAGCACATTGTACTGAAGCATTTGTTTGATTTTTCAAATTAAAGTACTTTTTCATGACCTTATGTGTCTTGGGGGTCTTTCAGGAGCAGGGTTGAGAAAACAGTGCTATAAATTGATGTCATTTTATTAACGTTCCTGTCATCTTTTGTTAATGATAATGGCGATTTGGGAGATTATGCTTGCCTTAAATACAAAATAATTGGTAATGTGTTACTTTACAATAGCTAATCTTCAAATATTTCACTCTGTACTCAAATATGATTTTTAAATTAACCTATTGCAAACAAAATCTGAATTTATTCTACATGGGTATTGCGGAGTAATAAGTCATATTTTTTGCAAAATATGAAGAGGCAGGGTAAATGTAAAATCGATTTATTTGTGTCCATAAAATCAATCAAAACATAGGTAAACAAAACAACCTAGCATTTACACAGGTGCGCCTTTGATAACTGTACAACAGATTTAACTATTCAAAAACCGCATCAGACCCTCGCGTACATCCCTGCCCTCCTCCTCTGCACCCTGTGCCAGTGGCACCACAGGCTCTGCAGCAACAGCTGTATCCCATTCGTGCTGGTAATCCTCTCCATGCCTTTCACAAAGATTGTGCAGAGCACAAGAAGTCAACACCATGGATTTTACCAGTTCAATGTTGCTGTCATTCCTCTTCATAAGGCACCACCACCTCCCTTTGAGTCTCCCAAAAGCATTTTCTATCACCACCCGAGCCCTGCACACTTTCTTGTTGTAGGTCAGTTGTTCTGCTGTCAGCCGGCCATTGTCAGGGAATGGTTTTAGGAGCCAATTCTGCAAAGGATAGGCAGAGTCTCCTAGCACATAATAGCCAGCATTCACCCCACTGATGTTCCTGGTGCGAGCTGGGTAAAGGCTTCCATGCTTGACTAACTCCCACAATGTGGGCAGTCTCAGAACCCGAGCATCATGCAAACTTCCAGCCATTCCTGCATATACACTCCAAAATAGTCCTTTTCCGACGACTACTCCTTGCAGGATGATGGAATGCCAGCCTTTTCTGTTGAAGTAATCGCAGTGGTACTCCTTTGGGGCTATTATGGATATGTGTGACCCATCAATGGCACCCACACACTGCGGAAGCCCAAATCGGTTCTCAAAGTAGGCTGCCATCTCTTTAAGCTTCAGGAAAACATATCTGTTCTGGAACTAACAATGTGCAAGTGGCCATGCAGAACTCCTGGACGCACCGACACACTGTTGTTTTGCTGACTCCAAAAAGATGGCCAATACTTCTGTAGTCGCTGTTGGTTGCCAGCTTCCATAGTGATATGGCAACTCTTTTCTTAAGGGGAACACACACTCTGAAGTTCGTGTCCTGCTTATCCATTGCTGGATGCACCATGGCACAAAGGGATGCACCATGGCACAAAGGGACAGAAATGTTTCTTCAGACATCCTGAAGTTGTGCACCCACTGTGTGTGTGTGTGAATCCTGGAACGATCACATCCCACCAGTCATTTGAGCGGCTGGAAGTCCAAATGGTTGGTCTGCAGCGCCGATTTTGCACCAGATTGATTATCTAGAAAAACACATAAAGCAAACATAATGTTAATACAATGTAGCAGTGATGGTGGGTGTGTTCAGGTCCTTTAATTATTAGTGCAACTATCATAGGCCAGATGAAACCATACATAAAGTATTTGGGAAATTACAACATTGAAAGTGTTACCTTAGACAAAATAGAAGATATACATTTTATAAAATATCCAATATACTGCACCAGAGAATGGCACTTTGGTGTCATTGAAGCACAAAGAAAAAATAGCTTGCAGATATAACTATTTTCGCAAAATGTACATAATCAGTCATTTACCACAACTAGTATTGCACTTGTAATAATATAGATTTCATACAGATTCATGTGAGAGATTTATGATTTTAAGATGTAACCTTCATAGTGCTTATTAATATAATGTAGTTTACAGTTATCACAGTTTATAGGCCAATATAGGCGTGGTTTCGCAGGCAGGGCTTATTGTACTTATTTATTCTTACTGGAGGGTTATTTGATTTATAAGAATATTCCTTAGTTAACGGATTACAGTACATTAAACGAAATACATTGTAATACACGACATAAAATAGTTAGCTTAGCTCAAGCTTACCCTCCTGCGCCGTCGTTTTTGTCTTGCCTTGCGCGGTTGTCTCTCGTCCCAGCTCCTTAAAATTTCCCGAATTCCCCTGTATTTTTCAGCTGTGTTTTTCCTTGCAGCCTGCAGCCTTTGTTCAAACAAAACTTGTCTCCTCCTTGTGACAAACAGCCACATGCCGAGAAGCAAGAACAAGATCTGCTGTATGTCCTCCATTGTTGTTTGCGGTTTCAGCTTTCTTCTTCGCGCGTTAATGACGTCAACGCCTATCAAGTGACGTTATCACTACTTTCCGGCATACACCACGCCTATCAAGTAAGGTACTGTTGGCAGTGGAAACGCGAGCCCCGATCATGGTTTACCGACCCGAACCGTACTGTACTGTACCGTACCGTACCGCTCAGTGGAAACGAGCCATTAAAGATGTATATGGTTTGTGTATACTAATGTATACTGGAGCTCCCCTGATAGCAATACATAATAGAACATGTTTTTACAGCAAAATCACAACTATACTATACTGTCTAACATCTTTACACCTTCAACAATTCAACAGTTTACTCTAGTCTACTATATTTCAACACATTTTAACACAAGGAACCGTGTTTACTCACATTTGAAAACACCGTGTCCCTGATCTCTGTGATGTTCGATAATGACGTATCCTCTCCCGTGGCCTCCTGGGATAGAAAAGTATCCGTCGATGATTGCTTCAGAATCTTGGCAGAAGCAGTAGGTCATCCGGGAACTTCTCGCCTACTCTTTTATGAATACTGATGTTTCGGACATACTACTACTTTCACATACTCTTTTCTCCTACTATATAGTAGAAAAGTAGGCATATTTGAACGCACTATGAGTATACGTACCTCCGAATCTCGCGAGAATTAGTGCGTCACCCAGGTAATTCTCGCCTACTCTTTTATGAATACTAAGGATTCGAACTTACTTTTTCGCTCGCCTACTCTTTTCCCCTACTATATAGTAGGGAAGTATGCGATTTCGAATGCAGCACGAGTGTTCATTTTGGGTATCTGTTGGGAGGTTTGTAGGTGTGGGGTCTGTGTGTGTAGCGCTTGTTTGTTGCCTAATAACCAGCTGATCACTCTGTCAGCTTCGGCTGCTGCTAATCACTGCTGCTTGTTAGCTGCCTTTATCTAGCTGGAGTTGATCATGTATGGTGTTGGTTCGTCACTCTTGTTTGTGTTCTCTCACCCAGTTCCTGTGTCCTAGTTTCCTTGCTGAGTTATTTCCTTGTTGTTCATCCAGTCTTCTGGGAGATCATCTGGAGTTCTTTCATCTGCCTTCAGTCTGAGTCCTCGCTGTGTTTATTCCAGTCACTCGTCTCCTGCTCGGGATTGTGGCTTCCAGGTCGCCCGCCTGCAAACGTGGCTTTTTGAGTATACTCCCGATCTGTCTTTCATCAATAAACTGCTTACTTGCATTTGGATCTTGGGACTCATTATTGTGACAATACTTTTCTAGTTATAATGGTCTGAATGACTTCCTGTTGTAGTGAACTTATTTCTTCTCAAGTGTAGAAACTTAGAAGCGGAGACCAGGAGACTCAGATTGTATCTTAAGAAGGTTGCTTTATTAAGAACATGAGCTGTGCTGTTGCTGCAGTCTTGCACACTCGTCTGAAAGTCTAAATTAAAAGTAACTTTACATGGTATATTATAAGCATTTTAAGAGGAGGGACTTCTGGAGGTGGAGACCAATTCAAAAACAAAGCATACACAGGTAGGAGTTGATTCTATCAAGCGAAAACAGGTTAGGCAGGTTATCTGGCTTGCATTGCTAATCCAATTAGCCTAACTATTCAACGTCTGGGCCAGGGGCTCCGAAGGCCATTTGCAGAACAAAAGGTGAGAGTCTCAGTGATCTGACTCATTTAACTTACAATGGAGAAACAGGAATTGCCAGATTCTCTTGCTGGAAACTGTTTCACAGCTGATATCATTTACCATCCTAACCTGAAATGCTAACTTCACATTCTCAGTTTATATACTTTGGTATTGGAAACCTAAATAAAACCTTTAATAAATTTGTTTTCCTTCAGTTCCCCCTTTGGGAGTTAAAAAGAAAACTCCCACATTGTATACAAATTTAAACACTTAAAAGTTCATTCTTGTAACTTGTGTAAGTTACAGGCACATAGCTTGCTCTGTGTTGATGTTTCTGCAATTGCATGCTGACACAGAAAACAAAACATGCAATTTAGGGTCCGTGAGTCTTTTCTGGTTGGAACTGTGATTTTCTCGTGATCAATCAAGTTTCTGAACCATGAAGAATTATCTTCAGTCATCTTGGTGTAAATTTTGCTGAAAGATCAAGAATGTCTTGTTGGACCACCATGTTTGTGCACAAGTGAGTTATGGACTGCAGCCATCTTCGGGTGTGGCCTGCAACGTTCTTTCCAGCAAACAAGGATTCTGGAGTCTACATTTAGTGCGATGGTTAGTAGTAGTACGACAATCTTGATCATGTTGATGGATAACTGAAGGTTCCGTATGTGGGTCTCACTCTCTGCGTTGTGTATTTTTTTCTTTTCTTTATCCTTTTGTGATAGTTGGCAGTGGGTCTCTTTGATTTCTAGATTTCTTGAGTTTGTGTCTTCATACGCATATGAGGAGGTCGGTGCGTATGGGTCTCTGGTCAGCCATCAAGTGTTACCTGCACAGAGGAAGAGAGAAAACAAAAGACAGGAGCAGTATTTGTTCAAAACTATAGGGTTGTGTTCTTTTCCGAGTCTATTGCTATTGTCGTTCCTTCTTTCCCTATTTCTTAATTATTTTGACACCTAAAAGAAAACAGTGAAGTGAGGATTGACTAAATGCATGGGGAGGCCTATGAGGGAGTCTTCGCCCAGGGTTTTGCCCCCGATTGCCTATTGCATTTTCGGTTCTTCCCTGGGTTCTTCACTGATTCGTGTGTCCTATTCTGTCCCTGTAGGTGGGGGAGGGCATTTTATGTTTACAGCCTGACCTAAACTCATTAGTGATGAAGGCAGGGGCTGCTTCAGATTAGAAGGCAGACTGAGTAAGAGCTGAGCAATATTGTTAACTTCTCTCAAGTTCTTTTTGCTTTTCCTACATTCGTTTCTCCAATGTCCAGGCTTACCACAGTAATAACAACTGCCCTCTCTCTTAGAACATTTACGTTTCTGTTGTTTCTCTGCTGATTGGAGAGCTATATCTGTTTCAAAGAAAGCTTGAAAATCAGGATAAGTTTTATCTGACTGTTGGTCTTCTGAGTCACATTTGGTTGAGGCCTTGTTACTGCCCACCTTTGTCTTGAGACAGGACACTTGAGTCTGCAACTGTTTGTTCTGTTCTTTTACACTGAGCTTGTTCTTGTGCAATGGATAAGCTAAATTCTCTCTGACAACAAATAATGGCTTTCACATTGTTCTTGCGAATACTTGCTCCTAGTACCTTTTTACAATCTTCAATTGACCATACTTTGTCTGGATGAATACCAAATTTCTTTATCAAATTCAATCTGACTGACTCAGTCACTATGGAGTCCATGTGCTTTCCTAATAATGACTTAAACTCACTGTCTGTCCATAAAGGGGTAGCTAGTCCACCTTTCTCAGTTGATGGAATCAGTCTAGCGTTTTTTTCACACATTTTGTGATGTTCTTTACCACACAAACAAAAACACTAAAAAAACTTCTCTGATCAAACAGAGGCTACACTTATTAACCCAGTTAAACTGTTGTTAAATCTTCCTTGTTACCAAACACATCACAAACTATTAGCATGTTACGCTAATCTTCCCTACAAAAGAAAATGGATATTTCACCTTTTCAACTTTTAGGGGATAAACAAACAAAATAACTAGCACGTAATGCTAAAATTCTTCTCTGTGAAACAGAGGATACAACAATATTAACACAATGTTAATCTTCTCTAAGTTTAGAGGATAACCCTTCTCTAGCAACGTAGAGGCTATACTTTCCTCTTTAAAAGAACACTTTTAAAGGATAACTTTAGTTAACCAAACACTACAGCTGTCTGATAACTCTTCTCTGACAACGCAGAGGATGTGTACTGGTCATTCAGCGGTTCTTTGAATAGAGTGAAACTCACCAAATCGTTTGGTTGTATGGAAAGATTCCAGCTGGAACTTCAGTCAGAAATGTTCATTCTTTGTTAAGATCTTTGTTGAGGTCGAAGTTGCTGGAACTCAGTCAGAACTCACTCAGCTTTGTTGAGGTCGAAGTTGCTGGAACTCAGTCAGAACTCACTCAGCTTTGTTGATCTTTGTTTCAAATCTGGATTCAGGTGATTCAGTCTGGAATGCAGTCAGATCTTTGAGCTTGATCTGGATTCAGGTAAAGTCAATTCTATCCGGGTCGCAGGGCACCATCTGTAGTGAACTTATTTCTTCTCAAGTGTAGAAACTTAGAAGCGGAGACCAGGAGACTCAGATTGTATCTTAAGAAGGTTGCTTTATTAAGAACATGAGCTGTGCTGTTGCTGCAGTCTTGCACACTCGTCTGAAAGTCTAAATTAAAAGTAACTTTACATGGTATATTATAAGCATTTTAAGAGGAGGGACTTCTGGAGGTGGAGACCAATTCAAAAACAAAGCATACACAGGTAGGAGTTGATTCTATCAAGCGAAAACAGGTTAGGCAGGTTATCTGGCTTGCATTGCTAATCCAATTAGCCTAACTATTCAACGTCTGGGCCAGGGGCTCCGAAGGCCATTTGCAGAACAAAAGGTGAGAGTCTCAGTGATCTGACTCATTTAACTTACAATGGAGAAACAGGAATTGCCAGATTCTCTTGCTGGAAACTGTTTCACAGCTGATATCATTTACCATCCTAACCTGAAATGCTAACTTCACATTCTCAGTTTATATACTTTGGTATTGGAAACCTAAATTAAACATTTGATAAATTTGTTTTCCGTAGTAAACTTATTTCTTCTCAAGTGTTGAAAACTTAGAAGCTAAAAACCAGGAGACTTGGTTGTATCTTTTGCAGGTTCTTTATTGCAGATGAGCTGGATTTGCTGTAGTCTTCCAAGCGTCATCCCAAGTCTAACTAAAACATGATATATTTTTAGCTTATATTCATTTCAAAGGGGTGGAGTTACATCGAGGGGGGATACATTCTAAAACAAAGCATGCAAATGTAGGCATTACCAATCCAATGGAATCAGCATAAACTATTCAAATGCTGATAGTGGCCAGGAACTCTGGAGCCAAAAGCCATCCCAGAGCCATTAAAGAAAGTCTCCCCTACAGTTAATCCAATCAACCTAACGATTCAACATCTAGGCTGAAAGGTGAGAATCTCAGTGATCTGAGAAAACAGGAAAACAGGCCTAGTAGCAGGACAGGAAATTCTTGAAATCAGTCTACTAAACTTTATCAGTTTATACTATTGGAGTGGAAACCTAAATTAAACATTTGATAAATTTGTAACACGTCAATCCCCTCTTTGGGAGTTCTAAATAACTCCCACACTATATACAAATTTAAAACTTAAAGTTCATTCTTGTAACTTGAGATTGTTACAGGCACATAGCTTGCTCTGTGTTGGTGTTTCTGCAATTGCATGCTGACACAGAAACAAAACATGCAATTAGAGTCCGTGAAATTCTTACGGAAGAATTAACTTCAGTCATCTGGGGTCTTGCTGAAAGATCAAGACTGTCTTTGTGCACAAGTGAGTTCTGAAATGCAGCCATCTTCGGATGTGACATGCAAACGTTCTTTTCCAGCAAACAAGGCGTTTTTGACATATTCATCAGCTCTAAGAATATGTTGTTTCTGGAGTCCGGACTTTGTGCGATCTTCATGATGTGTAGTAGTATGACAATCTTGATCATGTTGATGGATGACTGAAGGTTTCGTAGTCTCTCTGCGTTGTGTTTTTTCTTTTCTTTTCTTTATCCTTTTGGGATAGTTAGCAGTGGGTCTCGTTGATTTCTAGAGGTTGTGGCTTCATACACCGGTTAGGAGGTTGGTGCTTATTGTCTTGGGTCAGCCATCAAGAGGTATCTGCACAAAGGAAGACAGAAAAACAAAAGACAGGAGCAGTATTTGTTCAAACACTAGGGTTGTAAACTTTACCGAGGTTGCTCTTGTTCCTTCTTTCCCTATTTCTTAATTATTTTGACACCTATAAAGAAACAGTGAAGTGAGGATTGACTAAATGAATGGGAAGGCCTATGAGGGAGTCTTCGCCCAGGGTTTTGCCCCCGATTGCCTATTGCATTTTCGGTTCTTCCCTGGGTTCTTCACTGATTTGTGTGTCCTATTCTGTCCCTGTAGGTGTGTACGTAAGCGGAACACAATCGTGATTCATTTCTCCTTCATCCTCCAACAAAACTTCAGTCATTTGCAGACATCATACATGAGGATGGAACAATGTTCGGCATTAGTGTGGACACTGCATGAGGGCATTTTACATTTACAGTCTGACCTAACACTATTACTGATGAAAGGCCTGTGCTGTAAAATAGCATTTAAGGCTGTGAGTTTACTTAACCAGTGTCCCCCAAAGGAAAACTGAGACAGTCAATTTCCTTTTGTTCTATTAAAACAAACATAAGTCTTTCATCTTTGTTGTAAGTTACTGGGGAAATTAAGCACTCACAGCCTGAATCGTTAACACCTAAAACAGCTGCCTAACGTGGTTACTGATGATGGGAGGGGCTGCTTCAGAGCAGCCAGGAGATTGAGCAGAAGCTGAGTAATATTGTTCACTTCTCTAACATTCTTTTTGTTTTTTCTACATTCCTTTCTCCAATGTCCAGGTTTACCACAGTAATAACAATTTCCCTCTTTCTTAGGATATTTACGTTTCGGTTGGTTATCTGTGTTGACCTTAAAGGAGGCTGCTGCAATTTTTACTCTTGCCCTGACATCCGAGTCTCTTTCCCAAGTAGCTAACCTGTCTAGGTTACTTTGCAGGGTTCTAGTGGACCATGTGACGTCTAAAAAAGGCAATGCATTTCTATGCTCTGTCAAAAGACCATGAAACCATGCGCGAGCCAAAGGGCCATTATCTTCTAACACCTTCTCTGATGTGTCTGATATTCCACTGTAAGCTGCAGCGGCCTGGCAAAATCTCTCTGTGTACTCACAAACAGTTTCATTCTTCTTCTGTACACAACTAGTTATCTTTGACCAGTCCACTTTAGGTCCAACAATGTTCTTTAGGATTTTCAAAACTCCCTCTCTCAATTCATCTTTACTTGCATGTTGTAGTTCAGAAATAACAGCATTTTCAAACTCATTGAATTCTGACTCAGTCAAGATCTGTGATATTAGCTGGGTGACTTCAGCTAGAGACATATCGTATAGCCGCATCTTTTTGGACAATTCTCTCCTAAACTCAGAAAAATTTCTTTGCACTGATGGCAAATTTTCAGCGATTCTCTCAATGTCTTTAGGATTTAAAGATAATTTGACTGCTTGTAGCTGCAGTATGGGGGTTACAGATGGACCTGTATCAACCCCTTTTGTATTCTGAGCCTTTTGTCTTGCTCCACACACTTCGACTGCATTTACATCTTTATCTATCAAACCAGAATTTCTAGTGTTTTCTAGTCTACAGAAAGACTGTAAATCAGGATAGCTTTCATCTGACTGTTGGTCTTCAAAATCACATTTGGTTGAGGCCTTGTTAATGCCCACCTTTGTCTTGAAACAAGACACTTGAGTCTGCAATTGTTTGTTTTGTTCATTTAACTTATCAATACACCTAGTTTGTTCTTGTGCAATGGATAAGCTATATTCTCTATGGCAACAGATTATGCCTTTCATGTTTTTCTTTCTGATACATGCACCTAACACCTTCTTGCATTCTTCAATAGACCAAACTTTGTCTGGATCAATACCAAATTTCTTTGTCAAATCCAATCTAACTGACTCCGTCACTATGGAGTCCATGTGCTCTCCTAACAATGACTTGAACTCACTGTCTGTCCATAAAGGAGTAGCTAGTCCACTTTTTTCATTTGTTGGAACCAACCTAGCATTCCTTCTAACCATTTTGTAATGTTCTTTGTTATCACACAAACACGAACAACTTCTCTGATCAAACAGAGGCTACACTTGTTTAACACAGATCAACTGTTGTTAAATCTTCCTTGTTACCAACACATCATAAACTATTAGCATGCTACGCTAATCTTCCCTACAAAAGAAAATGGATATTTCACCTTTTTCAACTTTTAGAGGATAAATCTTCTCTAGCAACGTAGAGGATATCTAAAAACTTCCCTGCCTAAAAACAGAGGATTATTTTCATCTCTAAAAGAAAACTTTTAAAGGGTAGTTTCGTTAACCAAACACTACAACTGTCTGATAACTGTTCTTCTGACGGCGCAAAGATTTGTACTGGTCTTCAATGGTTCTTTGAATAGAGTGAAACTCACCAAATCGTTGTTTGTATGAAAAGATTCCGTCTGGAACTCAGTCAGAAAAGGTTTGTTCTTTGTTGAGCTTTGAAGTTTCAGGATTCAGTTCTGGAACTCAGTTTTTGTTGAGATCTTTGTGGAAATTCAGTTCTTGATTCAGGTGAAGTTAATTCCATCCGGGTCACAGGGCACCATCTGTAGTAAACTTATTTCTTCTCAAGTGTTGAAAACTTAGAAGCTAAAAACCAGGAGACTTGGTTGTATCTTTTGCAGGTTCTTTATTGCAGATGAGCTGGATTTGCTGTAGTCTTCCAAGCGTCATCCCAAGTCTAACTAAAACATGATATATTTTTAGCTTATATTCATTTCAAAGGGGTGGAGTTACATCGAGGGGGGATACATTCTAAAACAAAGCATGCAAATGTAGGCATTACCAATCCAATGGAATCAGCATAAACTATTCAAATGCTGATAGTGGCCAGGAACTCTGGAGCCAAAAGCCATCCCAGAGCCATTAAAGAAAGTCTCCCCTACAGTTAATCCAATCAACCTAACGATTCAACATCTAGGCTGAAAGGTGAGAATCTCAGTGATCTGAGAAAACAGGAAAACAGGCCTAGTAGCAGGACAGGAAATTCTTGAAATCAGTCTACTAAACTTTATCAGTTTATACTATTGGAGTGGAAACCTAAATTAAACATTTGATAAATTTGTAACACGTCACTGTAAAGGAAGGAATGTCCCGATTCTTGAAATGTAGACAGAGGATCACTGACGTCTCTCTCTGGTGGGACGAAGCCTTAGCTGAGCTTCATTTCGGAGCCCAAATTGAGGTGTCGCATTTGAGGACCATAATCAGGCCAAATGGATACAGCAAGTTCAATCAGTCCTCTTTTTCAGCAATGAAGATACAATATTAAGTGCAAAACATTAGACAAGTGCTTAGACCAGAACATTAGAACAGTGTTTCTCACTAGCCCCTTTCACACAGAGATTCCGGAAAATACACTGATATTGTGACCCGGCATTTGTCCCGGGATTGTTTGATTTCGGTTTATTCACACTGCCAGTGATTTGCCGGGATCTGTGAGTGCGTTCACACACATCCCGTAAAGATCCCGTAAAGACACATGACGTCAGGATGAGACGTGTAACATACGCGTCGAAAACATAAACGCGTGTACCGTTCCACAAAGCTGGCGAATGATCTCAGCTTCATCGCGGATAGTGAGGAGCTCCTGGTCTCTGCTTCGATCCAGTTTGCAGACATTTTTTCGTTCTTTGTTGATGACGAACACAAACTTTCTTTTAAGAGCAACAGAGTCGTGTGATGGCACATGTGTCATCACTATAACACACCCCTTAAGGCATTCGTCCTGGCTTTTGTTCACACAGGACGCGTTCTGGGACTGATCCCGGCAATGTTACTAGGTCCTCAACCCCGTCAATCCCGGGTCGTGTTTGCGTTCACACAGAAGGCATTCTGGCAATTTGCCGGGATCATCGCGCTGTGTGAAAGGGCCTACTCATTCATAGGATATACATTTTTGAAGAATGTTAGTAATGTTTGCTTATCACCAAAATTCGTGTGACGAGAATATAACAAACAGTTATAAGGCAGTAACCAGTTAAAACTCTATTATTCCATGTCATCTACAGTACACATTGAATGCTATGTACTCTGCTGCTAGTATGTCCCACACTCGCTCTCAGTGGCAGATTGCTGAAGAAATATTCACCAATGGCTGTGGCCGCAACAGCAGAGACGACATATTCCTTAACTGTCTCTGATAAGAGGACCATTCCATCGCCATTTTCATCATTACAAATTCCTTCAATGATGATCATCTCCTCAATGTTCGATGGCTGTACAACAAGCTTAATTTTAAAACAACCAGAATTTTGAGTGAAAATTAAATCAGGAATTAAATTTCAAATAGTAAAACAAATATTCTTCAAAAATGTATATCCTATGAATGAGTAGCCCCTTTCACACAGCGCGACATTACCTAGAACTAAACCTCTGTTAATTCTCAATAACCAGTTTGTGGAAAACTGGTTGATAACAGGTGAAGATTGTAATGCTGTGTTATGTTTCTTGAGTCATGTCAGAACTTTTGTTATACTTCATGTTTCTAGTGCCATATTTGTTAATTCATATTTATTAGTCTAATTGTTCCCAGGTATCTTGTGTGTGTATTTATACCTTTTTTCTCTGTCAGTTGATGCATGTTTGGTTGCAGTGTTTTAAATGAGTTTTTTAATGAGCCAATGCATAATCTGCTTTTTTTGTTTGAGTTTGAGATCTGAGTTTGGAGATTTAAGCACCGAATAGACTCATTAAAGGTGCCTCAGGATTGTGGGAAGGGAAACTGTCTCTGGATTTACTACTGATCAGTGGAAAAATCAGACTACAATCCAAAATAAGGAAGTAATTAATGATTATCACAATGTATATGTATTTTAGCCATTGCAAACAATATATATTTTTCTGTGTAGTGATGTACTTAATGTTGAATCTTTCCCCGCCAGCGTTTAAATTGTAAAAATACAGCAGCCGCACACTCAAAACACTGAGCAAGATCAATTTAATTTAAATTGATCTTGCACAGTGTTTTGAGTGTGCAGCTGCTGTATTTTTACAATTTACCATGATGATTTAATGTAGCAGCACCTCTCCACAAGACTTTTTTGGACGGATGAGCGGTGGTTCTTTTCTATTTTTTTATCCCGCCAGCGTTAATTAAAAAAAAAAAAAAAATTATGTTGCCAGCCAACGCCAGCGATTTGGTCATTTTAACAATGATGTCATGGCCACTAGACTATTTTGTTGAATGAAAATCTAAATATGCAATATATTAGAAGAAAGTACAGACTCTCTGTTTTTAAAGAAAAAAAAAACAGTTTTATTCATTCATGCATTCTTCTTTTATAAAGACTTAAATGTGGGTATGTTTCATAAAAAAAAGCAACATTTTGAGCAAAAAGCTGGGAAAGTCACGTTTTTGTCAAAGACTACATGTCCAGATGGGATTCAGAACGATGATCAAAACACAGATGGAGTAGATCAAGTCCATCAACACCCCAAATGCTTCACAGTCCTAAAGCTCGTCCTGGGTCGACATTTCATTCAGTGACATTTGACAGTTTTGATTTACAATTTATTCTCTGTACTGTCACAGATCGTATCTACACAAATATGAACTCGGGACCCGAGTTTGCGCAGTGGTGAACGCTGGACCCAAGTCTGCGCAGTGGTAAAGTAAAGCCGCCATATCAAGGTCCCGCCATCACTCCCGCAGGAACAGTTAGTACAAAGTTTACTGTGTGAAATAAACAGTTATGGACCTGTAGAAATTAAAGTTGAAAGTCCAATCTCCTCCTGAAAATCCCAAAAAGTCCATTGGTGTCTCAGTGACTATTTCGTTTAGAGAAGCTGTCAATCATGACATCACATTCCCGTTTTTATAGCATCAAATAACGAACTAAGATCAAACTTATTTAAAAAAACGAACACTTAAACTTAAATCAGCGTGATAAAAACTAAAATTGTCAATCTAAAATGACAGTGATAAAAGGGTGATAAAAAATATCCAAAACATCTTTGAAAAAAATGTATCTGAAGTGTAATTTGATTGTTTAGTTTCCATCATGTCCATTAGACTTCATGGGGAGGCGGGGTTTATGAGCTATATTGGGACCAGCCACCGGGGGCGATCGAGACACTTTGGCTTCACTTTTCAGCACTTGTGCGGCACGCTTGGTAGCCTGGTAATACCAGACTCTGCTACTTCACTTTGCTTCGTAGACAGAGTCTGGCATAGCATAATAGAGAAGTGTTTTCTCTCTCGCTAGGGGGCGATTTCTGAAGTTTAAAATCATTGGTTACCCCTAAGCCAATCAGATAAGTTTATTTATGACGTATGTTATGCGCCGACACAGCCGCATCGAACCACAGACATCATGCATCGAACTCAAATCTATGATCGAACTTCCACTGTAAACACTTAATGATGCGAGCAAAATACCGGAGTGAACTTGGCTGTAAACAACTTTTTTGATCGGTGAGTGATGTAATAGAATGACTGCTGCGAGAGAGAGAGCGCCCCGGCCGCGCGCACTCTCACGTCTTCAAACAACACGAGCGCTGTCTTACTCTCTCTCCCTCGCACATATTAATCAAAATCAATCGACAAGATAGTAAAAGGTCGGAAGACCGCGGTTTCACGTGGAGCATTTGGAGATTTTTAGAGATTAGAGACTCTAGGAACAACATCTCAACACTAAATTATAAAGGCCTGTCTCATAGACGCCGGTCTCAAATACAAGCCGGTGCAGTTCGACGATTTGGGCAAATAAAAGCCTGGGCTATTATTTGAAGTTTTACGGTATTTAAGACCTGGAAAAGAAAGGAGACACTGACCTGTCAAAAGGCTCCCCAGTTTCTCACTGACGATCGGTAATAGTTGATAAATTAAACTTTTCCCAAAGGGAGTAGGGCCACAACATCACCTCCATTCAAAATGTTTAATACACACTCTTCTTGTTCTGGCTTCAGTTTGCTAATACCGGGAATATTCTCCACAACAGAGCGAATTGCATCCGCGTCTCCATATCTGCGGTCGTTTTCGATTTCCCTGACCTAATCTTAAACTCGGCGCTTAGCGACTACGTCACGGCTTTCAGCCCGCCCTCTGTTCGTTGATTGGCCCGGCTGTTTTCAGGCCGGTGGAAAACTGAAAGATAGGCTGCTATCTCAGACTGACTACAGGAGCGAAATGAAATTAGCGGAAGTAGAAAGTCTGACGTAGTCAGGCTACACGCTTGGTACCAACGGTGAAATTCTTAGGTGCAAGTCTCTGAACATGGCAGTATAACAACAGAATATATGAACAAGCCGTTTAATGTTGATGATTGCATTATTTTTCATATGCATGTAATATTGCTTGTTTTTGCATCTTCTTTTCCTGTGTTTTGATTCTGGAAATGTAGTACTTTTTCAGAAGATGTCCAATGAAGAGGAAGATGATCAGGGTTCAAAATTAAAGTTGATATGTTAAACAAAACAAATTCACGTCAATCCACAGTCGGACAGCAATGAAACAACATGTACAACAACAATACCGGACAAAGGAACTGAATGCCAACAAGTATGACGTAATTAATGAAAAACCATGATAAAAAAGTAATTTTCTAAAGTAATTTCTAAAGTAGTAAAGTAATTTTCCCTGTTCTAAAGTAATTTCCAGTAACCAATGCTGATTTTAGGAATTGTCCAGAGCTGAGATTCACATAATGGGCTTTTTGTTTCTACGCGCTGTAACCGGTAGACCAATCACAACACTGCCATTTCCAGTATGAGCTCGCAAATGAAGTTTCAGGTCTCTTCGATATGTGAAACTCATGTCACACTGAATACACATGAAAGGTTTCTCTCCAGTGTGAAGCCTCATGTGGACTTGATAGTTTCCTTTTTCATTGAAACCTTTTCCACACTCTTGGCAGGTGAAAGGCTTCTCTCCAGTGTGAAGTCTGACGTGAACATCGAGGTTTGATTTGCTAGAGCAAGTCCTTCCACAGTAATGGCACATGAAAGGCTTCTCTCCAATGTGACTTATCACATGCCACTCTAGGTGATTGCTGTCCGTGAAACTTCTTTCGCATTGATGACATTTGAAGCAGTTTTCTCTCGAGTGAAGCCTCATGTGGCCATTAAGGTTTAATTTACGTCTAAAACTCTTTCCACATCGATCACATGTGAAAGGAGTTTCACCAGTGTGAATTCTTTTGTGGTCATTCAGCGTTCCCTGATGTGCAAAACTTTTTCCACACAGTTGGCAGGTGAAGGGCTTCTCTCCAGTGTGAACTCTCATGTGGACTTTAAGGCTTCCTTTTCCAGTGAAACCTTTACCACACTGTTGGCAGGGGTAAGGACTCTCTCCATTGTGAATTCTCACATGAGCTTTAAGGTTTTCACGTTTACTGAAACTCTTTCCACACTGAAAGCAGGTGAAATAACTTCTACCCCCCGTCTTTCGAGCTCTTTTCCGTGAGGTTTTTTTTTCAGTCTGCGAGCAGCTAGGATGGTTTTCCCCAGTTATGAAATCATGTTCCTCTTCCTTTACAACATTCAGTTCTTGAATCTCATCTTCCAGCAGCATCGGGTCTAAGGTGAAAATAGATAAAAAAATACAAGTTTAATCCCAGTTTAATGACACAGAATGAAAAATAAATGCATACAAGGTTCTGGCTTCTCAAGAAAACATCAACATTTGCTCACAAACTTTAGCCTCTAGTTGCAAATTGTGGCAAGCATTCCCATCTCACCTAATTTAATGATGTCATCAGGGATTAGTCAATGTCTGCTCGACTTAAATCATATAATATGATGCTATAAAAAATTCTAAGATCCTAGAGGATATGGTGAATGAAATGGGTCAGAAGTATTATATCTTGCATACAGTGATATGGTCATGTAGGGGTTCTCAACTCTGGCCCTTGAGATCCACTTTCCTGCAGAGTTCGGAGTCACACCCTGATCAAACACACCTGAACAAGCTAATCAATGGCTTTAGCATACCAAGTCAAGTCACCTTCATTTATGCAGCACTTTTAACAATATTGTTTCAAAGCAGCTTTAATGTGATAATAGAAAATTAAAGTAACAGAGATTGTTTTGACTTTAAAGCAGCTTGACACAACACTGTTCTAGGGCTGCTTGATTATGGAAAAAATCATAATCACGATTATTTTGGTCAGTATTGAAATCACGATTATGTAACACGATTATTTCACAATTCACATAAAAAAACAGGGCGTTATTTAACTTTATAAAGGACATTTTTTAAACCTTACTAAATATGTGTTATCTTTCATGTCAAATTCTTACATTTGATCAAATTCAGTTTTAATAAAAAAAGCTGTTATCAATCAAATTAATTAATTTACACTGCAAAATTACAACTGTAATAAATCATTTTATGAGATTAATGTTTAAACCAATAATAAAATAAAATCAATGATACCTTTAAACAATAAATCAATAGGTGGTAGCAAGTGACCATCTTAATAAATGAATCATTGAGTCATTCATTAAAACGGTTCGTTCAAAATAATGAATCATTCAATAACAAAACACAGCCCTTAGTGTTGCTTTTCTTTTGTAACTATTTTCGTCGGTGAAATAGAACAAGCCAGTCAATATTGCGTCTAAAATGTAAGTTACTACATATAAACTAGGCTACTTGTTTATTAAACTATAAATTCAATGTAATTGCAATCGTGATATTATAGAACAGCTACTTAGTCATGTTATGTTACTTAACTATATCATATATTATAAATAAAAAAACTCAAACTTTACCTCAGTATGTTTCTTCTGTGAGTTTGTGTGTGCTGTTATTTAAGTCTCAGACAGGCAGCGCAGCTTCCAGAAATATCCATTATCAATCGCTCTTTACACTGACTGTAAGATCAAAACCATTCGCGCGTTTCGATCGGTCGGGCAAGTAAAACTGTCTTTTACTTGAAACTTTTTTTAAAAATCCACTTTTCCCGGACAAGTAGACAAGTGTTAATGTCGAGCCCGGTGTTCGTTCCCGATGTGTTTCCTGCAGTAAAGCGGCACAGATGATCAGGTCACGTGCGCTCGCGCTGCAGTGACCGAGCAGACAAAGATCACGACAGCTCGAGATTAGGGATGTCAATTTTCACAAATTCCCATGATCGATCGTCGTTTAAATTAACGATCAATTAATCGATTAATCGTTAGCCTTAATACTGTAATATGCGTCTGCTGCAGTGGCATATGGCCAAAAGCATGAGGGTCTGCAAATGCTGCTCAAAACGCTATGTTCCTCACCAAATTAATGAGAATGGTTTTTAATCTAAATAAAGGGCTTGTAGGATTGTAAAAACGTTTCGATGTGATTGATAATTAAATTAAATTAATTATTTAATAATCAAATATAACGACTAATACAACGTGTCACCAGCGCCGCCTCAGATGCGTGCTTGTCAGAATGTGTGTCTGTTGTGGACGTGCTGTTCCTGGAACAACGCGCTGGAAACGGCAACTAAACCCAATGAATTCACCACGATTTAATAAAATAGCGTTCTCATGTTATGTAATATGACAGTCCCAAATTAATCATCGTTATTATTAGTCGTGCATTCTTGAGAGGCGCGCGCTGAATGAATAACCGTTGAGCACTTTGCTCACGCGTTATTTAACTCAAAGAAACGTGAGATTAATCAGATATATACAAAATAAACATAATATTACAAATTATATCTGCACAAAATGATGTAAATGCACAAGTGAACTTGAACTAAGTTAGGTGCCATTCAGAATGACTCATGTTGTGGACGCGATCTTCCTGGAACAACGCGACACGGCAACTAAACCCAAATAATTCACAATGTTTTATTACAATATTGTTCTCTTTATAATGTTATGTAATATGACAGTCCCAATAGTCATTATTAGTCGTGCATTGCCGTTTGAGCTGCGCGCGCTAAAGATCAGGTTTTAGCGTCAATACTTAACCAAATGTATCCAATATGAATATGAGATAAATCAGATATAGATAGGCGTACACAAAATAAACAGTATTACAACTTACATTTGCAGAAAACAAAAGGCTGCGAATGCACACACAAACTTATAGTCACGATGAAGGTGTAAAATAGTCCCAAACATAACTCCGGCGCGCTCGCTCACATGTTTCACGGTTCAGCAGCATGCACGCGCATGAACCTGCTTAATCGATGATCGATAAGGTTTATCGATTAAATGTCTTATCGACAATTAATCGATCGTCGATTAATCGTTGACATCCCTACTCGAGATGGTCTCACTCCATTAGATATTAACTTTATTGTGCTTGCAATTATGACTGTATAGGCTGAGAGAGTTTATGGCTTCGGGAGGGGCGGATGTGCGCGTGTCATTACACAAGACGAATAGTGTTCTTTCAAAACAGAACGTGGGAAAATAATCGTTTTTACTCGATTTGACTATTTTGGAGATCGTTGGGAACCAAAATCGAAATTGAAATCGAAATTCGATTAATTGCACAGCCCTACACTGTTCTAGCAGAAAATCCTTAATGCACTCCTCCCGCTCATCCGCACAACAACAGTGTATGATGACTTGAGAACGCAAACCTTGAAATAGGTTCTAAGGTGCAAGGTTTCATATTACGCAGCGCCTGAAAATAGTCCCTAGCTATATAACTTCCAACGTGACCGGCAATAAGTTTTAGGCGCTGCATAATATCATTGCGCCTGCTGCACCCATGGTATGGCAGCAAAGTTCCTTGATTATTACACAGGAATGAGAGTATAGTTCCCATATCGGCCTAGAAAATCACAACTTTTCATTTTCCGTCGGTCTTAGTTCACGATGTAACTACAGAAGAGGCAAGTTTTAAATAGGAAAAATATCGAAAATCTTTGGTAATTTTTTTTAGATGCTAACGGTCTAATCAGATTCAATGATCTATGCTAAGCTATGCTAAAAGTGCTGCCGCCAGACCCGGAGATCGGCTGAATGGATTCAAAAACGGTAAAACTCAACTTTTTAACTCTAGGGGAGTTGGAAAATGAGCCTATTTCCCAAAAAAGTGGAGTGTTCCTTTAATCATTTGGAAAACTATAGCTGTGTCCCAACTCATGGGCTGCATCCTTTGAAGGAAAATAGCCGATTGCGTCACCGTGGCGTGACGAAAGCCGTCCCAATTCAAAGGTCCTTCAAAATGCGTCCTTTACCTGTGAATGCAAGATACATCAGAAGGATCCTTCGCAGCTTGCCTACCCCTACCCCTTGCCTAAGACGAAAGTGCCAGATTACATTTTTAAATGCAAGTATTGGGTTTTAATTTAATAGAGTAATCTAATGTATCTAATGATTAAAATGAATAATAATACAATAAAGGTTCAAATGTTGAATATATGTTACCATTATGTAATTTTACATAGGCTAGTTTATATTCTTTAGATTTTATGTACATACTTTTACCAAGGTGAACATTTTTTTATAGGTTTTCAACCCTGTTTTATTTTTAGGCAGTTATAACTATATATTTATAAATATATAACTTATATTAAGTCCAGTACAAATGTTACTGCTGCTTGTCACAACAGCAACTTATAATTTATCTTGTAAATAGTTGTAAAAAAAAAGTAGACTACAGTAAGTAAAAATGTACAGAACATAAATGTACAGCATTTCTTTATAACATTTACAAGTTATAACTTGCACAGACATTATTTTTTGTTTCATTTACAAATTATAACTTACATAAAAATAATGTTGTTTAATTTACTCATTTTAATTCACATAACCAAAAGTTTATTTCTCTACCAATCTGTCCATTCTCTCCCTGCTCTCCCGTGATTCTCCTCTCCTCTCTCTCTCTGAAACTTCATGTCCTTCCTAAATATCTCGATCAGCTCATCCTCTGTCTCGTTTCTGATTCGCAAGGAATCTTGGTCTTTTGAGTAGAGGAACTTCCGTCTGGCGCATACAAAAACCCGCGTGCAGTATACCGGAAGTAAACAAGAAGTAGAGGTAAACATGGTGAGACGCAGCACAGCACCATACTTTTGGCGCGAGGAGGAAATTAATTTCAATCTATTTCAAAGGCGATCGCTATCTGCCCCGAACTATCCATTATCCGCGTGCTGCTGCTGTTGTTGTTGTCTTTGGATACAGGAAGAAGAATCGGAATTGAAATATTGCGTCTTAAGGTTGTCCGTACGTCCAGACGCTAACCGTGCGTCGCCGTAAACGGGTTGTAAACCCGCGCATGTAATGCATGTAAACGGGTTATTCCGAATGTTTCAGAAACCCGAATAGTGTCCTTAACCCGACCATAACACGAATATTGACAGCTTGTAAACGTAGTCAGTGATTTGGATCATCACTTGGATAAGATGAATTCTAACAAGAATGAACCTGGGGAGACCGTTATAGGCTACTTCCATTCTGTGTCGCCTGTAAAAATTTCTTAAAGAAATAATCGGTACTTCAATGCTGTCTTACAAATAGACAGACATGAATACCTCAACACTGTGGTGTTCTCTCCAGAGAAGCACAAGTAACTGGCTGCAAGGAACAAAACAGCTGTCCAAGTTCACAATGCCAGGAAAAAGTATAAGTTTCCTCTTTCTTCAGTAGTCACTTTCAGGTCATTTTCTGTTGTATTTTGTCAGACTCCATTATAAAGAAATTTATGCTATTAGAAACGTCAGTAGTTTTGCTCGAGATCCACATGTTTTTGTTTGTAATACTTTTAGTAGGGAAATATACTATATTCAGTTATTTAATTTTGGATTGAGAAAGGACTCCTTATTAGTTTCTTTTTATGTGTTTGTTTTGTTATGCACTTTGTAGCGGTTTATTTTTATTTTAAGTTTATAATATTTATTTAACAAAAAATCCACCAACAGCTTTTAACTTATAGGATTTTATATATTTTCTCCAACAGCTCATATGCATATAATGGTTTTTCATTAGTAAAAAGGGGTTTAAAAAATAAACTAGCTCAATATTGAATTTCAAGGGCTTAGTGTGTTCCACTTAAACCTTGTGCACGAGTTCTGCTAGTAGTGGGCACTCGTCCAACATAAGCAATGGTGACACACATCTGAGTGAACGAGACGGAGGGAAGTTAGCGACAGAAGGGCATAAAATTTGTGTGTGGAACGCAGCCCTGGTGTTTTAAAAATGCAGTGCTCCCATCAAAAAAGATTGGAAAAGTACGTAGCTGTGGACAGCCTAACTGTGCGTTCACACCGGACGCGAATAGCGCGTAAAATTTGCGTCTACCGCGTCTAGTTTGATGCTTGACCACTATGTGTTAATTCGCGCGTCAGAATCGAAACCCGTTGGCGGCCATCTTTTTTATGTTGATCGAGCATTTATCGAGAGAGTCACCGCTCTGTATTTGCTCTGAAAAGCAGAACAGCGGCGTACAGTTCATCGTCGCTGTATTTGGGTCCACCAGACTATTCGGAGGCGAACTCAGTTTGGCGAGTTTCATCATTTCCTCGCTCCAGGAGCAGCGCCTGGATGACGGCCGCTTCCAGCGGTACTTCCGCCTGTCCCGCGCCCAGTTTGATGACCTGTTGTCCCGCATCGGAGCGAGGATCACCCTCGCCCTCACCAACCTAATCTGTCAAATACATATAACAGTTGGCCACCGTCACCCGACACCGTCGGGTCTAGAATAATATATACATATGCGTCAGTAACAAATCTAACATAATATACTATTGGTCTGACTAATCTGTCACTTATTTTTGTTTTGATGATAAATGGAGCCAGCCTCCAAAAGTGATTAACCTGTCGTGTGATTTTACTCTCTCTCACACAACACTGTCCAGACACGAACTATGTTCATATGTACTATGTTGGTTGTCTTTACATTAGAATAATAATGTTTCATATAATCTAGAAATGGAATAAAAAGCATTCAATACAAAATGAATATGTCTCATATATTTAAATCAAGTTTTTATGTGATAAAATATTTGCTTTGTTGTGCATTAGAACAGAATAGAATAAAATAGTCATTGTATTCCATTTAGTCATATTACAAAATAATGTATTGAGGTATCCAGCATCCAGATACTTCACCACGTGACAGCAAGCAGGCTCCTGATTGGTTAACGAGGTGCAAATTGACGCAGAAGTTCCGATTTTTCAACTCGGGCGGCAGACGCGAATTCGCGTCAAACACGTGAATGCACAAATAGCACTAACTAAATAATTTGTGCGTAACGCGCCAGACGCTTAATTCGCGCATCAATGAGGCGTATTCGCGTCTACCGCGCCGCACTCTACTCCTCAGGATTTTTTTTTTGACCGAGCGGAAACGCTATTCGCGTCCGGTGTGAACGCACCAATAGTGTTTGTCTGGTCATGTGATCAAAACATGTCCACATAAGGCTCGATGTCAAATAATTGCTCTTTATTTAGGACACCCCTATGATGTTCTTTAAAATTATTATCAATTTCTGTAGAGCTGGAGATTTTAATAAGGATTAAAGCTGTGAGAATGAAACCAACCTGTTTGTTCCTTAGTATCTTCATGTTTCAGTGTTTCATCAATCTTCAAGTCTTCACTCTCCTCTTTAATAAACTCCATCTTTATAATAGTGTCACGTGGATCTCAGTTGCTTCACCGGGAGTTTTTCTGTGTGTTTGTCCTGTTTAAGATGAGAATAATTAAAGCTAAGAAGCGTTTCAATCAGCTTTTGTTCAGTAGTTCACTTCACTGGTAAGAGTCAGTCAGAGTGAGGATTAATGGATTTAAACATTAGCCAAAAAGTCATTGAAAAACCTAAAAACTAGTACTAGGCTATTTGAAGAAAAGAGCACAAACAGAAAGACGCGTCATTAGCCTATGATTCTATTACTTAGAATTTATTTTTGGTATATATATATATATATATATATATATATATATATATATATGTATGTATGTAGATTAATATAGATTGCACTTTCATGAAAACATCGCTATTGTTTTTTTTACGACACGTTTGTGTTCGTTAGACGCGGTGATTCGCGCGCATCGAATCACTGAATCATTTCGCGAAGCGTTTGGTTTAATTGATTTCACAGCTCTCAAAAAGCTATAAAACCATCTAAGTCACAATCTAACCGAGCCAAACGGGGTTTATATCGATCTAAACACTTGAAACACAAACCTTTATTCAGCCGAATCACAGCAAATGCAGGAGCAAAGAGGCACAGCAAAGGCGCAGCCATATGACGTCACACCACCAAACGAAAATAAAAGTACCTCAAAAGATTGGACACGTTCCTGTTTTTAATGTTTTTGGGTCTCTTATGCTCATTTAAGCCTGCATTATTCGATAGAAAAATAGTAATATTGTGAAATAGTCTTACAATTTAATTAATGGTTTTCTATTTTAATATACTTTAAAATGTAATTTATTTCTTTGATGCACATGAATTTTCCTCAGCCATTACAGTTGTCAGTGTCAAATGATCCTTCAGAAATCATTCTAATATGCTGATTTATTATTAATGTTGGAAACAGTTGTGCTGCTTAATATATATATATATATATTGTAACCTGTGATACTTTTTTCAGGAAACTTAAAAAAAAAGTTAAAGAACAGGGTTTATTCAATATAGAAATATTTTCTAACATTCTTTACTATCATATAATTTTATATACACTGTGTTTCAAATGATTATGCAAGTGACATATTGGATTTCAGTACAATAAATATTCAGATTTTAGTTGTTCAAAGAAAGCGCTTGTTTTATTTCTCCATATCTTTTTAGAGAACCGGTATTAATCTCAGACAGGTTTGTTAAATAGTTTGCTAGGTGGAAATGGAAACCCCACTTAAAGAGGTTTTTCCAGATTATTAAGCAGCATGAAATGCTGCAATGTTATGCAAAGGAAATTAAGTCAAATAGTTCAAATAGACTACAATTTCTCATACAGTGTCGTGTCATTATTTATTAAGATGACTTAAATCTATATAAATAATGAGACTGTATGCCTTTAATTAACACGCCTCAGTATACCATTAACTAACTTATCCGGAGAACATCAGTGAGACAATGTGAACAGATATTTGTACATTGAATGAAGGAACCTCTTCGGACTTGAATCGAACTCGGGTCGCCCGAGTCGCTTGTACACAAATGCACTCATTTTACCAGCTGCCCCATCACACAGATATGCATTTCGCAAATCTGGGGTTGCTCTGTGTTCTTCCTGTTACAAGTACTACTATATGCAAACAGATATTTCCATCAATGACAGGACAAATTATATGGATTTAAAAACCTTGAGTCGCTGAGAAAAGTCTCAATATAGGCGCAGTAAGGTCGGTGTGTAAAAATAAACATGAAACGGCCTGTATAGAACACGAAAGTGCATTAAAGGATTAGTTCACTTTTTAAAAAACTTTTGCTGATAATTTACTCACCCCATGTCATCCAAGATGTCCATGTCTTTCTTTCAGTTGAAAAGAAATTAAGGTTTTTGATGAAAACACTCCAGGATTTTTCTCCATATAATGGACTTCAATGGATCCCAAACGGTTCAAGGTCCAAATGACAGTTTCAGTGCAGCTGCAAAGGGCTTTAAAGGTGCCCTAGAATGTGAAATTGAATTTATTTGGATATAGTTAAATAACAAGAGATCAGTACATGGAGATGACATACAGTCTCAAACACCATTGTTTTCTCCTTCTTACTTAAATCTCGTTTTTGAAAAACACCCCTGAAAAATTAGGGGAATCTCCACATAACACCGACTGACGGAACAGTCGGAATCATTAATATGTACGACTCAAAAAATTTGCATATGCCAGCCCATGTTCAATGACAGGCGGAACTGCACAGCCGAAGCATGGCAGTTGCTCTGTGTTTGGATGTACAAATGAACACAAAGGTATTTAGTTCCTTCATCCGAGCCTCTGAAGAAACAATGGATTAATTTTATTTTCTCTGGACATTTCCAAACATTTCACCGACGAGACTGTTTCCTCAACTTGGAGAAAGAAAATTTTCATCAAGACAGAAGCGTGACCTTTTCAATGTAATAAATTTATAATAACCCTCTCGGGTCGCGAAGAAGTTAGTTTTCCATGCCACTGAGTCGGCAGTCTAAAAAATTTATCATCACCACGATTAGTTTAAACAGTATGTAACCATTGTATATCGACATTTATTGATTCAAAATCACCTATGTGCATAGCTGCATTTACTCTAGAATGCTTTGACGTGCTACCACAGCGCAAGATCCCCAAGGGAACATCTGCCAATTCCTTCAAGTTGTTAAAACTTATAATTTGTATTAATATGTATTAATTAAAATTACTTTTAATGTTCCAAATCCAAAGCTTCATTGGTTGTATTGGTAGTAGACTGACTTACTACAGCTGACTTTTTTCCCAATACCTTCCTTCCCTTCATGTAGGCTATTACAGTAAACAATTATTTTTGTATTAATAAACTTTTTTTTTCTTTTATCATGTTTCAAAGGTTGTAGTTCCCATTAACCAGACTGACTTACAACAGGTGAAATTGTGCCAATAGCTCCCTGTATGCACAGTACACAATTTGTTTTTTATAAAGCTTGTGGTAGGTTCCTAGTGACCAGACTGACTTATTACAGGTGAAATTGTGCCAATACCTTCCTGTAATTCTACAATTCACCCAGTGGTTTTTATTTTTATTTATCAAATTAAATTATAATAAATTATATGTTTTAACCACTTGGTGGAATTGCCAGACGTTCCCAGGATCATGCTCTGTGGTAGCACGTCAAAGCATTCTCGAATATAAATACACAGCTATAATTCATATAGGTGATTTTGAAGTATATTGTATGTCGATATACAATGGTTACTGTTAAAACTAATCGTGGTGTTGATATATTAAGACTGCCCACTTTTAGAACAATGGCAAGGAAAACTAACTTTTTCGCGCTCCGAGAGCCCTCTAGTGGTCGGGAGCATTTCCGTTGTGTTGTGGCTTTATTTCGTTGTGTTGTACATTTTCCGCTGTGTTGTGGCTCATTTCCATTGTGTAGTAAATTTTCCGTCATGTTGTGGCTTATTTCCGTTGTGCTGTACATTGTCCGTTGTGTTGTGGCTTAATTCCGTTGTGTTGTGAATTTATGTTTGCTTTTTAAATTTCATTGTGTTGTGCACTACTGGGCCACCATAGTTTTAGAGTGTTTGAGCAGTGTGTATGATTGTCAACAATCTGGTATTATCTAAACATGAACTGTTGACAAAACGCATTCATTCCAAGAAACGATTGTGAGTGAGCCGCAGATACATAGCTCTTTTATTCGCGATCAACCTCATTTTATTGTAAGGTGAATTCAACAAGGCATGCTGTGTCTTTGAAGCAACAAAGGCTAAACAATGTTGGGGTTTTTTTTGGTGATTTGTCTGGATGACACGCCGCGACATATACAGTATTATCACACTGAAAAAAGGGAGACTGGTCAACTGTTAGATTTATCAAATTATATTTAGTATATTTTACTAAAGGGTTTTATGTTCTTAAGTAAAACGTGATAGCGGGTAGACTGCACATTATATAATAGAAAGCGTGCATGAACATATTTAGCTCATGTTGGGATAAAGTAAGTTAATCAAGTGAATACCAGTTCTCATTTTATCTCACGATATTCATGCACGGGTGCAAATGCATTTCGGGAACGCTTTTTTCAACGTTCCCACTTGCGACTTCCAGCTCAACTCGCCCTGGGTCTATTCCACCATCGCTCAGCTCAACTCTGTAAGTATGCTTTGCTAATAGCCTGCTGGTAACAGCAATTAACGGGGGACCCCGATTTTTGAAGAGAGCAAAGAAAAAAGCAGATTTTACAAGATGAAAGTGAGACTAATGCGGAGGCCCCTTTGGTCGCTTGTTAAGCACCTGCAATAAATGGGTGCGTAGCTCAGAGTAACTTTACCAGTAAGAGAGAAACAGAGACGTGCATCATGTAAGTTACAGACAGAATAGGCTACAAAAATAATTCTACAAGTTATAGGTTTGTTGCAGCAAAACTGAAATTGGTGATTTTTGGAACAAAAAGGTTTTGGTGAGTTTAATTTAGTTTTTGTCGAATTTTAATGAAGTGTGTTTTAACCATAGATATAAAGGAGAGTAGACGCCCTATCGACCGCTACTGCCTACTGGCGTGGACGAGCCGTGGGGCCGCGATCTTAGACTGGTCACCCGCTCCACTCCAGTGTAATCTGTTTGGTGGGTGTAATGAGCTGTCAGCGCATTTAATTGATCACACCTCACTGAATACCCAACTGATTTTCACGCTGGGTTTTTTTCTGCAAAGGTCATACATGTAGCTATGATAAAGGTTCAGTGTATTTTAATATTCATAGTGGACTTAACAGTAGTAGAATATTCTGATATATGATGTAAAGTGACCAGACGTCCGAGATCAAAACTGGGAACATAATCCCTGAAAAGGGGGAAAAAAAACTGGGACATTTTGACTATCAATCTGAAGGATCCCAGTGCACAGAGTTCGGCATCTTCACTGCTGCCACGCAACGTAACTAAGAGTATGACCGGTTGAAGATGGCGGCCGCATTTCTTGCGCCCAGCGGCCAATAGGGCGTCTATCTCTATATTATGTCTACGGTTTTAACCATGAGCTAACAAGGTAACGATAACGTTAAAGTTATTTGAGCTAATGTTAGTCCTAGTTCTGGAAGCCAGAGATACTTCATTTCAGAAAGTGCATAGTTGTATTTGCATTTGTTTACTGGGTAAGTGTTTTAATGTTATTCAGTCTATTGGTAACTGTAGAGATAAAAAAAAACTACTTTGGGGGTGGGGTACTTAGCCCCAGCCATGTTAACTTTCAGAAAAAGACAAAGGGTCACTTAATCTACAAAGTGTGTTTTTAAATGATTCTTTGCTGGTAATCTTAAACAAGAAGGAAGAGTTTAACTTGAAAGGCTTATGATTTAAAGTTAACTTATACTATAGTTTTTAATTATTTCATGATAACATTAAAGGGATACTTAAGCTCTGGAAAGATGAATGAGTATTTAAAATGGGTCCTTTATGTAGTAGAAATGTGAAATTATTTTTGAATTTGGAATCTTCTAGACTGAGAAAAGCCAGAAAATGTATTTTTGGCTCATATGGATGAAAAACAACAACTCCCAGAATGCACTTGCTTCGCTGCCCTACAAGGCCATGCCTACCGGTAACAGAACTAGTGAGTCTCAGTGATGAGTCTGAATTTTCCTTTGTCAAAATGTTTTTTGAGATACACCAATATCCTTTTACACATACATGGTACCTTGGACCAAGACACTGCATACCAAATTTCAAATCAATCGGACTAACGGTGAGGTGGCCACACCTGAGGCTGAGGGCCGCGGGAGAACGGCGCGAGGCTGGTGGCGTGATTACTGATGACCGACACCTGTGAGACGCACCGGTCTCGTATCTCTCACGGAGGAGAGGGAATTTTCTTAGCAATGTTAAAACGCACATCAGCTGATCACTTGTTTAGCGTTCATGTAAACACTACTTTCAGATTCACCAATCGGAATGAATTCAGTTAGATTGAAACAAAAGGTGTGCATGTAAACAATGAATGGCGACTGCAGAAAGCAAAAGCTGAATCCCGGACATTTTGGACGATCTCGAAGCTGGACATGTCCGGGAAAAAGAGGATGGTAACCCGTAACCCCTACTACTCAGCTTTCTCCACAGAACAAGAGCCTGCTAGTTTAGCTTCCAAATTAAAGGTAGCTGACACTAGGCCTATTTGATCATTCTGTGAGTGAGATCCCACCCTCTATGGGCGGGCTGAGAACATGCGGGACAGCCCCTACTACTGGCTGTAGTCTTTAGCCTCTGGGCAAAAAATCCTCAGATGATGCAAAATGACGATTTTTGCGTCATCTGAGGATTTTTTCCAGACAAAAAAAAATACAAATTTCTCGTCTCAGGGGGATATGAGGGAGGAAAGCACGGTAATTCGAAAATACTACAGGTGTTCTACTAATACAAATCTTAAAGCTAAATCCTGAAGTATCCCTTTAATTTATGTTCTTGCTCTTTGTTGTTGCAGATGGACACTAAACTCACACTCTGTACATGTCATGTGGAGTCAGCTCTTTCACTGTGGGCTCACGTTTGTGTGGTGAGTAATGTCAAAGTCCTTTTAAGCAAGTCATGCCACTCGGCCGCCATCTTGGCAACGCCTCCAGGCAGCTATTTCGGACTAACAAGACCAGGCTCCTATCTAAATGAATGGGCAGAGAGTCAGAACCTCACTTTCACTGGTCACCGGGACACAACAACTGCATGTATAGAAACAGCAGTAAAATATTATAAAAATTTGCTGAAAAGTTTGATGACTTTGCCCCAAAATAAGGTTTAAAACGCCTTTTCCCCCACATGTTATACTTTACCTACGCATGCGCAAGGAACCAACTTCATTTACGTCTCTATCCAGAATGCTGGTGTTGTGCCAAGCACTTAAACAAATGCTCAATGTCATTTGTTTTATCACTGTGTACTGTACAATATTTTGAATTATTATTTTCTTGTGTCTTGTTCTTCTTGCGTCTCACTTTTTCTTTGCTTTGAGTTACCCCTGATATGGACAGAATTTTTTGTAATCTCATTGTATAACTTATGTGTTCAGTAAAATAAAATCATTTTTTAAAAACCCTTGAAGAAATGCTGTGCTTATTGACGTTAGGGATACAGTCAGCATGTAACGTTACCATCTACATTTACACAACGCACACATACACTGCATATCAAATCTGCCGCCTTTTCCAACAGTAACGTATTTTGGCAGACAAAAATAGCATCAAGACAGATTTGTTCATTTCTAAAGTTACTCCATAACTTTAAAGTAAAATATAAGTACATGTGCCACATTTATGTGCCTTCTATGGGTGCAATAACAGAGTGAGATGTGGGTGATCCTTTTTTACCTTCCCAAAGTAGAATAAAAGGTAAATATTAAATAATAAAATATTAAATATTTTAACCATTAGACTCCCGGTAACGTTAGCTTGCTTACTATTGTCAGCCTAGGCTAACGTGACATAGCTAGACCATATAGCTAAAAACAGTTCAGATACACTTATCAGAGCAAGCATTTAAAATGCTTATCTTTATGGTGCTCTACTCTGGTTTTTAAGCATTTAACATGGATTTGTTCATGAACGAGTTAGTTACTTTGCATAAAGCACCTCTAATTTTAGCCTTAAAGCTGCAGTCCACATCTTTTCCTCTTTGTCACCATCTCTGTTCGAAATCTGCAATTGCAGTTATTCGCGGAATTATCAACTTTACGTGGGTTGTAAATCGGCATGAAACAGCGCGGATGAACACTGTTTTGAGGCGAGTGCTGCTTTCAATCACCGCGCTGTGTGGATAATGTCATTCAGATTCACAGATTCACTTTTTGAAAGTTTGACCAACATAATTGATTGTTAGATTTAATCAACGCGATTTACAGCAACCGTGCAAATTATAGCCCACTTTGTTCTCAAATTGTTCATGTTAACAACATCAGCATTGCATGACTAAAGTTGCATTTAATGTGTTTTATGGTTACCTTTGTAGTTCAGAATTCATTTTATCCATAATAGCTAAACGAGAAAGGCACAACAAAGTAAACTCCATAACTGTGTGAATTAAGAAAACGTACAGTTACACGATTGAACTATTGAAATGTCTTGTTAAGCAGAAAAAAGCCGTCTCTTCTTCCGTTTCGAACCCCTTCAAAACTCGGAGTTCACGCACCATTCAAAAGCCCTGGCGATGTTTATCCTTGTGTTCGTATGAGACGGTTTCTTTCTTATCCGAAGTACAAAGTCTTTTGGGTTTTATAACTGGTGAATCTCCAGTTGACACTGATGATTGTTGTTTGGATCTTTCTGGATCCGCCATAAGTTTAATTATGTAAAGTGCTGCGATATGTAAAGTGCTGTGAGAAAAGCCTATCTCTACATCTCCTCACGCGCAGTATAGCCGGCTAGCCGAAACTCCTTCTTTATGTGTACGGGCGTGACGTAATGACGCAAAAACATGATCGAATTTCCCTCGGAAACCCACCAGTACCACTGGAATTAAAATCATTATTACAAGCTAACCGTTTTGAAATCTAGCTATGGCAAGCAGATAGATTTGAACACTGGCTGAAGATGTTTTTTTAAAATAATTATTTTGGATTATTTTTAACTAAAAAAAGTTACGGACAGCAGCTTTAAAATTAGGCAATGAAATGTCAAGTGATATAAAACCAAAATACATTTGTGACCCATCACAGAAACCAGTGACACAAGTCGGCAGCACAACTTTCGAGCAAAATGAGAAAGAAGCGTTTTTTTTTTTTTTTAAATAGTGATTTTCGCTTTTTTGCTGAATCTGTTAGTTGAGATCACGAAGAAGCATCTCCATGTTTGAGATAGTAGTATTGGTATATTTAAAAGCGTACATATTGAGGTTGAAATCGGCTTGTTTTTCTGAGATTCTAGCATGCAGTAGGGGCGTGTCATTGTCTGTGAGTATTTCCATACTGAATAAGCCGGCTTTTGCCCCCGCCCTCCAAGGGAACAGCGTGGCTACTTATTATGCAGCGCTCTGGCCGGCTCTATCTGATATCAAAATTCAATGAAGATGTATGCTGCGAAGATTGTCGCAGACGAGCTGAACCGTGGCCGTTACACCGATAATGTTTTGAAGTACTTCTTCAACAAGCCGGATGCTTATGAACAATGCGCGGTGGTGACGCGCTCATGTAACATGTGGTGGCGCTGCCAATAAAGCATCTAAAAGCTGTCACAAAGAACTGGCAAAAGTAATGATTATGAATACTTAAAATATCTCCTTGCTATATTTTACATGTTTATTAATAAACAAGTGTTTTCTGTCAGTGTCGGCTGCAAAGATGAAGTTGACGATGCTGACTCGCGATCTAGTAGTGAACGCGCCAGACAGAAATGCACATTTCATACGGATTACATAAGCAGAGAGCAGTCTATAGTCTGTTTTCTTTTGTTTTGAATTGCTCTATTTAAAAGTAGACATGTCTGTGAGGCGAGTAGGCCTAGGCTACCTTATACACTGAGTTTCGGTTCATTTATGAGACGAGCTCCAGTTCACGTGCCGGCGCCTCCGTTTCGTGATTATCTATCGTCTGCTATATTTACTTCTTATTTATTAAATCCAGGCAAATGGCTGATGAAACATTAATTAAAATTAAGATACAATTAATACAAAACGAAATTCAATTTAAAGAAAGGTTTTGTGCTTTCTGTTTGATGTCTCTGTGAAAGTTTTAAAGCATCTTTTAGTGCCGCTTTATGAGCGCTCACGTCCGTAATGGAGAACTGTCACGTCCGTAACATAGTTTTTTCCTCATAAATGCAAACACGAAAAATAAATTTAATATTTTGTTCTGTGTAACTAAACTACTAAACAACATTTTGCCACCTAAAAGATAAAAGATTGTTTTGTGTTTTACACATGTTTATTTCCCTCATATTAAATATAAAATGCATGTGTAGACAAATATTATATAAACAGACGTTTTAATATATTGGTAGGCCTATTAAATGGATTTTCTGAGAATTTATATTTCAAGTTTTGACTGCAAATGTCACGTCCATAACGCTGGAATTGCATAATTTTAAAGAATTTAACTTCAACTAGTTTTGTGGTGTAGGTCTACGTATTTTATAATGTTAACTTCAAATAATGCTAATAGTAGGAAGATGTGGTAGCATTGGATCTAGACAGGAAGATCCAGGAAGATCGTCCCTTGTCTTTATGTAATGTGAAATGCTTTTTGATTTGAACATTCTCTAGAGATTATCTTATTTTTTATTCAGTGTACTTAAGAGTTGCCTATACAGTTTAATCGGTAGATGCTGAGAGACATTTATTTACATATTACCTGCTTGCAAACTTTTTTTTTTTTTTTGATGGTGCATTTTCCTGACCTTTTTGCTCCCCCCAAAAGGGAGACCCCCCCCCCAAAGCTTTACAGCTTTACAGCTTTACAGGGGGTATGGATTATCTAAATGAAATGTAAATGAGCTCTATTGTCACTCCCAGCAGCAGAGAAAGGTGAGAACTGCTAAATCTTTAGAGGCCGTTTTCTCCCCTTTGAGCTTTTTTGAGTGGCCACAACTTCTCCAAATATTATCTGATTTCAATGTGTTACACATCGTTGGAAAGCTTGGAGACTACACTTATGCCCCAGACTTGTGTCTCTACTTTCCGTGATCGGTCACATTTGGTCCCACTATGAAATACCACATGAAGAAGAAGCCTGACACAGCATTCTGATGATGTATTTTATTAAAATATGAATCAACACAGGAGACAGAAATGGCTTCATAATGTGAGGAGGGGAGATCTGCCATCCCTGTCCTTTATCGGTGACACACCCCTGTAAAACAGGAATGAGGTACCTAAATACAGTGGGGGAAAAATGCACATAGATAAGGGATTCACAATCATCTTCATGGACCCCCTGCCCCCTTATGTTTTGTTTTCTTTCTTTCCAAGCACATGACAGCGAATAAGTGTAATTAAAAGTTTTTTTTTTTATCTTTGTTTAAATATTGTGTACCTTATTAATGATTTATTCAGTCAGGTTTACAGAGCAGTAACAGATAAACAACATGTAGATTTCACCAAAACTGTATGCATCAATACTGTGTGTAATATGATTAAAGATTCTGAGGTACATACCTGTGAGGTAATTGAGGTAATTAATGTGAAACACCTGCAGAGGATTATAAAAGGTAATGGTTCTCTGACTTTGGGGGCTTTTTGGTTACCCTGTTTTTCTGTTATTTTGGGTTGCTGTTTCTCATTATTTGTTTGCTTTATTGTATTAGTTTAGTTTGGGAAGTTTTGTTTCGCAGGCCTGTGTTCTTGGAGTTTGTTTTATGTGTTTGCGTTGATTACGTAGCTTATTCTTTATTGTTAATAATGACTCTTTGACTGGCTTTTGCTTGGAGCCAGCCGTGACCAATATGGGGGCTCGTCCGGCCGTACATTGTAATTAAGAACACCGTTTGGTTATTATCTATCTCTGACTCCGTGAGCGAGTGTTTAGCATGCGCTGTTTAGTTTGTTTGGGAGGCTTCGAGTAACAATTGATTGGGACATAAAGTATGTTTTTTGTTTGTAATTTGAATTTGGAAAACATATATATCAATGAACACAAGCCATCGCACACCTGTAGGTGATAGGTGCGTAGGAAAGGAAGACCAAGCTTGATCGACAATCTACAGATAGGAACTCCCGCACACTATCAGTACTTGCAAATAAAACTTTATTTAACAGCAATGTTTCGGTCTTTCGACCTTCATCAGGCATATACAAATTTACAAACTTTTCCTATTTAAAATACACACATGACCAATCAACAAAGTTACATCTGTAACCACTTAAGCTCATTGATAATCTATAATTGACAACACGTCATCAAACAGTTACAACACGTAATTGTACTCCGTTGCAAACATACTTGAAAACAATACATAAAATTTTAAAAAATAAAAATAAAAAATTATAACATCACATTGAATAATGCTTCATCATTCATACCACTAGGAGATAAAGTCTGAAGTGTGAAAATCCAAAAAAGTTCACGTCTCAACAGGAGCAATTCAATGTCGCCCCCTCTAGGTGGCACATTCACTTTTTCAATACCACAAAAGCGTAAAGAGGAAACATCGTGATTACAAGCTAAAAAATTAGCTGCAACTGGATAGTTTACATCTTTTCTTCTGATAGAGCTCTTATGTTCACTAATTCTTTGTTTTAATTGCCGTGACGTTTTCCCCACATAACCTAACCCACACGGACAACGGATCAAGTAAACAACATAAGTCGAGGCACAAGTAATCAGATTTGATAGTATATTTTTTGCCGGTTCTTGGGTGACAGAAAAAAGAAGTTTTACATGTATTATTGCACTGAGCACAGTTACCGCAACGATAATTGCCATTCTGTATCGGACTCAGCAAACTTTGCGATGGATGAGGACTAACACTTTGAAAACGAGCATGTACCAAACAATCTTTTAGATTTCTAGCGCGTTTATAAACAATCAAAGGAGGATGTTGAAAAATTTCGCTCAACTCTGGATCAGAAGACAACAGATGCCAATGTTTTTTAAAAATTGATTTTATTGTGTAAGAATTTGGTGAATGAGTCGTAATACAAGTGAAAGAATACTTTCTTGCTTTTTTGTCTTCTTTTTTAACAACTCAGACTTCGTTTTTTTTTAAAAAGATGTGTTAAATGCTTCATCAACCCATTCTGAAGGGTAACCTCTATTCAAAAATCTATTTTTCATAATGTTCGATTTCTCAATAAAATCGGAATCAGAATAACAAATCCTCCTCAATCTATAGAACTGACTCTTAGGTAGTCCTTTTTTTTTAAAAGTTGGATGAAAGCTGGTAGCGAGTAAAAGTGTGTTGCGATCTGTCTCTTTTGTAAACAAAGTTGTAATCAACCTCCCTTCGTTCTTCTGTACCCACATATCAAGAAAGTGTACTTTAGAATGATTAATTTCAGAAGTAAACTCTTAAGTCGTCAACCAAGCCATTCAAAAAAGTCACAAGTTCTCGAGCTTCCTCATGATCTCCCAAAAAAATACAAAAAATATCATCAATGTATCTATACCATTTAATGATACGTGAATAAAAGGGATTATTGTCTGCATTCAACACATAACTCTGCTAAAAAAAAAAATAGAAAAATAAATAGATTGGCATAGTTGGGGGCAAAGTTCGAGCCCATCGCTGTACCATTAATTTAAAGAAAAAAATCCTTGTCAAAACTGAAATAATTATATTTCAAAAGATAAGAAGCCATCTCAATAACAAACTCTGAGGGTGGAATGGCAACCTCACGTAACAAAAGATAATGTCTGAGGGCATTAAGCCCTTTTTCATGTGCAATGTTAGTATATAAACTTGTTACATCCAAAGTTAATAATAAAGAATTGTCCGGTAAATCATGTAAATCAGAAATCTTATTGATGAAATCAGTAGAATCCCGAATGTAAGATGGTAACGAATTAACAAAAGATGTGGTCGTGGCCAGCATTTACCCGCTATATCTCTATAGTTACCATAAACTTCGCAGCTTTAAAAAACCAATCATCATTCCTAACGCCGATACCTGACAGCCAATCCAAGTCAGAGTCGGGCAGAAGTTTTCAAAGTATTTTACACCGCGAGTCTGAAACTGGACAATGCCGAACAGAGACTTGCACGTCGGACAGCAAGCTTGAGGCATAGCTTACAATGTTAACGGTCCTGTCAGATACACAGTGATTTTGACTAATTTTAGATCAAAAGCGATGGATAAATAAAAATGTTTGGGTATTTTATATATTTAGCTGCTTTTGTGTGTTTCTAAATCATTTCTGCATTTCCTCAATGTTATAAAATGAGCGGTATAGGCTATATAATATCGCGAGCGGGCCGTTAGCGCAGAGCAAGGAACGAGCAAGTTAGTGAGTTGTCGTCGAAAAGATGAATAAAGCAAATAGAAAAAGATCGAGGGGAAAGAAGATGGCATGTCAACTGATGCGACCGCAGCTCAATAAGTGCATGGTGCAAGGCCACAGGTAGGATTCAAAGTGTGCCGTCCAGGGGCCTCATTTATAAAACTTTGCGTAGGATTTGCGTCAGAAGTGGCGTACGGATGAAACATAGGATGTGCGTACGCACAGAAATATTCGGATTTATAAAACCGTGCGCACGCACGTCCTACGCAGTTTTCCCTTAATAAATCACAATCAATTCTAAATGTAGTGCAGCTTTTGCGGCTTCGTGTCACGCCCATAGTTGCCCATAAATAGTCAGTGAAACGCCCATAGTTGCCCATAAATAGTCTGTGAAACTCCCACAAGTTAATATTCATCGATTGCGAAATCATGGCAAATACAGAGAGGAAAACCAATAAACTTAACTTCACTCAATGTGAAGTAGAAATGATCGTTGGCAAGGTGGAAAAGAGGAGTAAAATGTTGTTTTACATTTTACAGGGCACAGTGTGGGCATTACTAATGCCAAAAAGGCACTTGAGTGGCAAAAGGTTGCAGACGCCGTTAATGCTGCAGCCTCACAACCTCGGACCGTGGCCGAAATAAAAAAGAAATGGTCGGACATCAAAGTCAATGCAAAAAAGCGTCTAGCGCTCCATTACGCATTGTGATGGCATCATGGCATTTTATTACCATCCATTTGATTGAATCTGACAAGCAACAGATGTGTTATGAGGATGAATTGCATAACATGGCAATATTATTGCAGAACATATTTCACTTTTCTTTTTGCAGATATGTGTTAATTAGCATTTCTGTTGAAATCTTCGTTTGATTTTTTTGTTTTACACTGCAGTGCAGATCGATCAAACGGGTGTTCGTGTAGGCTGTTAAATGTAAGACTTGCTTTGTGAAGTCTATTTATGAGAGGCAGTATTGCCATTTCTTTTACACAACGGTCCACAGTTTCACACACTTTCACGTGTTTCTTCCATCCGCCGACGGTGTCGCCATTTTTCATTTCACCCGTTTTTGTGCGTACGCCTGGGTCAGAGCTTGCGTGAAGGACCGCACATTTTCCCGTCAAGTTTGCTTTTTATAAATACCAATTATTGCGTAGAGAGCGGCGTACGCCTTCTTTTGTGCGTACGCAACGTTTATAAATGAGGCCCCAGGCATGTAGGCTAATGCCATCTGGGAGATTCCTAGTCCGGTGCTTTTTGGGCCGATACATCTCATACTTTTTTTTTTGTTTGTCTTAACGGCCCATAGAACTCGTACATCGGCCCATTCGTTTTGTTTTGCTTGATTGGCGGCGCTAGGTTAGTGTGCCGGTGTAATGCATAATGCATTGGTCAAAAAAAATTCAGCCTTATAGTTTGACACCCCATGATGAAACGCGTAGATCAGCGGCACATTGGTTCTTTTTTTTATTTGACACTGGGCTGGCCCAATCACATCTTTAATGTGAAGTATAGAAATAAACTTTCAAGTATAGAAATTAGTACAAGACTAATTATGAAAGTTTCCTTCATTTTTCAGTGTATTTGTTTTACAATATATGGCTATTAATATCATGGGATTAATATTATAATTATTATGTAGTAGTAGTAATGTAGACAGACATTAACTAAAAGAGGTTTGAATTTTTCTTTGTTTTTGTTCTTATATATGTATGTGTATGTATGTGTGTGTGTGTATGTGTATATATATATATATATTTATTATTTTTATGTAGGCCTATATAAAGTTGATTGGATTGGATTTTTTGGATCTGTTAACTCTCGCTCGTTCCTACTCATTCATTTTATTTTATTTTTTGGGGTGGGAGTGGCGGTGTATATATGTAGGCTATGTGTGTATATATATATATATATATATATATATATATATATATATATTTAAGTTGATTGGATTGGATTTTTTGCTGCCGTATCCTTCTCACCTTTTTTACCCCTGACCCGTTTTCATGCCTGATCTTGGTATTTTCTCGTATCTTGAACTACAATCGCCCCTCCTTTATCCGCATGTTTTATAATAATGTTCGAATCATTTATCACATCGGTCAAAGCTTTCTTCTCATTCAATGACAAATTATGAGATTTTTTTTTACTAGAAGAGCAAGTTTCCATCACATCTTGTTCGACCAAACGACAAAAAGTATGAATAGTATGGTTCGACACATTAGGGCAGAAATTACTTTTTGGTTTAAAAAGTGTCCTAGATGAATCCATCTGTATTCCTGTCTGGAATCCAGCGCACTCGGCTCTGCGTTCATGATTCGATTGGTCGAGACTGTTTTCCAAAGACGGCTCCTTCCTGTATTCGAAGTGGACTGTCTTTATAAAATATCTTCTTATTAAACTGTCTGTACACTTACAACGTTCTCAATGCTTCAGTTTGCAGGTAGGGACCCTCATTATGCTACCGTGTTTGTGTTGGACTATTTTGAGCCTTGTTAGTGGTATTAACTAGATTTTTATTTTCATTACTCTATGCCCAATATACTAGCGTTATAAGCTAAACAGTTTTTAGAGATAAAACTCTTTACATTCGATAATCATGAAAACAAATCTCAGAGAACGGTTGACTATGTACCAATGTGTAATTAGACCAAAGGTTTGTTTTGCGCCGGAGTTGTCCTTTAACACTAGAACTACCGGAATTCCATAACTACTTAGAACGACCACAGCGGTCATTCTGACCGTTCATACTTTGACGGTCATATGGCCGTACTGAACATAATTTTCGTCATGTCATATCTACATTTGAACCTTTCTCTTTAAGTTTTCCAATGATGATTTTAATTCCTGTCGTCATGTTATAACGTCATCACCCTTAAAACAAGCACAAAAGAAAGATTGCCCCCGACAGGTCTAAGGAAATAAGGAAAATTTTGCGTCAAAATTATATTTTTCACCACACTCACCACGTGAATAGACATGCAAAAAAGTTAGTGGTCAAAGCTTCATACCGTATTTAGTACAGCCCTGTTTGTAAATAAGTTCAATAATCAATACAAAATCTAAAAATAAATGGATATACAATGTTACGATAGGTAATAATAAAGGGCTAATTTGAACAGTGCAAAAAAACCCCGCATCATTCACTAACGCGTACGCAGTCCACACAAACGCCTCATTTCGTGTGCAGCTCCCACACACTACTTTGTGACATTTGGGTCAGGGGATCTCTGGATAATCCGTAATTCGTTTGTAATTATAAAACGAAAACACCGTTTTTCTGTTTTTTATTTCAAAACGAAAAACCAAATAACCGTTTTTGGTGTCAGAATCAAAAAACTAAAAACCAATTAAAAACGGCCCGTTTTTCGTTTTTGGCGATCATTTTATCGTTATTCCTTTTTGAACAAAGATTGAAGAGAGTCAGGGGGATCTCTGGATAATCCGTAATTCTTTTGTAATTATTAAACGAAAATACCGTTTTTCTGTTTTTTGTTTCAAAACGAAACACCAATTAAAAACGGCCCGTTTTTCGTTTTTGGCGATCATTTTATCGTTATTCCTTTTTGAACAAAGAATGAAGAGAGTCAGGGGATCTCTGGATAATCCGTAATTCGTTTGTAATTATAAAACGAAAATACCGTTTTTCTGTTTTTTGTTTCAAAACGAAAAACCAATTAAAAACGGCCCATTTTTCGTTTTGGGCGATCATTTTATCGTTATTCCTTTTTGAACAAAGAATGAAGAGAGTCAGGGGATCTCTGGATAATCCGTAATTCGTTTGTAATTATAAAACGAAAATACCGTTTTTCTGTTTTTTGTTTCAAAACGAAAAACCAATTAAAAACGGCCCGTTTTTCGTTTTGGGCGATCATTTTATCGTTATTCCTTTTTGAACAAAGAATGAAGAGAGTCTTTGAACTTCAGTCAATTCGTTTTTCGTTTATAAACCAAAAACGGAAGTCACGTGGTCTATTCCTTTTTTGGAAGCTAAAGTAACCGGTAACACTTTCAAAATAAAAGTAACTATTAGCGAGGTGATTGTAGACCAAAACTGAACTAATATAACGTTTTTTAGTACAACTAAAGTAGCACTGGGTGTGAAAAAAACACTTTAGTTAACTGAAATAAAAATTAAAACTAATAAAATAATAACTCTGGCTGTTAGGGAGAATTAAACATTTGTAACACCATTGGTGACCTGTAACTTCAGATCAAGACAAGTGAACTCATTTTATATGTAGCTTAGGATAGCAGGTAGCCTATTTATTTATTTATTTATTTATACGTTTCTATTATTTAATTCACATTTTAGTGTTGTAACATATTTATAGCCCTTCTTGGTATGTGGAAGCTCAACCAGCAGAGGTCACTCTACCCCCTTCTGTGCACCGACTCTTTCTGTGGCGACAACAGGCAACAAGGGTTTGACCTTTTGGACTTGTGTTTATATCAAAGAGAAGGCAAGCACTGCTACCAACAGAAGCTAATCAAGTTTGAAGGGTGTGCAGAACTTCACCTGCCTTCCAGCTCCTCTTTCTACGGCACTATAGCTGCTAAAAACTCTCTGCTTCCACCATCTACTGTTATATTACCCCTTCTGTGTCAAAACAAAAATCTTCCAAAACAAATCTATAAAGTTGTATACTTTTTATTTTCCTTTGCATTTTTCTCCAGTGTAATATACTTATTATGTTAGTTAAGTAGATGAACTAGTTCTCATTAGTTATGTATGTAGACCTACTTGTGTGTGAAACCTAGCATTACTCAGTCAAAAATTATCTCTAGCTCTGGGACTTTCAGATCTTTTAGGGCTTTTTTGGGTTTAATTCTGTTTGATGAACCACCAGGGAAAGGCAGTGCTCTGTACTCTTGGTACTTGTGTAAAGTAAAATAAAAGTGAAGTTAAATCATTTAGGTTTTCTCCCTCATACTCGTGTCAGGGCCTCCCAGAGTTTCCCCAATACCTGGAGGATGTGAGCCTGTGCACTGTGTGCAGGGTTTAAGGACTGATGATAGTAGCAAGACTGGCCCCAGTCAATCACCATCACTCTCTCTTCAAATAAATGCTGGACTGCTTTATATTTATATATACATATAAAGTATATTTTATATTTAGATATTTACATCATGGTTTATGGTAAGCCACATCTTTGAATTGTGGCACTACTTTTGTGGAATTGGATATTGAAATAAGTGTGTACTAAGACTAACTGTGCTAAGCCCCCATCCCCATTCTCTTACTGGTGTTGTCCTGTCTCTGTGGTGTCTGTTGTGTGGTGTTTGTGGCCCTCATCCCCAAATCAATTTATAATTAAATAAATAATAAAACAAAGGAGTATAGTAATACTCTTGTTAAATGTAAAATGTGTCTGGCGCAACCGGGCGCAACATGGTATCCAGCTCCTCAGGCTGTGGTGCAGAACTAACCATATGGCTGATGGACAGAGTGGGGTTAGGGTAATTTTGTACCATGGTTTTGACACGTAAGGGTTTATGTTCAAGACTAGACTAGTGAGATCAAATGTTCAATTATTTAAGGTTATGTCCAAATTTGTAGAGGAAACAGAGGTCAGATATCAAGGAAATGGAGTAAATTCTGAAAGGGCTTGCCGCATAGCAGGTCAACTAAACAACCTTCATGGCAAGTGGTCCAGACAAGCCCCCTGCCATGAGTAAAGCAATTCATCAGTTTCCAATGATGGTTCAAATTTCTCTGACTGTATTTATTTTGTAAAAATGCTCTACTGTAGTAGAGGTTACTAAATTCTCTTTCACCTTGTTTAAATCTATGCTTTCACTATGCCTGCAAAGTTTTATATACATTTTCTCCATAGCACTTGGTTAATGTTTTTTACTTACAATTTACAGTTTTTTCCAATCGCTATGACAGTTTTTTCAATACATTTAACAAGTTTCCTAAACTCTTAACGCACTAACACACCTAAAACACACAATTGGCAAAACGGTTAATTTAATGTTCAAAATCACACATTGTAAACTAAACTCCAAAACTAATTTTCAATATACAATAATACACTAACACAATACACTATGTCTAACAAAACACTGCAAACATGTCTCAAAATCAAATAATTATTCAAAACACTAACACATGTTCTCTTCCAACAGGAACATTTAGTCAATCATAACACAATGACAAAAAAAAAACACTATTATCAGCTGAAATTAAAGAAACTGCATTATTTTATGTGTCAGGTCTGCCCTTATACAACAGACAGTATATTGTATTGATCATAGATTGTGTTTTGCACTTTAGTTTCTTTTGATGCCTCTCTACATTTTTGTTTTGTTGGGTTTAGTAAATGCATGCATTTTGTTTCTTTTCCTGCAGAAATTCAATACAAAAAATGAATGACCATCTCAGAGTAGCTTTATAGAATGTAGTTTATGAAAAAAAAGACAGAGACAGAATTGCTGCAATACAGTAAAGACTTTATTTGCAAAAGGACATTATTGAAATATAACAAAATATGCAATATAGCTGCCATTTGTTTGTGAAAATACTAAATATACGAACAAAAAAAGCACAAGAAGAATAAAAAAAAGAGTAATCTTCTAATCTGCCCGGTCTTCTGCATTTGGCCACGTGTTCTCATCCACATCACACCTGATATCTTCTCTGGCAAGGCATTGTGGGAAGAATCTTTTGGCATGCCTTATCCACCCCTGGCAGTGTTCAGCTGTGATGTCTTGGTATGCAGCATCCATTGCATCCAGGAGGGACATTTGGTCCTGTGGATGATGGTCAAAAACCTTCCATCTCCAGGATGAGAAAAACTCCTCAAGTAAGGAGCAAGGAAAAGGGACGTCATCATAGGATGGGTGTCAATGCTGTGACTGCACGGGAATGGTGGAATGCCACATTGTCCCATGTGATCACGTATAATGGCAAGTGGTCTCTCACCTGTCCCCTTTCTACCTCTGGCACAAGTCTTTCGTGCAGGTCTTATTTCATTACCCTAGCTCTGGCTCTTCTTGGAGCGTCACCACTCATTCTAACTCCTCTCCCTTGTCCTGGTACACATCTTCCTATACCTAGTGCAGACATTTTTTTTGTGAGTTTTTTTTTTTTGCTCTATATTGTTCCCTTTCCACAAAAGATCAGCCAAAAAGGTCCTCTTTTATACCATAGGGTCATGCGCTTGAAAGAACCTCAACACCTGAGTGTGTTTCCTATAGTAATCAGCTGTGATTTATATATTTGCATAATTCAATCAGCTGTAACAATAGAATAAAATACCGGGATATATTTGTGTTTCAATTCACAATATAAACAGCTGTTTACCTTGACTTTAGCCTGTAAGGTTAGGGTTAGAACATGGTATCTGTTCTGACATACAGTGTTAAAGCACTGGTAAATTTGGCAGTAAAAATCCATTGTTTTGGTCTTGTTTGAGCTTGTGTGTAAAAGAAGTTCAAGCATTTTAAATTTGTGTTACAGTTTTTTTCAATTGTTTACACACTAAAATAAAAATTTCCGCACAATTTGCAAAATTCTACTCCAATGATCAAAACACCTCCACAGATTTGCCCAACATTACACACAATATCTGCTTCACCCTTTTTGCAAAACATTACACTCAGTGATTTGTAAAACTCTACACACATTTTCACACCTTAGACACAGATAAGGATTGTGAGGTTACTTCCTTGTCATTACAAAGCCCTGGATTGCCAGTGACAACACTAATGGACAAATTGGATAAACACATCCACCAGGTGTGGAAGCACACATGTGCTAATTTGAAAACGCAGCACTCAGGTGTGCTATAAAAGGCAGCAGGTTCACCTGTCTTCGACAAAAATGGAAGGAGCTAGAAGAAGAAGAAGAGTGAGAATGAGAGGGGGAGCTCAAAGAGGAGATGAAGGAGGTAGAGGAAGAGGCCCAGGTAGAGGAAGAGAAGAAGGAGATAGAGGAAAAGGAGAAGAAGGAGATAGAGGAAGAGGAGAAGAAGGAGATAGAGGAAGAGGAGAAGAAGGAGATAGAGGAAGAGGTCCAGGGGAAGAGGAGAAGAAGGATAGAGGAAGAGGCCCAGGTAGAGGAAGATAAGGACTTGAAGAGTTGATAGAACCTGAACAAAGAAGACTCATTGATTTCATTGTTGGTTGATAACTGTAACTGATTATGGTAAGAAATACTGTAAGTATTGAAATAAATACTTGAAATCTTCAGTCTGCAGCATCAGTGTTGTGCAGTGCTTGGTAAGTTTATAGTAGGCCTATTTGTGTACATTCTCCCTATATCTCAAACTAATCGTGAAGAATGTTGTGGGTTTGTCACTTTTTTTTTTTCATCTAAATTATCCCTTACATAACTATGTCTGGCCAAAAATCTAGCACATGCTATTTCCTAAAATTACTTTTTATACAAATGTGTTTTTTATTTATCACAGCAGTGTGAAACTGTCTGCAATAGTGTCTGATCATTGAGGACTGTGTTGGTTAAATGAAAACTAATAGCATTTTCATAGCATAGCAATATGTGTATATGTTTTGACTGAAGTGTGTATGTTTTGACAGAAGTGTGTCATTTTGCAAACAATCTAGGAATTGTGCTAATTGAGTGTGGTGTTTGGATAATTTTGATTATATTTTGAAAAAAAGAACCAGGTTTTCAAAATTGTGTGTAAACTGTAAAGCATTGCTAAATTTGGCAGTAAAAATCCATTGTTTTGGTCTTGTGTGTAAAATAAGTTTAAGCATTTTAAATTTGTGTTAATTGTATGCATTTTGTGTTAAAGCAACAAGAAATGCGTTTAATAGTATAGCTTACACTGATAACTGTGTTAAGAGTTTTGGATAATTGTTAAAAGTATTGAAAAATCTGTCATAGCAATCGTAAAAAACTGTAATAAATCAAATTGCAGTTGCAGTTGAAAACCAGGTACATCATGCAATTACATTTTTATTACAAATTAAATTGGCATTACGGTAACTGAAAAAATCAACATGATTCTTTCAAACAGTCTAATATGAATAAAATATTTTCAAAATATATATAGACATGGATATATAACATTACTAAATCCTACACTCAAGATCCAAACATGGTAATGTAATTGTCACTTACAGGTGTGGAATGTCTTGTCAAAATACCATCATAGAATTCTAGACCTCTATAGTTTTCAATATTCAAGATTTTTTGTGTCTGGACCACCACTGTACAAACATGTCCACATTGCATAGGCCTATAAATGATAAACACTTCTTTAGGGGAGGCTTCATTTAATGGGTGATTTTCATATGGTTTTACTCATGTTTCATTAACATAACAAAGTAAATATCATTTGAAGTAATACAATCGTCTTTAAAAATGTTGGATGAAGACGTTATATTTAGCAAAACAAAATCTACAAGAGCTAACCCCTCTGTTGATTGTGTTTCGTATACTGTAGCAACAACAAAACAGGTAGTCAATGTTTGGGTGGTGTGACAGGATAGCACAGCAGCCATTCTCCGAAAGCCCTCTGTGATGCCTTGGTGATGTGAGAGGGTAGTGGGAAAGGGTGGCACAGCAGTGTCGAATCCTCATTGGCACAGTCATTCAGTCAAGCTGTAAGAGATTTCCGGAGAGCAAAGAGATAAAGACATAAGACTATATTGGATACAACTAAAAACTAAAAAATCTGTGTCAGACAGTTGAAAGATTTGCAGTTGAATTTCATAAACCCATATTTTTTTGGGTTTCAAAAACAACAGTGTAGCTACAGGAATACCAGAGACTTGAAAAAGTCAAATAGAGACTTGAATATCTTTCGGCTTCCCCGAAGTCATAAATATGACAATCTTTTGGTTTCCCTGCAAATAATCCTAATAATACTTTTTTCATTAATACATTTTTTAGTCAGTCACTTTGTTTTTGCCATACTTGGTAACCATTTTATAAAAGCAAAAGCTCAGTTCAAGCAGGATTATGTGTCTATTATATCACAGTTAAGGAGGTTGTCAGCCCAACATGAACAGTGCCCCTTAAGTATGATATAATAAGTGTATACTGAAGCCTGAAGTGAGCTATTGCTTAGATATTAAGATGCTTCAATAATTCAGGACTCTAGCTGATCATGTTTCTACACACACACGCCCACACACACACACACACACGCACACACAAACACATACTTGGGATGAAAGATGAACCAAGTGCATTAATGCATTTTGGAAGGGCCCAAAATTGTGGTTCACTGTCTCGTCAAGCAGGACTGTGATGTCTGAATACGCCTCAGCGAAGCGCCTCTCAGCCTGATGACGTTGCGTTGCATCCACAAAGGGATCTCTACCAAAGACTGATGCTCTTGTTAGGCTGGCGTGATTTTCTTGGTCATACAAGTCAGCAGCCTGACTTGCAGTTGGAAGCTGATCTGCAGTGAGCTTCACCCTGCAGCCACCTTCTGCCAAGACATTTGGAATGCCTCTACCTGGGGAAAAGATGATTGTTTTGAGTAGGGACAACAAAAAAAGGACCATTTCATGCATATGTGTTGAACCGGATTTATGAAATCAGTCACTACAAGAACATTTCCCAAGTCCATTTTCCTAACCTACCTCTAGATAGAGAAAGTGTATTGAATTAATCCCAAATGGAAAGTCCGAATTTATAGAAAACTGCAATTATGACACAGGATGGATCCTAATCCTACTCAGACCTGTCAGATGATGATTCAGATTCTGATCGTTCTCAAGAGTGGAAAAAAAGCATTGAAGTTGTAAAGAATGACACAAGTTGGGACCATCTTAGTAGCTCATTATGCTCAGGCACTTATGCTCAAACACACTAACACCCCGAAGAAATATGCTGTGGAATTTTTTTTGATAAATCCTCAAATACCTGAAACTGAATGGCTATTCCATGCGTCAACAAAACGCTGAAGTCCAATATTGGCAATCTGACATGACAGGTTTGACAAGCAGAAACGCACAGTGTTGTCTTCCATGTTTAGCCTCTCCTGATTCACGAGATTTATGATTGCCGACTTTATAGGATAAGTCAGACGGTTGTTGACCTCAGGCCACACACGTTCAATTCTGTGGTTCTGAAATAAATAGTGAAAAAAGACATAAAATAGTTACATAATATACACTCTGTGAGTACTACTGAGGTTGATATTGACTATCACCTATATACAGCGTGTTAGCCTTGTAAGAAAAAATTAAGTGGACGTCGAAGATCTCAAAAATGAAGTTTATTACAGCATAGCAGTGGCAAGGTACACGAAGCACCTTGGGTTCACCGGCGTCAGAATGAACCCAGAACATCCAAATCTTAAACATTTTATACTGTATTACATTCGTCTTCCCCCTCAGCATGTAAATGTAGCTCTGTTTTAAATGTAAATGGAGAATAACAAATTCGTCTTCCCTCTCAGCATGGAGCTGAAGTTCTGTCTTAAATGTAAATTGAGGATAACAACAAAAGTGGTAGCCCTCTATGATCACATCTTTGATATTCTGTTAAATCAGAACGGCCAAATGTTAAGGTGATAAGATCTATTTGAAGTCCCTGTAATCAAGATGGTTCTCGATTGCCCGCTGCCGCTCCCACGCTATAGGTGATAACTGTTACTCTGTCATACTATTTACATTACTGAGATTGGAAGGAATTGTCTCTATGATAAATAAGCTCTTTTAAGTGAAGGAACATTTAAATATATATATATTGGAGTGGAAGTTGGATCGGAGCAGACTATAATTTCTTACAGCCTCGAAAACCCAGCTGTATTCTAACATCGATTTAGCTCTCCTCATTAGCTAGGCTCCTTACATGCTTACTAATTATTTTTTTTGAGTTGGGTTTACGACATTGACAGCATTGTGTTGGACAGATGTGTGTAGCTGTGTTCATGATGGAGTGGAAGAGAGAGGGACAAGCGAGAAGATGTGCTGCGCAAATGCGCTACGCCGCTCTGCATTTAAATACGATTTAAAAAAGGCCTGGGAAAAAAAAAGATAATCAATATGTGGTGGTCAGCGTTGATATCGCGGCGGGCCGCCACAAATAAATGAACATATGGTAAACACTGACATGCATTTTGATCTATTTTGTGATTTCCATTATTTATCCATAGCCGCTTATCAGACTGTGAAGCTTGAAAGTTAAAATGGGCAGATTTGTCCAACTTGACCGAAACAGCACTATTTAAAACTTTATTAATGATCACACCAGCCATTGTTGCATTGTAACATCTGGAACCAGTCCAGCAAGCATTCCTTTCGGATATTTCTACAGTCCAATGATTTGAACATATCTGAGTATCACACCGTTCACACCAAGCACGATAACTAAAGATAACGATAAAGATATAATTCTAAAAATCGTTCTCCATATTAAAGAATAACAGAGTTCACACCACAACTATAACGATAAAGATATGAGGAACGATATCGTTGGGATCACTTTCAGAACGATTTTTTTCCAGCTGTCCAACGATAAAACACTGACAGCCAATCAGAATCCATTCTAATTTAAAGGTCTCGCGCATCCATTTCCGCTACTTTGAAACCGCAGCGCGGGCGCGCGTGCTTACAATAAAAAGACTGTTATCGGTCGTTGGTGTGGACGCATATATAGTTATCTTTATCGTTATCTTTATAGTTATCGTGCTTGGTGTGAACGGGCCTTTAGGCTGGAATCAGGTTGTTGCGCTGTGGGGTGCAACCTGACCTTGGGAGCAAACGCAATTTTGTAAATAAAAATGTTAAGGTTTCCTAACGAAGAGGGAGACAGCGGTATTCAAATATGTGTAGGCTATCTGAGTGATATCCGGTACAGTGTTTCCCATACATTTATTTGTTGCGGCCCACCACATTATCAGCGCTGACCTCCACATATCGATTTATGTGTTTTTTACTATTTAAGATGGGAAAATCTGTATTTGACTGCAGAGCTGCATGCAGCGCACATTCACTCGCTCGCTCCCTCTCTCTCTCTCCCGCAAACACATTGACAGCGGACCAGTCTGTGTATTGAATGGTTAGTATCATGAACAACGCTACACAGATCCATCCAACACGCTGTCAATGTAGGAGACCCACCTTGAAAAAAGTCATTAGCAAGCATGTAAGGAGCCTAGCTAAAAAGGAGAGCTATCCCAGACAGCATTTACATCTGTGCCAGGTCCGTTTTCGAATCGGCAGATCCGCGCAGCAGTCGCACTCTATATGCAGATCTGCACCAACTCTGCGCCAGACTTGTCTGTAGCTTCGACTGTGACAGTCCGTCCGGCGGGTGCGGCGCCGATCCGGGGCAGCTGCGCAGACCATACGCGCCACAACTGAATTGAGTCCGCCCGGCGGGTGTGGGCCGGATCCGCGCGAGTTGCGCAGACCATACCCGGCGGGTGTGGGCCGGATCCGCGCGGGTAGCGTAGACCATACGCGCCACAATTGAATTGAGTCCGCCCGGCGGGTGTGGAACGGATCCGCGCGAGCTGCGCAGACCGGACGCGCGGGCGCCACCCCGCATAAGCCCGCTGACAAGAGTGGAAGGATGCAGGCTGCACCATCTTTGCTATTGGTAAGTGAATTATACAAGTATAATTTAGTAAGTACATTATAAAAGTAAACTGGTGTTGATGTCATGTTAGTCTGTTACATAATTATATTAAAAATAAAAGTTTACAAATGTTTACACTGACATTCTGACAACCCGAGACGTGTCAGATAACGTTAAGCTGGGTAGTGCTAACGTAGTTAGCCTAGGCGGTTAACTGGTAGTAGGCTATAGATTATTTTAAACATCCACAACTAATAGTGAACATAGGCTCTAAGGCTGAATCGGCGATATTTGCTTATTATTCACCAAAAATGCTGAATATCGTGTCCATTGTGTGTTAAAATCGTATAGCCATAGCCATAACTTAGCCTACTCGTTACCAGCGGTGACCGCTGCTGCAACAATAACAAATGAATGACTTCCCAGTTCCCACGTCCAAAAATACATTAAACTAGTTCAACGTCAGTATATCAATTCTCACTGTATTATACCGGCTGTAGAGTGCGACACGATACGTTAGCTATCAAAATTATTAATGTTGAGCTGTTTGTGAAATAACGTTAGGCTAAAGCGGTTTTTAATTTCCATTGACTGATTATTGCAGTGTTCGGACATATTATTTATAGGCCGTTAATAACTTAATTAGGCCTATACTTCATTGTATAATCGACCTAAATGTTTTAAAATAATTTTCAACCTAAGCCTATTATTATCCTTGCAGCGTGTCTGTTATGCGCAGTTAAATTATTGCGTGGCAAATTAATTATAATAGCCTATCAATTTAACAATAAAAGAAGGCCTTCCCTATTAATAATAACAATAATAGTAGTAATACAGTCATAATTTAATAGCCTACATAAATTGGAAATGCTAAATCCTCTTAAGACGATCGAGACACGGCAGGCAAAAACATCGTAAAAAAATATTTTTCTTCTCAATAGGACAGGTTCAAAATTATTTTTCCATTGGCATTGTTCACATATTATATGGAGAAATAATTACAGAGGGATTTATGGATATCTTGTTATCCTGTAGCTAAATCAGAATATAGGCCTGTCAAAAACCGTAAAGTTTTTTTCGCCATGTTTTTTTGCAATAAAATGTTATCAGACTAGGAATAATATATTTACAAATCCCGTTTTCACATTGGAGCTGTGAGTGTAAATGTTCACGTACAAGTATGAATATTTATTGTACAAGTTCTCAAATTCACATAGGTGCTCTCGAGTCTTGATACTCTTTTACCTAATACTACTCACTCCACACCACTTTAGTCACATTTATTATTTTGTGCAAGCATTTTACTATAATGTCATGTAATAAAGACTTTGAATATTGAATCTAATATTTACTCTGTTTCTTTGCTTTGTGTGTTTTTTGTACGTCTTACAGGAGCAGTGTGAGGAAGAATCGCATGTCTGACAAAGCCACCGACACCGAGATAAACCAGCACACCATCGTGCCCGGTCACACCCAGCTAATTAACAATAAATGACATGAGAGTGCAGTGTTCACATTAGGTTTTTTTTTTTATCTTATTTTATTTTATATTGGTTTGTATTGCCTTTTTAAAATAAAAACGTTGTTTGAAAATTACAAATTGTCTGGGTGTTTGTGCCTTAATTGTCTGATAGCCTAAATATGAATCACAGACCAGGGCCAGATGAGCCCCAGATGTAAAATATGAGTCACGGATCTGGGCCAGATCTGCACCACATGTCATGGCATTAATAACTGTACTGGGCCAGTGCTGGCCCAGATCTGTCTCTGATCCGTAATTCCAACCTGTTCCGGTATTGGGCCGTTGGAAAGAATGAGCCCGGCCCAGGTCCGTTTAGCGGATCTGCGCCAAATGCTAATGAAGACCTGGCCCAAATCTGGCCCAAATTCATTTTGCTGTCTGGGATGTTAACCTTATAAAACCCCGCCGCCGCTACAGTTTCATTCTGTGGGAAACACAGCGGTAAATCAGACACGTCAGTAGAAAAACATTCTTGTCTCAAATTTTTGTTCAACGGGTCTGGTAGTGTGACCTTATCACATCTCAGTTTGGCCAAGTAACGTTTCTTTTCTTCGACTGGCAAGAAATACTAGCTAATACTAAGGTTATTTACTTGTTATGGATTGTTTGCGGAAGTCTGCCGGAAGTTAAGTTTGGGCCAGAGTACTGCACATGCGCAGTACCGTTGAAAGCGTCTATAGAAAGAAAAACACATACCTTTGTTGACTGTGTTTGCAAATATGGTGGCCTTTCTTGGTCCAATCTGTACCCAGACAGCTTGTCTTGTACAAAGAGAGACAAGAGGAACTCTCGACCATGGTCGACTCTGACTTGATCCCATAGTCCATAGTTGAGAACTGCAGACCTATTTAAATATGTAAATAAAATTATAGATGTCTGTTAATGCTGAAGTACACATTACTGAAGTGTATGGCACATACTCACTTGTAAACTTCATCATAAATGGTGAGGTTATTTTTAATTGGCATGGTGGAGTGGCCAACCAATTTACCACTGTAGCCATCTATGGCTATGACGTATGTCACGCCAAACATGACCATCTTCTCGTTCTGGTCAATATGCAGTTTTTGACCCATGTATGCTGCATGGTAGGGCATGGGATTCAGGTTTCTTAATCCCTAAAAAGGATAATACAGATGGATGAACACTGATAAGACGTGTATGGTTGTGTGACATTAAACAAGCAGTTCACATAAAACACAATTCAGCCTGTTTTTTACTTACATGAGATGTTATATAGCCATCAAAATACTTTCTGCAGGGTTTGATGAGGTTGCTAAATATTTCTGCTCACTCTGATACAATTTACAATGGGATACTTAAAAGTCATATAAACAAAACACGACTGCAAACCTAATTCCAATTATATTTGGACCCATTTTATAAATATATTTTGACCCAATATCCATTTTAATGTGATTTTCAGAAGCAAACATATATATAATTTTAGGCTAAATTGCATTCTGGGTAACCTAAAACCATTTGTGCCCCTTAAAATATAAATTAATTAAATTTATATTTAGCATACAAACTACAAATGATATAATGGACATTGTTTTGAAGAAGTCCTGGATTACTAACACATTTCCGCTTTACTGTCTATTACAAACATACACAGAAATTATGTGAGTGAGAGAGAAAGAAATGTGATCAAGGATAAAATTTAAAATAAACCACAGGATTTCACAATTCAGAGCAAAGTGTAAGGCATGAGGAATTTCTGTGAAAACATACTTGACTGCGTGCCCTGTGGTATGGCGGCTGGACAACACGTAGTGCACCTGCAACACGTTGTTGAGAGGCATGTACGCCTTTGCTGGCTAGATACCCAGCCATCATCCGTCGACCATATGTTGGTCCTGTCTGACAACATCAAAATACAAGTTGTTGTTAAGCTCATTAGTTCATGCCAATATTTATAAATTTAGTAGTATCAGCCACAGGAAAATACTTAGTAACTAGGCTACTGAACAGACAGTGTCAAAAGCTCTTACTGTAATGGGTCATGGTAGATAAATACTAACATACCCTGCATGACAAGTAAATGTAGGTAAATTTTGTGTGTTATATATACACTGTTAGCCCTTACCAGGTTTTTTTTACAGTAAAATACAGGCAACACTGTTGCCAGTAACTTACTGTTAATTGTACAGTTATTTACTGTAATCTACAGTATGGTACTGTAAAAATGCACTAAAACTCAAAGTTAACTAATTTCACTTGCAGAAACCGATTGCCTTAAACTGTCATTTAAAAGTATTAACTAAAATGTATAATGCATTAATAACGTGAGCAAAGTTACACTTTTGTACCACAAAAAACTTTTGTAAATAAAGAGATTTCCACTGGACCAACAACTACACAGTCACTGCCTTTTAAATAAAGCAACATGCAGAATATCAAAATCTGAATAAATATAAATATGAAAATCATCATATTGCCTGTTCATTCACTAAATAATTCGTTCTCGCTCATTCAGAGATTAATCCTCAACCAAAAGTATAACATTATCACCACAGCAATAAATTACAATTACTCTTTTTTTAACACATCATACATAAAAAAAACAGAGCTACACAGGCTCGTAGAAACACAGAGATATCAAAATTTAGCACATTAATCTCAACAATGGTGGCAATATATTTTTTTCATGCAGCAGTGCATGCTGGGAGTTTTATGCTATCCTGGAACCCAGCATGCACTGCTGCATGAAACTTTTGATTGTTACCATTGTTGAGATTCATATTATAATTGTTGATGTCTGTGTGTGTCTGAGTCAAGCAGGATTTGTTTTTAATGCATATATGATCACAATGAAGACATGATTAACCGAAATATTGATTTCATGTTGTAGATTCACAGATTTATCTTATACCCATAAATTAATTTAAGTTCCATATTAAATACCCATACATTCAAAGAATATATACTGATCAGATATATCCAGGATGATTGTGACATCATCACAAAGACCACAAATACCATAAACAGCAGATCTACTTCCTCTTGACTTTTTCTTGCCATAACAAATGTGTTTTATAAACTCACAGTTACAGCAGCCAGAGAGAAACTAATGTTATAAAGTCAAGAGACCAACTAAAGCAAATACTGATCTCCATTATGGTGACAACAAACTTTATTATTTTTACTTTATTATCTGTTAATTCTCAACAAGAACTTTTGTACATGTATGACAGAAATAATGTTAAACTGGTTTGTAAACTGGTTTCACACTCAGTGTGTCTGGAAGTCAGTTGTAGTTCTTGTGTTTCTCTTTTTTCTGTTCTTGTTTCTCTGTCTTTCAGTGATTCTGCTTATCAGGTGTTCATCAGTGTCTCAATTCACTCACTTCTTTTCATTCAAGTGGACTATATTAGAGAACTAATGTAGGGAATAGTGAATGAGGGTATAGGATGTGATTTTGAACACAGCTTCTGAGTGTCGACTTTGAGAGCTGTTAATTCACAGTATATTCCTGTAGGCTAGTTTTGTTTTCTACAGTATATTACTGTTTTAATGGAAAATGGTATGATAGTGTCAGAATTTGGCCTTTTGCCAGTATTTTACTGTAAAAAACCTGGTAAGGGCTATCAGTGTACCCTTTATCTTAACTCACCTCTTGAACAGCTTGCACTACTGCAGATTCTAGCTGAGTGTTGGACACTACTTCCTTCTGCTTTAGATTATATCTGAGACAGAATTTTTTTATATTATGTATGGAACCACCCTTTTCCAAGCCCATGGAGACGAGGGTAGAAAAAATTTCCTCATATGTGCTTCCTTGCAGCCTCATGTCTTTTATTGTCTCCAAATAACTTTCAAGTGCCATCTTGTGAGCAGCAGATGTACTTGTTTTGTAACCTGAAATAAGGAAAAGTAAAAAATATTTAACTTAGGATAAGTGGTGCTGATGGTTCTACATACTCTACTATTTACAAAACATTTATTCATTTTCATTCAATGGTAAGAAGTCTGTCCTCACAATCCTCTTTAACATGTACACTACAGTTCAATTTCCTCAAACTGAGAAGACCAAAGCAAAAATATTTTGTAGGTAAGGGACAACAGGCAATAACATGCACAGCAAAAAAAGGTGCAGACACGCCCCTTAGTTACAGTTGCTAAGGCCGACAAACTGTCCAATGTGTGGGAGTTTTATCATGGCTTGACACAATCTATTAAGTTACTGCACTCCCTGGATAAATATTGGCTAATGTTTGGAAAAAGCATCACAGAAAGAAGCAAAAGGTTGTATTCAGGCTGACTCAAAACAGACTGAAACAGATGTGGAAAAAAAACCATAAAGACGGAAGCTAAAGCCCGTCTCTATTCACTATTACAATCATTACAAAGTGTAACAGTCGGGTTATATAACGTCACATTCAGTAGGAAGTTAGCTAGCGTTAGCTAACTAACATTACATTAGGAACAACCCACAGCATATATATTTTTCTGGATTTATTTTAGGTTTTGAAAAGGGAATAAATTGTACTTCTCCTTTCAACCTCTCTGGGTAGCGACTGTAATTACTACAAGTGCCCCAGAAACAGTGTTTGAACCATATTTTGGAAAAATAAAAGAAAAAGCTAGAAAACGACTCCTTTTGCATTAGAGTCAGTGGAGCACAGCCATGAAAGTGTTGGACCTCAGTTCGAGCATTGGAGCAAAAACACTAAATTGGTAGCACAGCACAGGACAGAGAGCAGCACCATAGAACACACTAGACAAGACAATATGGCCATAACAACTGAAGGCTAAATTAGACTAACATCATTACTTCGGGTGCCTACCACACACATAAACGGCCATGCACAGAAAGACACACACACACACACACGCACGCACAATAACAACAACAACATTGTGCACACGCATGCATATATAAATTATGCAGTAGCCTACATAACTTAACGTTAAAAAAATAACAAGGCGGGAAGGAAGCGTGTAACGTTACTACAGTCACTAGGAACTGAATATTGTACAATGACCATGAAAGCGAAGTAATTTCAACAACATAGCATCAAACATTTGTGGGTTTCACAACACAAATAGGTTATTTTAACATGCCTTTAATGTAAGTTAACTTAATGTTACTGTTAAGTTACATGTCAAGTAACATTAACTTACAACAGTAAGTCCATTTTATCTAACATTAGCGGCAAAATGGTAAATTCGGTAACGTTATTATACATATGACGCTGTACATTCCAAATATCTACCTGTAAGTCCAAATATAACTTTCTCTTCTTCTGTCTTCAGTGTTGGTCTGGTTCTAGGTGTATTTCTGTGAAATGGGGGTGATGGGCACCGTCACCTAGGAAACAATTCGAATAAGCGCGCGCACACTTGATGGACACCAATTTCGCGTCGTTCTTACTCTGCCTCTGATTGGCTCATCTAAACCAAAACCTAAATTTTAACCAACCCTGATCAACGGAGGCAGAAACTTTCTCAGGAAAAAAAACTATAAAAAGACTGTATTACGCGCCTTTTCAACCGAAATTCAAAATGTTCCATCAGGAGAGAGTGACCCTTTGGCGTAGCGATAAAACAATTAACATTCGGCATGTTGATCTCTCTGTGAGCAATATTGCCCGTATATTCAAGGTTTGTACAACTTTTATTTATTAAAAACTTTACTGTATTGGGGTGCAGCTGGAAGCATGTTTTTCGCTTGCCTGGATAAAATGTAAAGTAGCCAAAGAGTAAAGACTGTTCGTTTTTTATTTAAGGGGCTACCGGAGGAGATTTGAGATCTGTAACGTTAGTCAAAAAAGACTTGACCCTCCCTTCGCCAGCAATACATTTGTCTATGACCCTCCAAAATGATTGTGAAAAAAGGCATGACCCTCCCCGATCATTTATTGATTACTTCTGTACTGGTTTGGCAAAGATGTCCAGATAGCCATTGTTTTTTTTACCACCATGACAAACGACTAAACTCCTGCTTTCTCATCTAAGGACTGTAACGATAGACCAAGCTACATTCGGTTCGTTTCACGATTTTTGATTTTAGATAAAAATAAAAAAAAGGTGTTCGGTGCATGCTGTGCATATGTAAGGGTGGCGCTGCCAATAAAGTATCTAAAAGCTGCCACAAAGAACCGGCAAAAGTAATGATTATGAATGTCAAATATAGCAAGGAGACATTTTAATTGTTTATTAATAATAAGTTTTCTGTGTCAGTATCGGACTCGGCTACAAAGATGAAATTAACGATGCTGACACGCGATCTTCGCAGTGAATGCGCCAGAGAGAAATGCACATTTCATACGGATTACATAAGCAGAGAGCTAGAAGTCTGTTTTCTTTCGTTTTGAATTGTTTTGTTTAAATAAAATGAATGAAGCTTGAATTTCAAGCTTTCTATATATTTCTCAGGTCTGTGAGGCAAATAAGCCTACCTTATACGCTGAGTTTCGGTTCATTTATGAGACGATAGTCAGTTCACGCGCCGGCGCCTCCATGTCATGATGATCTATTTTCTACTAGGCTATATTTACTTCTTATTTATTAAATCCAGGCAATTGGTTGATAAAACATTGATTAAAATTCACTTTAAAGAAAGGCTTTGTGCTTTCGGTTTGAGGTCTCTGTGAAAGTTTTAACATTGTTTTTTTCCTCATAAATGCGAACACGAAAAATAAAATAAAAATAATATTTTATGTTCTTTGGAGGCCGACCCTTCTTCATCCTGTGGGGTAGTATTACTTTTGTTTTGCGCAGTGTAGGCTAATTCATGAAATTACTAAAAAATATTTTTCAACATAAAAGTTAAAGATTTTTTGTGTCACGTCACATGTGTAGGCTATTTCCCTCATATTAAATTTAAAATGTGTAGACTGATATTTTTCTAATGTCTGGACTCCTTTATTAAGGGAGTAAAACAGACATTTCAGTATTAAATGCATTTTCTGAGAATTTATATTTCAAGTTTTGACTGCAAATGTCACATCCATAACGCTGGAATTGCCCAATTTTAAAGAATTTATTCTCAACTAGTTTTTTGGTGTAGGTCTACGTATTTTATTATGTTAACTTCAAATAATACTAATAGTAATTTAAAAATGTGGTAGCCCTACTTTGAAATTAAGCTGTTTTCATGCATACAAAAGTTGGGTGACCCTCCCCCTAGACTAAACAAAGTTGGATGACCCTCCCCTCACTAAAGAATAAAAACCCAGCAGTTTGGCGGGCTGAAAAATTGTGGTCATATGAAAATGCAACAAATGAATTCCAATGTGCCTCCACTGTACTCTTCTCGCATAATACTAGCCTCATTGAATTACGCTAAGTTTTTGTTCTAAGCTTTTTCTGGTTATGTGTGTATTGGCATGAACCCACCAAACATTGAAACTATCTTAATAAAATTGAAGTAACCAATCACAATAAAGTTTTTACATTGACCTAATGTTCAGAAACCATTCAGTTCAAACAAATTTTCTGCATTTCATGCAAACTCTTTTCTGAATTTGGTGTAAATCAATATTTTAAATTGGCTTAAATTAAAACAAGGTTTTTAACAGACTTCTGAAGGAAAGACTTTCTGGCTCAGACACTTGTGCTGAACTTAATCACAGACATAACATACAGATTTAACTATTTCTGTCAGACGTCTACAGAAGATCTTAGTGAGAATTAACAGAGGTTTAGATGCTGATATTTGTGTCATTTGGAGTGTCACCAGTGTAGTGATCAGTGTTTGCTTTAGTTGGGCTCTTGGTCCCAGTTCTTCTTACTTTAGCTTTTCATTGGCTGCTGTATCTCTGTGTTTGTAAAACACCATTGTTATGGCAGAAAAAGCCAAGAAAAGTAAGTTCAGGTGTTATCAGCTTCTTGTTGATGATAACATATATATATTGCAAAACGAGCATTTGTGTTTAAAGTTTTGTGTTTATAACTGCCAAAGCTTGTGCATCTGCATTATTGGCACCAATAGCATTAAAACAATTATTTATTTGAAGGTGGAAAAAAAGCATGTGCACATGATGTTCTGAGCAAATGTATCATGTAGTCACACACCCAGACATCAAGATTTTGGATATGAATCACAACAATGGTGACAATCAAAACAAAAAAGCTTGGGAATCAAGGATGCGTTTTATACTATGAAAGCTACCCATCATGCATTGCAGCATGATGCTTTTTTTATTGTCACCATTGTTGTGATTCATATCCAAAATCTTGATGTCTGTGTGTGACTACATTTGATACATTTGCTCAGAACATCATGTGCACATGCTTTTTTTCCACCTTCAAATAAATAATTGTTTTAATGCTATTGGCGCCAATAATGCAGATCCACAAAGTTCGGTGATTATAAATGCAAATTACAAACACAAAACTTTAAACACAACATAAGATTTATGTTATCCTCAATAAGAAGCTAATAACACCTGATCTTACTTTTCTTGGCTTTTTCTGCCATAACAATGGTGTTTTACAAACACAGAGTTCCAGCAGCCAAAGAAAAGCTAAAGTAAGAAGAACTGGGACCAAGAGCCCAACTAAAGCAAACACTGATCACCACAATGGTGACACTCCAAATGACACAAATATCAGCATCTAAACCTCTGCTAATTCTCACTAAGATCTTCTGTATGTCAGAAGATCTGTTAAAAACCTTTTTTTAATTTAAGCCAATTTAAAATATTGATTTACACCAAATTCAGAAAAGAGTTTGCATGAAATGCAGAAAATTAGTTTGAACTGAATGGTTTCTGAACATTAGGTCAATGTAAAAACTTTATTGTGATTGGTTACTTCAATTTTACTAAGTTAATCCAATGTTTCACTTTTTACAGTGTAGCCTATACTATTACTCTAATGAAGACTATAACTACTACTACTACTAATGTTTAGTTAGATTTTATTGCTCCCTGCATCCTGGGCACTTGGTCTGCAGTTTTTGGTGTGCTTTCTCAAACATTCGTGTGTATTTAGCATACATTCATTAACAAGCTCTATTCTTCCTATTGCCTACTTAATATAACACTGCACCCGGCATATCATGACCAATCACAGGAAATGTTTACTAGCCTACATTTTGTACCAAAATTCAGATCATATCCCCAAAGATTACCTGCCAGCTGAGTCAAAATCCTTATATGTTACGACTCAGCAATTGTCTGGGAAACATACTGTGTGTATTTGTGTGCCTGTGTATTATTCAGAAGTGAAGGACAGAAAGGTTATAGTTAAGGACTAGGAACAGGTGTGTGTGTGTGCACGCATGTGTGTGACATAAAAAAATTATACAGATGACAACCTTCTAAAAATCTTGTAACTGTACTTTCAGCTGATTCCATCCAGTATTTATTTAATATTGGACAGCGGGGATGTGGTGCTGCCCAGCCCTGGTGGCTACCTGGATGAAGTATCAATTGACAGCCGATGCGAGGTCATGGGAGATGAGGAGGGCCCTACCTCTCAACCACCCAGCCAACCAAGTAGGGCTGCAAATAACGATTATTTTCGATTAAGTAGTTGTTTGGTCTATAAAATGTACGAAAATAGTGAAAAATGTCACAACATCAAGTCTTCAAAGATCTTGTTTTGTCCACAACCCAAAGATATTGTGTTTACTGTGAGACTGGAGAAAAGTAACCAGAACATATTCACAAATGAGAGGCTGATATCATAAAACTTAGATTTTTTTCAATACATTAATCAATTATCAATTTATTATATATTTAATAGTTGACATCTAATCTGTTAATCAATTCATTTTGCAGCTCAACCTTCAGTACAATCAGCAGCAAATTTTTGATTTCCAGCAGCTTCCACTGGCCATACTGGACCTCCACCCCCACGTCCGTCCAGAATCTTTACACGGTATGAAACCAAAGAAAAAAATATTGTAACAAATAGCCCACAAAAAACTTTTTCCAATACTGTGCATGCAGTTTGTATGGATCATTTGTTATATATCCCACAAAACGCTAATATGAAAAGCTTTTCTTGACTTATGTCATGCACAGAAACACTGATAATAACCTATTTGTCAAATGTGTCTGGCTGGACAGCAGCGCAAATAAACTACGCATTATCATTAACCCAGGGAATACAACTGGTAAACAAAACCTAATTCACAGGGTTTCCATGAGTTCATTAAATAATTTCTTTGTGAGTTTAAGGAAAACCTAATCAAGGGCTTGACATTATTTTAAAGTAGATAGTAAATAGGGTTGGGCTGATAGACAATGCCATCGTCCATCGCAGGTGGCTGACAGACATCACAAAGTTGAACCTGTATTGTGATTGGACCACCCTTTAATATAACTGTGTGGCCTACCCAAGTAAAGTTTATGTGTGGAAAACATTGAAAGTCCTTCAATTTGATGTTTAAGAAGATGTGGGAACCATGAATTAGTAGTAGGATGTGTTGCTTAAATAAATAATAGAGGGTTTGTTTGTAAAATTGGTCTCTCTCTGCAACCCCACCACACCACCCACCCCTGTGTGTCTTTCTCTGTGTCTTCAAAGGAACATATCCATTGGAAGGGTGGAGAGGGGAAATCTAATTTTGGATGGCACCACCTTGTACGTGGAGTTCACCAGTCAAGAAGCGACTGTGCTAGCCATGACCTTAAAGGTCAAAACAGAACTCCACACAGAGGAAAATGTTGTCCTGTGCGATGCACAGGGCAATCGACTGGCGGAGTCAAGCGGGACAACTGGTACATTAGAGTATTTTTGAAGTCTGTCCAACTCTGGATTTGTTGAAAATCTTTGTATTTGACTCGTAGTGTTACAGGTATTTAAATGGTAAATTATAATGTAATTTGATAAATTAACTTACTGACAACCTAGGTCCAGATGTCCCTCATCTTTTGCAAGCTACTAAGATGAGATTACATCTTGAAGCCATAGTGGATACTCTCTACTTATTCAAATTGTAATAATTTATCTATTTCCCAATGCCATGTTGGATATTTGATACAGTCCACTAACATGTTCTTACAGAGCAAACAAGCTTTGTATATTCAAACAATACAACACAAAAAAGCCATAGTTGTCACGGTAGACATATTCTCTGTTCCTTCTAGTCTTGTGTTTATGTTGTTGTGTGAGTGCACGTGTGTAGTGGGCGTGAGTGATGACATTAGCTGATCCGCTCCAGCTGATCGTCATTCATCACCAGCTGCAATCCATCTCACGACTCCTTATATACTTACCGCTGTCCTATCATCCCTGTCAGATCGTTGTTTGATGTCTCCGGTGTTGGTGTTCCTGTGTCCTGTCCTGCCTGGTGTTCCTGTTCTCCGTCGCCATCATCACCGTCGTTGTTGTGTGGGATTTAGTCGTCGTTGTCGTCACTTCTTCACTGCACTCTTCACGGAGCCTGACCATCAAAGTCCCTGTGTCACCTTTTCCATCGGCTGTACTGTGTTTTGTCCTTATTAAAGAGTGAACTCGCTTTTGCTTCCTGTACTCCTTTCAGCTAACATGACAGAACGATCTGACCCGGAAATGGAAGCAGCGAGTGCAGCCCAGCCATCGTGGGAGGATTTCGTTCGCCATAGTATCCAGCGTATGGACTCTCAGGAAAGGGAGATCGGCGGCACGGGTCGCGCAGTACAAGCCTTAGTGACACAGGTGTCCGAGCTCACCCAGCAGATCCAACGCCTGAGTGTTCCCGCTGCGCCACCCACACCGGCCGTTCCCCCCACACCACCAGAGGGCGCCTCTCAGCCAGAACCACGTCTACCAGTACCTGAGGCTTATGGAGGTGAGCCGACTCATTGCAGAGCGTTCATCACCCGCTGTTCTATGCATTTCGCACTACAACCCCGTACGTTCAACACTGAACAAGCTAAAGTAGCCTTCACTTTGACCCTACTGACTGGGAAGGCAGCGCTATGGGGAACGGCCGTGTGGGAGAACCAACACCCCTGCTGCGCCTCGTTCCAGACCCTCGCCGCCGAGATGAGAAAGGTCTTCGACCGGGCTGCTTCTGGACGAGAGGCAGCCAGAACACTGGCAGAGTTACGTCAGGGGGGAAGATCGGTGTCAGACTTCTCTATTGAGTTCCGGACCTTGGCGGCTGAATGCGGATGGAACGAGGAGGCGCAGTGGGACATGTTCCTGCATGGGTTGGCTGACCACGTCCAGAGGGAGATTTACGCCCTGGATCTTCCCACCACCTTGAACGAACTGATAGACCTGGCTCTGCGGGTGGACGCTCGATTGTCCAGGGTCGAGCGTCGAGCTCAGTCCACCCGCGCCTTCGGAGGTATCGACAGTCCCCGATCCAGTGGCAGGGACGTGGTCAGTCCCAGCTGTGATCCTGAACCCATGCAGGTGGGTCGAGCTCGGCTTTCCCGGGAGGAGAGGGAGAGGCGGAGATCCCAGGGCCTTTGTCTTTACTGTGGAGGTGCGGGACATTTCGCTTACAACTGTCCAGTAAAAGGCCCAGCCCGGTAGTAAACTTGAGGCTACTATCGGGTGGGATCTCTGCTAGGAAGACCTCATCAGCTGTTACATCAACCTCCACGCTCCTCCCGGTAAGACTTAGATGGTCAGTCCACCAGCACGATTGTCAAGCACTACTGGATTCTGGGGCGGAGGGTAATTTTATGGACTACAGTTTTGCACAGAAGTTTCAGATTCCCCTCAGACCTCTCACTCATAGGATCGCAGTTCACGCACTCAATGGACAAGAACTCCCCACCATTTCCCTCTCCACTCAAGACATTACCCTTATCACTTCTGGCAATCACTCTGAGACAGTTTCATTTTACATCATGGATTCACCTCTCGCACCCGTCGTCCTCGGACATCCCTGGCTCCTCCAACACAATCCCCGGGTGGACTGGCTTCTTGGATCAGTGCTGGAGTGGAGCAAGGAGTGTCATAAGTCTTGTCTCGTGTCTGCTTGTTCGTCTGTGCCTGTTTCTGTTTTTCAGGAGGAAACAGGGGATCTGTCTAACGTGCCCGCTGAGTATCTGGATCTGAAGGAGGTGTTCAGTAAGTCTCGTGCTGCTTCTCTTCCTCCGCATCGTCCCTATGACTGTGCTATAGATTTACTGCCAGGTAAGTCTCCGCCTAAGGGCAAGTTATATTCGCTTTCTATTCCTGAAAGAGAGGCTATGGAGAAATACATTTCTGATTCTCTAGCAACCAAGTTCATTCGCCCTTCCTCTTCTCCAGCGGGGGCAGGGTTCTTTTTTGTGGGGAAGAAGGACGGTTCTCTGCGACCTTGTATTGATTACCGGGGGTTGAATAACATCACGGTAAAGAATACGTATCCTTTGCCGCTGATGTCTTCAGCTTTCGAGAGGTTGCAGGGAGCGTCTATCTTCACAAAATTGGATTTGCGTAACGCTTATCATTTGGTTCGCATTAGGGAGGGGGATGAGTGGAAAACTGCTTTTAACACCCCCAGGGGGCATTTTGAATACTTGGTCATGCCGTTTGGGCTGTCCAACTCCCCAGCAGTTTTCCAGGCACTGGTCAATGACGTGTTGCGAGATATGATCGATCAGTTCATATATGTCTACCTGGATGACATATTGATTTTTTCTTCTTCTCTCCAGGAACATGTGCAACACGTCCGACGAGTGCTTCAGAGGTTGCTGGAGAATGGGCTTTTTGTCAAGGCGGAGAAATGCGATTTTCATGCACAGTCGGTTCCGTTCTTGGGACACATCGTGTCGTCTGAAGGTATGCGGATGGACCCTGAGAAGATCAAGGCTGTGGTGGATTGGCCAACCCCGGATTCTCGCAAGGCCCTGCAGAGGTTCCTGGGGTTCGCCAATTTCTACCGGCGTTTTATTCGCAATTTCAGCCAACTAGTCGCTCCTCTGACTGCCTTGACCTCCCCCAGAACTACGTTCAGGTGGTCTGACACGGCGGAAGCCGTGTTTACTAAACTGAAAGGCCGCTTTGTTTCAGCCCCTATCCTTGTCGCCCCTGATCCCTCACGTCAGTTCATGGTGGAGGTCGACGCGTCAGAGGTGGGAGTAGGTGCAGTGTTGTCCCAACGCTCTCCGGCAGACGACAAGATGCATCCCTGCGCGTTTTTGTCCCATCGTTTGTCACCAGCCGAACGTAACTACGACATTGGTAACAGAGAGCTGTTGGCAGTTAAGTTAGCATTGGAGGAATGGCGCCACTGGTTAGAAGGGTCGGGGGTACCTTTTATCGTCTGGACTGATCACAAGAACCTAGAATACATCAGAACCGCCAAAAGATTGAACTCCAGGCAGGCTCGGTGGGCACTTTTTTTCGGTCGTTTTGACTTTACTCTTTCATACCGTCCGGGTTCCAAGAACATCAAACCCGATGCCTTGTCTCGCATATTTGATTTTTCCGAACGCCCGTCTACTCCCGAGTGCATTTTACCCGAAACTCTATTCGTTTCCACACTCACATGGGAGGTCGAATCGAGGGTCAAGAAGGCCTTAGAAGGGGTAACGCCTCCGCCCGGTTGCCCACCGAATCGTTTGTTTGTGCCGGAGGGATTACGGTCTGACGTTATCCAGTGGGGTCATGGCTCCAATATAGCTTGCCATCCAGGAGTTAATCGCACTAGCTTTTTAGTCAAGCAACGATTCTGGTGGCCACTTATGGCTCGCGACATTCACGATTTTGTTTTGGCCTGCTCGGTTTGTGCTACTGGTAAGACTTCCAATCGACCTCCAGACGGGTTACTTCAGCCGCTGTCGGTTCCTTCGAGACCCTGGTCCCATATCGCTCTAGATTTTATCACCGCCCTCCCCCCCTCTCAGGGGAACACAGTCGTTTTGACTGTGGTGGACCGGTTCTCGAAGGCAGCCCATTTTGTTCCCTTACCCAAATTACCCTCAGCTAAGGAGACAGCGGTGACGGTCGTTGACCACGTCTTTCGGTTACATGGCCTCCCGATTGACGTGGTTTCCGACAGGGGACCCCAGTTCGTGTCCAAATTTTGGCAGGAGTTTTGTAGATTATTGGGGGCGACGGTTAGTCTATCCTCTGGGTTTCATCCCCAGAGCAATGGTCAAACCGAGAGGGCCAATCAGGATTTGGAGAGAGTGTTGCGATGTTTGGTCTCCAAGAATCCTTCCTCATGGAGCCAACAGTTGTCTATGGTGGAGTACGCCCACAACACGTTGCCAGTGTCAGCCACGGGCCTATCTCCGTTCGAGTGTAGCGTAGGTTACCAGCCACCAATTTTTCCCAGTCTGGAGTCCGAGGTTGCGGTCCCCTCCGCTCACGCCTTTGTTCAGAGGTGTCACCGCACCTGGATTAGAGCCCGTGAGACTCTACTCCAGGTGGGGGCGCGCACCAAGGCCAAGGCCGATCGCCACAGGTCAAAGCCTCCCGTATACGTCGTTGGTCAAAAAGTGTGGCTTTCAACTAAGAACATTCCACTGCGCACCGTCTCTAATAAGCTTGCACCCAAATTTATTGGCCCGTTTCCTGTCACCAAGATCATTAGTCCGGTGGCAGTCCGCCTCAAGTTACCTCCAGCGTACAGGAGGGTCCATTCCGCCTTTCATGTATCCAAAATCAAACCCGTGTTTCATTCTCCTATTAATCCGCCCGTCCCGGTTCCTCCTCCACCGCGACTCGTAGATGGGGAGACCACATATTCGGTTAATCGCATTCTGGACTCTAGGCGGAGAGGACGCGGATTTCAGTACTTGGTGGACTGGGAAGGTTACGGTCCGGAGGAGAGAGGTTGGGTGCCTGCTAGAGACATCCTGGATCACTCCCTTATCGATGATTACAATCGACAGGTAACGGAGTCTGGGAACGCCAGGAGGCGTTCTTAGGAGGAGGGGTACTGTCACGGTAGACATATTCTCTGTTCCTTCTAGTCTTGTGTTTATGTTGTTGTGTGAGTGCACGTGTGTAGTGGGCGTGAGTGATGACATTACCTGATCCGCTCCAGCTGATCGTCATTCATCACCAGCTGCAATCCATCTCACGACTCCTTATATACTTACCGCTGTCCTATCATCCCTGTCAGATCGTTGTTTGATGTCTCCGGTGTTGGTGTTCCTGTGTCCTGTCCTGCCTGGTGTTCCTGTTCTCCGTCGCCATCATCACCGTCGTTGTTGTGTGGGATTTAGTCGTCGTTGTCGTCACTTCTTCACTGCACTCTTCACGGAGCCTGACCATCAAAGTCCCTGTGTCACCTTTTCCATCGGCTGTACTGTGTTTTGTCCTTATTAAAGAGTGAACTCGCTTTTGCTTCCTGTACTCCTTTCAGCTAACATGACAATAGTGTAAATGGCTTTAACAAACAGTGGACATAAATACTTTGTTGACACAGTGGTAATACTTATTACTAATACATATTTCAGTTGAGGACTGCAGTCTGTATATCAATACAAGTAACCCACCTGGATATAAAACAGTTGTTCCCCTAAGTCTATTAATTCTATTCTAGGTCTCTATTTCATCAAAAGGGTCTTTGATGGTCTTATGTTTTTCTCAGAAAACCTTCAGGTGATAAGCAGGTTATCATATATAAATATTTGGTTAAAGCTTTTTAGTAGTATACATATCATGGGCTGTCCGTCCTTGCAGTCAGAGCCCAACCTTTTAATTTTAGGATTTTTCCTTTACCCGATCCCTTTTTACCTAAAATACTTCTTCAAATTATAGTAACTAATTACAAACATTATAAATGCAGATCTGAATTAACATAGTCAGGCTTGGCTACCTAATGTCATTATCTGTACAGATTCTCTCTAGACGCCAGCACTGGGTGTAAGCTGTGTCTTTGAAACCAAAATCAATCAATGTTTGTTCTTTCCTGTAGGAGTGGCGTTTTGGAAACAAAACGCCAGAAAAATTTTTCCATCTGCGAAAGCTCTTTCAACGAGCTACAGAGGAGGAAGAGGAGGAGGACTAGGTAATTAGCATTGCATTTAACAAAAAGAAATCGAAATGTCTAACAGATTATTTAAGATTTTACTTGATTTAAAGACCCTGTAAGATTTTTAAGATTTCCACTCTGGAGGGTGGTTTCACTTTTTTGTGTTTTTAAGCCCCAAAAACGCCGTCGCCGTGTAAACGAAAGGAACATCTGATAAAATATTTTTACGTTTTCACCCAGAATCGTTCTCGTGTAAACAGGGCCTTAGCCTCCTTGTGTTTGCAGTCCTGTGCTGGTTCATTTGTTCAAGTTACTTGTTCCTTGTTTCCTTCCTGCTAGCTCACAATGCTTTTTGAGTTTGTACCTTATCTACCTGTCACTAATAAACTTTTACTTTACCTTTCCTTATTTCCCAGTTTCCTAGAAGAGGAAACTAAAGACAAAATTGAAGAGCTGTTGCTTGCAGCAGAGGAGCTGCCAGCTATTTCACAAGCCTTGCGGGACCTGGGACAATATGCCAGGGACAGAGTATCAACTGTGGCCTTGACAGAGGCACAAATCACCTCTGTCAGGGACACATTCCAGTGCGTCATATGCAGAGGTAAGCTACATGTTAACTCTCTCACATAAATCCTGTTTGCAAATATACTTTTTCATGTTTTAAGGCTGGTAACAGACTGAACAAACAACTCCCTGGTTCTACACATAAAAGACAAAAGCCACAGCATGCGTGTCTTCTCCAACATCCATGCCATGGCGTTGGAAGTGACAGTGTGTAGCTGGAGATAGAGCTGTGCAATTTATCTAATTTTAATGACGATTTCTATTTTGTCTTCCAACGATTATAAAAACAAGTTAACCAAGATAAAACAATTAGTGCGGCGCATGCTATTTCGCAGTAACACTCATTTTGTATTGTGTTGTAAATCCAGTGCACCATTTACTTTACAGTGGCATTCCCCACTCCTCTCTAAAAGCCCAAACTCCCTCTTATCCAGGTGGAGATGTTTACTTCAGCTGGAGCCAAGATGACAGGGTGCTACAACTTGCTTATTAGCTTTAAAGGGTTAGTTCACCCAAAAATGAAAATGATGTCATTAATGACTCACCCTCATGTCGTTCCAAGCCCGTAAGACCTCCGTTCATCTTCGGAACACAGTTCAAGATATTTTCGATTTAGTCCGAGAGTTTTCTGTCCCTCCATTGAAAATGTATGTACGGTATACTGTCCTTGTCCAGAAAGGTAATAAAGACATCATCAAAGTAGTCCATGTGACATCAGTGGGTTAGTTAGAATTTTTTGAAGCATCGAAAATACATTTTGGTCCAAAAATAACACAAACTACGACTTTATTCAGCATTGTATTCTCTTTCGGTTCTGTTGTCAATCTGCGTTCACGACTCCACAGTGAGGCTGCTGACGTAAGACGCTGCTGACGTGTTATCTGGTGCGCCCGAGCTTCGTTTACAGTCCGTGTATTAGGGTTCAAATAAATATGGCTGGGCAAAAAAATGCAAGTCTTCCTCTGTGTCGAAATCCTTAGACATGTTTGCGAAGATTGTTTTGTTTGCAGCGTGCGTCTCCCTCAGACTGTAAACGAAGCTCGGGCGCACATAAACATAACATAAAACATCCCAAGAAAACACTGTTATCTGCTAGTCTGATGCCTGGACTATAGTGTCTCCCTGACAAGGAGTGAGATGGAGGTTAAGAGCTATGGCTGAAAAATCAGGAAGCATTCTGTTAATGACCCCAAGCGTGACCTGTACATAAGCTGAACTTCACTTGTTACCCGAATTAGGCCTTCTGATAAAAATCAGTCACACAAACACTGTACCTTTTGAAATAATTTCAATGTTAAAGATATTTTACATATGGGGAAATACACCCAAATAACCTTTGTGGGATGAAAATAATGAAGTTAGAATAGATGGAAAAATAAGAATGCAGCATTGGAGACCAAAAAGGCCACAAAAGGTTTTATTCTTCAGTTGATGAAAAATGAGAAAAATACAGAACTGAACGGCTCTTGCTACAAACCACTTTTTTATACTCTTCTAAACCTTCCACCACATAAGGTGTTTTTATGATGTCAATATCATACATTCTGGGTTTATTTATGAGTACCTTAACCTTAACCAATGTTACACATGTATGCATCTTTTAAGCAGATGTAGCAGTAGAGGATTTTCACTTTCCTTTGTTGACGTCATTGCCCTTATATGGGAATGGGTGGATGAGGTAATCGGGGCCAGCGTATTTAAAGGTTCAAACAGGAAGCCCTAGAATGTAGGCTTGGTCACACCCGCCCCTCTTCCGGTTTCACTATAGTCCAGGTAAGCGACGGAGGTTATGCACAGCTTCGGGTGGTTTTAAAGTGTTTAGACTGTTTTTATCTTTGAAGGATCGCTGTAACCGGTTCGGCTGCGTACCCTGGGAGTTGCGTCGAGCACTCATAGAAAGCTTCGAGGTATGTCGGCGATCACAATCTGTTGTGATGTGGGTTGTATGGGGTTAGTCAAGTTTAATGGGGGTTATTGTGTGTTTTAGTGGAACATTCGTGAGTGCATCCTGACATCGTGATGTGTGATCCGTGATGTGTGTGTGATTTTCGTGTGGTATGTATGATTTAGTAATGTTTTGTATTTGTTGATTGGAGTAGATCCTTGTCTGATTGTTATGTTTTGTTTTGCAGTGTACCGCGTACCACGTGATTTAATTCAGGTCGGGCTGCTGTTTTTCTTAGACTAGATTATTCCTTTTGTTTTTCGTGAATCATTATTTTGTTAGGTTTTCGTGGCTTTAATAGTCGCTGTGTGTTTTTGGATTTCATTTTATGGTTTGGTTTATTGTGCTATTTCTGTAATGGAGTTAGATTGATCGGTGTGACTTGGGCCTTAGTGCCGTGTGGTGTTATATTAGTGTCTATCTAACGGTCATCCACTGAGTATTTTGGGGTCCTCACTGCCGATGAGGTAGGACAGATTATTTATCATCTGTGCACTACCTGATCTGGTCAACCATCATATTTGTGTCTGATGTGATTGTTGTGATTATTTTGTATTTGTATTTTCCCTACTAATCTTGCTTTTTGTTTCTTTTTGTTTTCGAGTCAAGGCTGAGTGCGCCGAGGGGGAGGCTAGTCACCTGGGTGAACACATTTGCTGTGAGGTTGGAGCACCAGGGTTTGAGCACCTCTTCATATGTAGTTTGCTGTGCACACATAAATGGTTGAGAGCACAATTGTTTACAGCTAGCTTGCCACCCCTAACGTAAGCTCTAGCCTTGGAGTTATATTCTTTTTGTAGTAATTATTTTCTTTGTCTTTTATTTTGTGGGGACGGTACATACATTGTTTTGTTTGTTATGTTTGGTTTAATGTGATTCAGTGTTTAACGATCAGTGAGGTCTGGAGGAATGTTCTTTTAACATTTGATATAGTCTGTATTGTTATAATAAACTTGCCAGTGATTTATATTACGAACAAATGGTGCTAGTGGGATATTTTCCTTTTTAAATAAAACCATTAATTCATTGGATGAAGCGACTCTGTCTTTTCTCTGCACCAACGAACCTGGGTCCCTTTTGTATTTCCTTGGGTGCAATTCCCAGGGTGGCGTAGTCCGTGCTATCTGGATTTAGTTAGACTAAAAATCATACCGCTCTCGTCACAAACTGGCGTAGTCGGCAGGATGGTTGCATTGTAAAAGCAGAGACGTGGATTCTGTAATCTCATATTGATCATTTTGTTTGAAGTTAATTCTTTTTTTTCTCTTCTTTTCTTTTTTTTTTTTTTGAGTATTGAAAAACAGCAGCCGACTCTGACTCTGAGGTGACGCCCAAGCCCTGGACTAATCGAGGTCCCTTCTGAACGAACGCCTTCTCTGAGTTTTCTCTGTGTAGTTTTGCTTTGTTGTTTTTTTTGTTTTTGTTCTGTTTTTCAGTCATGGAGGATGAACTGATACAACTCAGAGACATGGTGCTACAACTAAGAGCCGAAAATGAACGTCTGCGCCAGGAGCCGGCGGCAACTGGGTCAACGGATTCTATTCCGGCCCTTTGTGACAATACTGCGGCAAGGCCATCTGCAAATATGGCTGCGGAAGGTATTATAACTGCTACTGAGAGACTTGTTCTTATCCCACGGGATAGAAAGTGCCCTATGTTCCGAGGCAACTCTGGTATGAATATTGACGAGTGGGTCGAGGAGGCACGAGCATGTATGCGAGCCCGTCATTTGGCTCCTGTTGACCAAGCTTTTTTTTTGGTTGATCACTTAGAAGGTGAGGCCAGGGATGAAATTAAATATCGTTCAGATGCAGAGCGGGGAGACCCGGAAATCATTATTAAGATCTTGCAAGAACTGTATGGCTGTTGTCAATCATATGTTGCATTGCAGGAGGCTTTCTTTTCCAGGAAACAGCAAGAGGGGGAGAGTCTTCATGAGTTTTCTTTGGCTCTGATGCGTCTTTTGGACCTGGTAAAACGTGTTGCACCAGCGGGCATGTTGAATTTTGAGGTGCTATTACGAGACCAATTTATTGAGTATGTTTCCGACTGTTCACTCCGCCGAGAGTTAAAGCAACTAGTGCGTCACCAGCCCGCAGTTACCCTGTTGGATGTCAGAGGGGAAGCTATTAGGTGGGAGCGGGAGGGCCTGCCTGGGGGGCATAGGGGTCGTAGTCACTCTGTTCCATCGGTCTATGGCCTTCAGTATGGGGTTCAGGGGGGTTCCTCTACCATGTTGGGTAATGGTGCATTAGGAGCAGAACTGGGGGATCTTAAAGCTATTCTGAAACAACAACAAGATCAGCTTAATCAGTTAACCCAAAGTATCGCTCTACTTCAGAACAACCAGAGGCATGTTAGACCGCTCCGTGAGGGCCCTGTAATTTGTAGGAGATGTCAGCGTCCGGGGCACTTTGCAAGGGATTGTGACGGTGCAAGGGTTCCTTTTCGCTCCCGGTCCCACTCTGTAGCTTTACCTTCCCCCTCTAGTACTGGACCATTTCCCTCCCAACAGGGGTCGGAAAACTAATGCCCACCGAACCGTTGAGCCACAGCTCGGGTGGGGCCCTTATAGGCTCTTGTGTTGTAAGTAGCGTGAGTACCGCAGCCAATTTAATGTCCTCCTGCCCCCATATAGACATTCTTATGGGTGGACATAAGGTGTCCTGTTTATTGGACACCGGTTCTATGGTGTCCACAGTTACCGAGAGTTTCTTTTTTCAACACTTTGAGACAGGAAGTTTACAGGCTTGCCGTTGGCTTCAGCTTAAGGCTGCTAATGGGTTGGCTATTCCTTATTTGGGTTATCTAGAATTGGATGTTTTCTTGTGTGGTAGGATTATACCTGGTTGTGGCGTGCTTGTAGTAAAGGACCCACCTGGTGGTGCTAGTGTCCCAGGGGTCCTTGGGATGAATGTAATTAGCAAATGCTACGAACTTTTGTTTTTTCAACATGGGCCTGCTTTATTCGAGTTACCAACCGTGTCTCAGGCACCTGGTCATGTGTTCCAAGCCTTGCAACGGTGTTATCAGGCAGGTGTTGAGCCCCCCCCTGATGTGAAGAATGTTGTTAAGCTAAGTCAGGGGAGGGTTCAGCGTATTCCGGGGGGTGTGACCAAGTTTGTCAGGGCAACATGTTCAGATCACTTATCTGGTAATACCGCCTTATTTGAGCCTCTCGACTCTGGCCTACCTGGTGGGTTGTTGGCATCTCCTTCGTTAGTCCAGGTGTTTGGGGGTACAGTTTACGTTCCTGTGGTAAATGTTGGCACTACCGATGTCTTGCTTTACGCTCGTACCCAGTTAGGCTATTTGCACGGGGTGGATGTGGTCAGTTTGCCTAAGGGCGTAGCTGAGTTGAGGGCTATTGAAGTCACTGGTTCATCTCCCAGCTCAGTTAGGAGCCAAATAGATGCCCTTGATTTATCCGACCTTAGTAGGGAGGAGGCCCAACGGGTTAGGACATTGCTGGTTGAGTACCAGGCTGTGTTCTCAGCTCATGAGGGGGATTTGGGCTGTACCAGCCTTATATCCCATGAAATCCCCCTGTTAGATGATGTCCCTGTCCGGCAACGTTATAGGCGGTTGCCCCCATCCGAGTATGAGGTTGTCAAAGCCCATATCAATCAACTTCTTGAAGCGCAGATCATTAGGGAGAGCTGCAGTCCCTATGCGTCCCCCATTGTTCTGGTGCGGAAAAAAGATGGTAGCCTTCGCCTTTGCGTGGACTACCGCCAATTAAATCAAAAGACTCGTAAAGATGCTTTTCCGTTACCACGCATTGAAGAATCGTTGGACGCTCTTTCCGGGGCCAATTGGTTCTCTACTCTCGATTTAGTCAGTGGCTACAATCAAGTTCCTGTTGCCGAGAAGGACAAAGCTAAGACAGCCTTTTGTACTCCTTTTGGATTATTCGAGTTTAACCGTATGCCTTTCGGCCTTTGCAACGCCCCAAGCACATTCCAGCGCCTCATGCAACGTTTGTTTGGGGAACAGCATTGCCAATCTCTGTTACTTTACCTGGATGATGTTGTGGTCTTCTCTTCTTCCATTTCACAGCATCTGGAGCGATTAGAGGGAGTGTTAAGCCGACTTGGACAGGAAGGACTCAAAGCCAAGCTGGAGAAATGTACCTTCTTTAAGCAGGAGGTTGGCTATTTGGGACATGTGATCTCCAGCGCTGGCGTCTCCACGGATCCTGGGAAAATTGAAGCGGTAGCCCAGTGGCGACGTCCAACCCAGGTGGCGGAGCTGCGTTCGTTCCTTGGCTTCACCAGCTACTACCGTCGCTTCGTGGAGGGTTTTGCGAAAATGGCCGCACCCCTACATAAGTTAGTAGCGGAGTTGGTTGGTACGAAGGCGCGGAACAGGACCGGATGTGACTTCGCTGCGGCCTGGACAGAGGCCTGTGAGCAGAGCTTTGAAGGACTGAAAGCTAAACTCACCTCCACTCCAGTATTGGCTTATGCCAATTTCGCATTACCTTTCATCCTTGAAGTCGATGCTAGCCATAGTGGCTTGGGGGCAGTTCTATCACAGGAACAGGACGGAAAAGTCCGGCCTATAGCCTATGCAAGTCGTGGTCTTCGCCCCCCTGAACGTAATATGCTTAATTACAGTTCAATGAAATTAGAGTTCCTGGCCTTGAAGTGGGCAGTTACTGAGAAGTTTCGTGAGTATCTCTTGGGACAAAAGTGCATCATTTACACCGACAACAATCCTTTGAGTCATCTTGCCTCCGCTAAGTTGGGAGCAACAGAGCAGCGATGGGTGGCCCAACTGTCATGTTTCGATTATGAAATTCGATACCGGTCCGGCAGAGTAAATAGGAACGCTGATGCTTTATCCCGGCAGTATGTACCAGAGAATACCACCACCTCCGTTCCGGAATCTCTGCAGCAGACTGGAGTCGTATTACCATCTCAGGTAATCCAAACAGCCATCTTTGCTTTACCCCATCATTCCGCCTCTGATATATGTTCTCTACAGTGGTCAGACCCAGATATTCAAGCTATTTGGACTCTTCGCAAGCAGAAGATGTACCCTAGTTCGGTGATGCGTCAAGCATTATCCACCCAGTCATTGGCGTTACTACGGCACTGGGATCGACTGGTGGAGATGGATGGGGTACTATACCGTCGAACCCTTCGACCTAATGGGGGTGAGGAGGTATTGCAAGTAGTTCTACCAGCAGTGTTAAAGCAAGATGTACTCACCCAGTTACACCATGACCATGGGCATCAGGGGGTGGAACGGACTATGGAGTTGGTCCGTCTACGCTGCTTTTGGCCGGGAATGGCGGTGGAAGTGAAGCGCTGGTGCCAAGAATGCGAAAGGTGTCAAGTGGCGAAGCATACGAATCCTGCTACTCCTAGTTTCATGGGACATCTTTTGGCTTCACGGCCCAATGAGATTTTGGCCATGGACTTTACCGTCTTGGAGCCTTCACATAATGGCCTGGAAAATGTGCTCGTTGTGACAGACATTTTTAGTAAGTTTACAGTGGCTATACCTACTCGGGACCAGAGGGCCTCTACAGTGGCTCAGGTTCTCGTGACGGAGTGGTTCTGCAAGTTCGGGGTGCCTAGTCGTATCCACTCCGACCAGGGTCGTAGTTTTGAGGGTAACTTGATTCAACAGCTCTGCTGTTTGTATGGAATTACACGGTCACGTACCACACCTTACCATCCTGCTGGCAACGGTCAATGTGAGCGTTTCAATAGGACAATGCATAATTTGCTGCGCACCCTGCCTGCCTCAAGAAAGAGAGACTGGTCCTCCTGCCTTCCGCAGTTAGTCTTCTGTTACAATACTACCCCACATCAGTCGACTGGGGAGTCTCCACATTTTCTGATGTTTGGTCAAGATCCCCAGCTACCAGTAGACTTCTTGTTGGGCAGAGTGCGTGAGTCAGAGGCTGATGAATACAATGACTCAACACAACATGCAAGTATGTGTTGTATAATAAAAATGCTGATATGCAAAAGATATTGAACACCAATTTAAGGCTACTCATAAGCAAATTAGTACTCAATCGTCATCCTAAGCTTAGCTTTGTGCATATAATGTGTTATATTGAAATATGATTTTCATATCTCAATGTTCATACCAAATCAGTTTCCACACCTTATTTTGCAAGAACAAAGTACAATATCTGACAATATTAATTGTGTTGCAAAGCCAGGTTTGATAAAACTTTAATTTTGTGTTTTCTGTATGATGATAGTACAGTGTACACTCTACTGACTGACTCACTCATAAAGACAGTCTTTGCCGCCATCTATTGGCGAAATAATGTATGTAGCCTAACTTCTGTTGCTGTTTACGGCCAGGGACTATTCTTTCCAGCGGAAGGAAGGCTTTTAGTGATTTTACTTCATGAAAGTTGCATAGATACATATTTTTCGGCTATAATATTAATTTTGTGTGGTAACCGTTTTATAAAAGCAATAAGGTACTCGAGGCTAGTGCTGTATCGTGAATAATGCTGTGTTCCAGGCAGGTTTTTGAGCACGTAAATCATGACTTCAAACCACGACTCACGACTTTGTAGCATTCCAGGCCAGTCACGCCAAACTACCGTGTACCGCCTGCAGAAACACTGCATCCATAGGGGCTGCCATTGTTGTTTTGTATGGTTTTGCGGGCTATGTGACGTCAGAGCTCGTAACTGGGAGTACATCGATCTAGTAGGCCTACGAGTTCACGGGTGGGAAGTCACGGGTTTGACTGCCGTTCCAGTGCATTTTCACGGGTATAAGGTTGGAAAAACACGGGTTACAAGTTGCCTGGAAGTCGCCAAAGGTGCTTACTCCTTGTTTATTTGAGGGAAACAAACAAAAAATTTTTTCCATAAGCATGATCAATGCTGTCATGTTCAGGTCACGTCACCTTAACATTTCCATGCTGCAATACACTTTCACGACATACTTGTCTTGCTACTAGATCGATGTCTCAACTCTGGCTCTCAACGAAGGCGGTCGCATTTTCTCTCCCTCTCCCTCCCCTTACCTCTCCTGCTTTGCTTCTCTCGTCTCGTCTAGTCTACTGTACTTTGAGAGACTCTCTCCGCACTGCTCTCCAAACTAAAAAATTATGGATTTGATCAACTGGTCTCTCAACGCAATTGACACCATCTTCTCGACGAGAAGCTTGGGTTCGGGGGAACCTGACTGCCCTGCCGGGACGTTCGCAGCTGGCTACACGATGGACGCGTGGGAGAGGTGGCGGGTCGTGTGTCTAGCGGCTCTTTCCGTGGAGGACATTGAAGATATCTACCTATTCGGAACCATGATAACAGGTTTTCTGCTGATTGGATCAGGCATTGCCCTGGTTTATCGAGGAATTAAGGAGACGGTGACAGCTGTCCAAAGCCCCACAAGGCTGCCCGTCATGATTGAAGCGGTGGGCAGAGCTGTCAGCATTCAGACTGGGACTATGAGCCGGAATATGGATAACATCTTGGAGAAGCTCTCAGCTCTGCAAAGGCAAATGGATCGTTTCAGAGACCAAAATGGACCAGGAGAATAGTCTGTGTAAATTGCAGCTACTCGCCTCAAGACCAAACAATCCCAATCTTATCTGTTTCGGCACCCCCAACCAGCACTGGCCTTGGCCAAGGCCGCTGTTGGAACAACAACTCTCCCGGAGAAGCAATGCAGTGAGCCGCTCTTGCGTTCCTTCCCCGACTCCCCAGACACCTGGGATTGTTGACTTTGTATGGACCTGATCAAGGTTGTCTCCATGGCAACTTGCTGTGTATCGCTATGACAATCTGCGGACTGAGGCATCTAGATTAGGGTGCTGGCTGAGCGACTCTCTCAAGGCCTACACACACATGAACTTACATATACACATATATGCATCCCCTTCACACCCCATCCCACGCCTTCGCCGCTTCGTACCCACAGTCTGGCAGGCGGGTCTGCGACCAGCGCCGAGAATGGCTGCAGGACCGGATGCTGCTTGCCTGGGCTGGACTAATTCCAATCCCCCCACCCCACACGTGTTGCAATGTCTTGTTCATGTATTGTTTATGTGCTAATGTTGCTGAGGTGTTTTTTTCCTGTTCCCAGACTGTACTCCTTACAGGAGCATAGTCTGGGGGTCGCTTTTTTCTCCTCACCTCTCCTCATGTCATGCTGTATTTTTCCCAAGATTGGCGCTGATTATAGCAGCCATGGTAGCATCTTGTTACCGAAGCACATTCCTTGTGTGTGAAAGCACTACTTGGCAATAAAGTGATTCTGATTCTGATTCTGATTCTACTATCATCAGTCCTTAAACCCTGCACACAGTGCACAGGCTCACATCCTCCGGGTATTGGGGAAACTCTGGGTCTGGGAGGCCCTGACACGAGTACCAGGGAGAAAACCTAAATGATTTAACTTCACTTTTATTTTACTTTACACAAGTACCAAGAGTACAGAGCACTGCCTTTCCCTGGTGGTTCATCAAACAGAATTAAACCCAAAAAAGCACTAAGGGACTGTTCGTTTTTTATTTAAGGGGCCACCGGAGGAGTTTTGAGATCTGTAGTCAAAAAAGACTTGACCCTCCCTTCGCCAGTAATACATTTTTCTATGACCCTCCAAAATGATTGTGAAGAAAGGCATGACCCCCGATCATTTATTGATTACGTAGGCCTACTGGTTTGCGCTTGGCAAAGATGTTCAGATAGCCATTGTTTTTTTTTACAACCATGACAAACGACTAAACTCCTGCTTTCTCATCTTACTAAGGCTTTAACGATACACCAAACCTACAATTCGGTTATCACGATTTTTGATTTAAAAAAAAAAAAAATCATGTTTTCGCTGCTGATTCAGTGGTGACGCGTTCATGTAGGCTAACATGCAAGGGTGGCGCTAGTTGGATAAATGGAAAAATGTAATGAAATATCTAAATATAGAGAAAACTCTGTCAGTGGACAAAAATAAACAAAAACAGTTCAACTCGGTGTGGAAACCAGTATATGACACTCTGTAATTAGCCCAAAGCTAGTTCTGCTTAACTCATTTTATATTTTATATTATTTTGTTTGTAAACCTATGGCAATGTTAAATTATTTTTTATTAGTATTATTGTTATTATTATTATTATTTATTAATTTTTTTCTCTTAACATTCCACTCAAGGAGCACCCCAAGTGTAATTTGTTTGTGTGTGTGTGTATGTGTGTGTGTGTGTGGGCGAACGTGTGTGAATGAGACTAATCATTTTAAGACATTATTATTATTATTATTATTACTTTGGTTGGTTTTTTGTTAGAGACTTGTGCCCTGTGTGTTGTAATTTGTTCGGAATGTGTCTAAATAGTTTGTTCTGTTTGTCTTGTCTATTGTATCTTGTCTTGTGTGTTAAAAAGAAAAGAAAGTTGTAGGTATAAAGTGAAGGGGAATGTGCATTCCACCACAAGGGGTGGTTCTTTCATGCGTGGTTATTTTTTATTTTTTTATTTTTTTCTTCTTCCCCCTATTGCATAGAGGATATTGGTTAATACTGGGATGGACTGGGATGTAAACCAGGTGTCCAGGTTGTTTGTCTCTGTTTCTTTGTACTTGCAAAATAAAAAAACAATTCTATAAAAAAAAAAAAAAATAAAATAAAAAAGGTGGCGCTCCCAATAAAGTAGGCTATCTAAAAGCTGCCATAAATAACAGGCAAAAGTGACTCGCGATCTTCGCAGTAACGTGCCAGAGAGAAATGCAGATTTCATACGGATTACATAAGCAGAGAGCAGTCTGCTTTCTTTCGTTTTTTTAATGTTCAGTTTAAAAGTAGACATCAAGCTTTCTATATATTTCTCAGGTATGTGAGGCAAGTAGCCTACATTATACGCTGAGTTTATTTTCATTTATGAGACGAGAGTCCAGCGCCGGCGTGTCATGATGATCGATTTTCTACTATATTTAGCCTACTTCTTATTTATTAAATCCAGGCAATTGGTTGATGAAACCTTGATTAAAATTAAGATACAATTAATAAAAAACGAAATTCACTTTAAAAAAAGGTTTTGTGCTTTCTGTTTGAGGTCTCTGTGAACGTTTTAAAGTCGCTTTCAGAGCGGTCATGTCCGTAACGGAGAACTGTCACGTCCGTAGGCTAACATTGTTTTTTTCCTCAAAAATGCGAACACGAAAAATAAAATAAAATGAATATTTTATGTTCTGTGGAGGCCGACCTTTCTTCATCCGGTTAGTATTAGCCTACTTTTGTTTTGCGCAGTGTAATTCTATAGAATTACTAAAAAATTATTTGCCACCTAAAAGTTAAAGATTTTTTGTGTCACGTCACATATGTATTTTGCTCATATTAAATATAAAACGCATGTGTAGACTGACATTTTTCTAATGTCTTGACTCCTTTATTAAGGGAGTATGGATATATAAACAGACGTTTCAGTATTAAATGCATTTTCTGATAATTTATATTTCAAGGTTTGACTGCAAATGTCACGTCCATAACGCTGGGATTGCCCAATTTGAAAGAATTTATCCTCAACTAGTTTTTTGGTGTAGGTCTACGTATTTTATCACTTAAAAATGTGGTAGCCCTACGTCTTACACATCACACTCCACTGTTAAGGTGGAAATTTCAGTAGATTTACTCACTAACATTGTTATGGAAACACAATAAGAATGGAAACTAGTATCGTGCTACGACAGCGCACATTCTATCAGCTGCAGTTCTGGCGCCTCAGTCTCAATCGGTCTTTGTCAGGTGACGTCACACTCGTGATACACAAAGTGCATTATGGGCGTAGCCGCCATTTGTAAGGTATCGATGCTGGGGTATTCTGTTGTTGGAGAATTGTTTTTCATTCTTTTTTCAAACTAAACCATCCTTAACATGACATTATCATCATCATCAATACAGCAAACCTATCTTTGCTGTTACTAACTTTACAGGATTTATTTACATTCCTATCGAAGGACACAGTAACATACACAGCCGTTGGTGAAATGTCCGCGGGCTTTAAGAGATTTATAGTTTTTAACATCACATGTTAATGCAGCGGTTACACTCACAGGACACTGACCTTATTCGCAATCACAAAAGTTCATTATTTGCTCGTGCTTTAAAGCTTTGCCGGGTAAACATTTCATTGGCGATCTGTTCTGACATGATCCACTTTTTCTGAGCGCGTACTGGAGCACGCGCCCACTGTCAGACAGCGCCAAACTGGATTTTTGTTGGGTCAGACCATCTGATAGCGATGAGGGGCCGAGACCAAGAGAGCGACATAAAACTACATGGAAAAAATATACACCAAACAAGCCACTTTTAAATTTAGCTGTTTTCTTAAAAGTTGGGTGACCCTCCCCCTAGTCTAAAAAAAAGTTGAATGACCCTTCCCTCAACAAAGAATTAAAAGACATGACCCTCCCCTATTTTCCTCCGGTGGACCTTTCCATAAATACCGAACGGTCCCTAAAAGATCTGAAAGTCCCAGAGCTAGAGATAATTTTTGACTGAGTAATGCTAGGTTTCACACACAAGTAGGTCTACATACATAACTAATGAGAACTAGTTCATCTACTTAACTAACATAATAAGTATATTACACTGGAGAAAAATGCAAAGGAAAATAAAAAGTATACAACTTTATAGATTTGTTTTGGAAGATTTTTGTTTTGACACAGAAGGGGTAATATAACAGTAGATGGTGGAAGCAGAGAGTTTTTAGCAGCTATAGTGCCGTAGAAAGAGGAGCTGGAAGGCAGGTGAAGTTCTGCACACCCTTCAAACTTGATTAGCTTCTGTTGGTAGCAGTGCTTGCCTTCTCTTTGATATAAACACAAGTCCAAAAGGTCAAACCCTTGTTGCCTGTTGTCGCCACAGAAAGAGTCGGTGCACAGAAGGGGGTAGAGTGACCTCTGCTGGTTGAGCTTCCACATACCAAGAAGGGCTATAAATATGTTACAACACTAAAATGTGAATTAAATAATAGAAACGTATAAATAAATAAATAAATAGGCTACCTGCTATCCTAAGCTACATATAAAATGAGTTCACTTGTCTTGATCTGAAGTTACAGGTCACCAATGGTGTTACAAATGTTTAATTCTCCCTAACAGCCAGAGTTATTATTTTATTAGTTTTAATTTTTATTTCAGTTAACTAAAGTGTTTTTTTCACACCCAGTGCTACTTTAGTTGTACTAAAAAACGTTATATTAGTTCAGTTTTGGTCTACAATCACCTCGCTAATAGTTACTTTTATTTTGAAAGTGTTACCGGTTACTTTAGCTTCCAAAAAAGGAATAGACCACGTGACTTCCGTTTTTGGTTTATAAACGAAAAACGAATTGACTGAAGTTCAAAGACTCTCTTCATTCTTTGTTCAAAAAGGAATAACGATAAAATGATCGCCCAAAACGAAAAACGGGCCGTTTTTAATTGGTTTTTCGTTTTGAAACAAAAAACAGAAAAACGGTATTTTCGTTTTATAATTACAAACGAATTACGGATTATCCAGAGATCCCCTGACTCTCTTCATTCTTTGTTCAAAAAGGAATAACGATAAAATGATCGCCCAAAACGAAAAATGGGCCGTTTTTAATTGGTTTTTCGTTTTGAAACAAAAAACAGAAAAACGGTATTTTCGTTTTATAATTACAAACGAATTACGGATTATCCAGAGATCCCCTGACTCTCTTCATTCTTTGTTCAAAAAGGAATAACGATAAAATGATCGCCAAAAACGAAAAACGGGCCGTTTTTAATTGGTGTTTCGTTTTGAAACATAAAACAGAAAAACGGTATTTTCGTTTTATAATTACAAAAGAATTACGGATTATCCAGAGATCCCGCCGTTTTTAATTGGTTTTTAGTTTTTTGATTCTGACACCAAAAACGGTTATTTGGTTTTTCGTTTTGAAATAAAAAACAGAAAAACTGTGTTTTCGTTTTATAATTACAAACGAATTACGGATTATCCAGAGATCCCCTGACCCATTTGGCACATGTCTCCTTGGTTTTATTTTTTTTCGCAATTCCTCCTTACTTGGCACTGCCTCGTTCTCTCCATCAGCTGCTGCTCCTGCCCGGGTCCTGGCTATCGCACTACCAGTTGTGTGGCTTTTGATTTCATGTGGTCGGAGCGAAGTTCGCTTGCCAGTCGCGTGATGAAGTCCCTCTGAGAAACTTGCTCATTTGTGCAATTCTTGATATGTGCGCGTTGATGGCGGGAAATGTAGCGGACTTATGATATCTATAATGCGTGCGGTCAAAATGACTGCCATGGCCATTCTAGGTAGAAATAGTCAGAACTCTTTTGTGTTTCGTGATTTTAATCAAATAACAGTGTCAGTATAAAATATACACATATTTAGGAAAAGTCAGAGTCCTACAGCCACATTGATTTTATTTTAACAAATATTCATACCTGCAAAGCTATGAACTGAGAAACATTATTGGATAATTCTTATAATTGACATTTCTCTGGGCCAATCGGAATCTTAGCACTTTTTCTCTTGGCCAATCGGAATCTTAGCACTTGCGTCAGAATCTTGAAGCACACAGCGTCAACCACGCGAGTCTGATGGAAACTCATAACGTGTAGGAATCTTATGTGAAATTCGAGGTAAGTCAAGCTTTTTGGAGCAAAAACAAAAGCTATTTGTTTGCTTGATTCAATTAATGTTAGCTACCGCTTTTTATGTGATATAATTTACAATATTGTATTGTCTAGGGGTGGAACGGTACATGTAAGTTATTCGTATTGAACTGAAACTGTACGGGCGTCGCGGTTCGGTGCACGAATTTGCACAGAGAATACACGGAATAAAAATAAATAAAACTCTAGATAGCGATACATTTCGCTCTATTCACGTTTGGTGTGGACGCAGCATAATGAACAGGTTGCTATGTCAAGATTGTAATGCTGGAGTGTGTGAGTGAGAGAGAGAGAGAGAGAGAGGAGAGAGAGAGAGAGAAAGAGAGAGAGAGAGAGAGGCGCGCGGGCGCGATCGAACATTGGAAACAAAAACATAATCCATCATTTTGTTAATACAGGACATCATTCAAACTGCAAAGTGTTTACTTATTTGTGTACACTCGCAATCAAATACAACATTGTGCTTTTGTCACACTCTAAACTCTTGTCAAACTGTAACCTACAACTGTCACCCAACCAAAAACACACACACACACACACACAGTTTTAAAAGCAAAACATATTTATCCAACCCCATTTCAAAACAGTCTGTGGCTGTGGGTTCTATCTTTTGGACATTCATCATATCACATTGGTTTTCATTTCTTGTCCTCAGAGCACTGATCTGTTTATTTTTAAGTTACACATTCTACATTGCTTAAAAAAGAAAATCAAATGTTTTTTTAATGGTAGTATTATTTTATACGGAAACCAATTATTTATAATTCAGATGAGAATAAAGTTAGGGTTAATAAAAATTAAGGACAACAAATATATTGATCTGAAATATAGCAAATTAATTTTAAATTCATTCAGATATAATTACCAAACATATCTCAAGGTCATTTAGTCTTTTTATTAATTTTTATTTATAAACTAATTGTATAAAACTATTGTCAGTGCACTACAAATAAACTGGTTCTAAGCCTTTATTAATAAAACTCATTTAAAAAGTACAAGGTTTAAGACAATGATAAAAATGCTATCTATATTTTTGTTTTGCTTTTCACTCCATTGTACCGAAATCGCACCAAACCGTGATGCCTGAACCAAGGTATGAACCGAACCGTGACTTCTGTGTACCGTTCCACCCCTAGTATTGTCGTCATACCTATAAATTACGTTAAGCTATGCTAAAAGTGGTATGAATGGTTTCCAAAACGGTAAAAAACTATTGTTTTACTCGAGGGGAGGTGGAAAATGAGCTTAATTCCCCAAATGGTGGAATAGGCTGTAACGTTAGCTAGGCTTATCGTTAGCCAGGTATCCCCGATTAACTGATCCAAATATTCCTAATCAATTATAACAAGTTATGATTGGTTATTAATATTTCATAGAGCTAATTCGCTACAACATGCAAAAGTGTGAACGCCCACATGAGCTGGATAAAACACACCAAATTTGATCAGATGAATGTACTATGTCGTCTTGCGAGGCTGTGAGGAATAATCCTGGGTAATTTACCTCAGAAGTGCTGGTTTCATTTAACTTCCAGCGAGGACTGTCATAGTAAGTTTTTTATTATTAATTGCTTTGTTCTAATCGCAATATGCAATAGTGTCTGTAAACCGCAAAAAAAATACTGTTTTAATATGAATCGCGTGTCTGTGTGTGATGAATGAACGGCACGGATTCGCACTGTTGTTTACGATGTTACCGACAAAATATGAAAGACAAAATTTCGTTGACTAGTTTTGGATCGATTATAAAGTTTTTTTTATTGTAAAATAGACATCAAATAAGCTTTAGTTAGCCAGTTTCTGCTCATGTGTTAAATATATAACGTTAGTATGTTTTGTCAAAAATAAACTCATAATCACCTAAGATGTGGTGCTTGTTCCAATGTAGGCTATATCAAACTAATGAATTCTTAACTTTGAAATATGAATGATAAAATGTAGGCTATACTTGAATATTGTTAAAATTTTTATATTTATTGATTTACATGTGACACTTTAATAAAATAGCAACAAATATATTTACAAGGAAAGTGTAAAAAAAAATCTTAATAGGTCAATATAAGCCTTCTCATATTATTTATTCTTGTTTTTTTATTAGTGATCACATTTGAGGAGAGCATAGGCTATATTCCAAAACTTACTTAAAATACAATATTGAGAATTAACTGCATAGTTACTAGCCATGTTTACCTAGCAATGTTTACCTTGGATCTTATACAATTTGAATGTATAAAACATTTGTGGAAAAGATTTTTTCCAAGATGTTTCCTCTCTGAGAACTCTAACGAACCAATTCTGTAGGTCCATATAGCCTATTTGAACAGGATTTGTTTCCAGGTATGACTACCCAGCTAGAAATGTTACGTTCCCAGGACGTTCTCAGAACGTCCCCACTGGTGTCAAGGACGTCGCCTAGTAACGTTCCGGGAACGTTCCGAGACGGTCATGGTGTGGAGTTCTTTAAAGGGTCGGGGGACGTTATTTGGCGGACCTTCACAGAACATTCAGGACGTTATCGGAACGTTTAGGGGACCATATTTTATTTGGAAATGTGATGTTCCCAGAACGTTCTCAGAACGTCCCCACTGGTGTCAAGGACGTCGCCTAGTAACGTTCCGAGACGGTCATGGTGTGGAGTTCTTTTAAGGGTAGGGGGACGTTATTTGGAGGACCTTCACAGAACATTCAGGACGTTATCGGAACGTTTAGGGGACCATATTTTATTTGGAAATGTGATGTTCCCAGAACGTTCTCAGAACGTCCCCACTGGTGTCAAGGACGTCGCCTAGTAACGTTCCGGGAACGTTCCGAGACGGTCATGGTGTGGAGTTCTTTAAAGGGTAGGGGGACGTTATTTGGAGGACCTTCACAGAACATTCAGGACGTTATCGGAACGTTTAGGGGACCATGTTTTATTTAAAAATGTAATGTTCTCAGAACGTCCCAACTGGTGTCAAGGACCTTTAGGGAACCAAACTAGAATGTTACTGCAGAAACTCTTTCACACTTGTTCTTGCAGAACCTTAATCAGGAATAAGCACGTGTAACACATTCAAAGATAAAATACTACAAAGCAGGGATCTGTCATTTATTTATAGTGTGAACTAAAACAGATTATAATTTAATATAAATGGGGTCATGCTTATAAGCGTATAAATCAAACAGTTTGACAAAAACAACAACGATTTATAATAATTTTATGTACAGTAAATGCTAAACAACAAGAAACAAGAACAATTACTTATATACTGTGTGTGTGTGTGTGTGTGTGTGTGTCAGTCACTGTCTCCATCCTCACGAGGTGCACCGAGTTCTTCTTCCGGTGCCTGAAAAAAATAAAACATTCTATTTACCAATCACTTCAACAACTTTTTAATTACTTTTAATTTCACTTTGGTGTATGGTGAAGGGAAATATGATATATATATATATATATATATATATATATATATATATATATATATAGAGAGAGAGAGAGAGAGAGAGAGAGAGAGAGAGAGAGAGAGAGAGAGAGAGAGATCTAATTGAATAAAACAACGTACAGCTATACAGGCGACCACCTTGGCACGGTGAGGTGCATGTTTGAGGGTTTCCCCTATACATCAATTTCCTTTTCGGTGTGTTTCGGAAATTGTTTGGCACAAGCACCTAGAAGAGAAAAAAGGTAATTTACCTTTGTTCTTTGATTAACATCAATGATAATACCAGCCGCTGCTGACAGAGAAGCGATCTGACACGCGTCCCATTTTCTGCAGGCGGTACACGGTGAGAATACACTTTAGGACAATATAACGTTGCAGTAATAATAATATAATAATAATGATAATAATACACACACGATTATGTATTACAATGTTATGTGTCTGAAACAATAAGTAGGCCTATGTATATTGCGCTCAGGTAGTTTTGGCGTGACTGGCCTGGAACGCTACAAAGTCGGGGAGTATTGGTTTGAAGTCGTGATTTACGTGCTCAAAAACCTGCCTGGAACGGAGCACACCTCTCGTTAGCGGTGTCCCAATGTGAAGGCTGCATCCTCTGAAGGCCGCGGACTTCGAAGGATGCAGCCTATTCGTCCTTCGAAGGACGCACCTTGTAGCCTTCGTAAGATTTCCTAATTGCGCATCCAGGTGTTCCCGATTACCGCTCCATGGCGCCAAGCAACAGTGCGAGACGGAGCTGCCATCCTGATGATTAATTTGTTATAATTGAGTAAACAGCTTTGGAGCCAGAATTGGCTATTGTCATTTTTATGTTTTATATTTTACTGAGGATGTTAAATACATGAATTTTCTAAACGACATTTAGGCCACTTGTCTTTAAAATAAATTTTTTAGGAGGAAAAAGTTCAGTATAATAGAATAAGCAAAAAAAGACTTCACATATAAAAAAGAAATAACACAAACACAAGGTTAGGTTATATAAAAATAAAACATTCATAAATTATTTTATGATTAACATATTACTGTCTTCAGTGAACTCAACGCAAATGATAATAATATTATTATTATTAGCCTACATTTAGGCTACATATTTAGAAGGCGCTTTTATCCAAAAAAGGAACAAAGAAATTCGTCAAATGTCAGTCATAATACAGGGCTAAGATTATCACAAATAAACACAAGATTTTGACGCAAATGTGTGTGGGAGTGTGAGCGCGCACTGCATGGCACGGAGGCGCGGGCGCGAACACTTGCATTTTCCCATCAACAGTGGAAACTACTTAAAAAATACTCTATAATTTCTGGTCATACAGAAAAGAATAATACATCATTCGCAACTACTTTTATTTGTCCAAACTCACATAACAAGAAAACTTTGTGCTTTTGTAAAATAAAATAAAACAATCAGTCGCGCTGTTGTAACGAATGTACATCAATAATAATATACATAAAATGTATTTAAGGGGGGCCGGAAGGCCAATTTAGCTCAAAAGGAATGATTCATCGATTTCCAATGAATCTTGACCGAATCACTATGGAACCGAGCAAATGACTCGTTTAGAGTTCATTTGAACGGGCCGTAATTATAACCTTGGCACAGATATAAATATCCAATCTATAGTGAAACACTATGTATTAGCAAGGTAACTTTAGATCGACAGTACAAGACATTAAATGTGCAAGCACAACACAAGGCAAATATCTTTTCAAATACAAACAAGACTTTATTGATTATCCTAAAACATAAAACTAATATCTAACACAAACACACGCACACGCATTCATACAAGTTGCAGAAAGAAAGAGAGTGAGGAAAGAATGAGTTTTAAGAGTGAGATAGTGAAACCCAAGTTTCTATATGCACTTATAAGACATGACCTGAACGAACCATCAATCATTAATTTAACCCTTCTATCGTTTCTTAGGCAGGTTATTCAATGTTATATTAATGCACCAGTTCAGTTAAGAGTCTGGAGGTACTTGCTTGTCCGTGTTGTTTTGGGATTCCCTTGTGTGAGGGGGTTTTTCCCGGGTCCGTTGTTTGGCTGGCAGTCTTCTCGTGCCTGCTAGATCTTGGGCAGCCAATCACGTGGTGTGTTGGCGGATGGATGAAAGTCTTTGAAGTTGGAAGGGCTTTGCAGTCGAAACGTTTAAACGAAACTTTGCAGCAAAACTTAACTTAGAACCGAGACTTTTAACGGAAAAGAAAACAAAGGAAAAGAAAGGAAAGTGAGACGAGTTAGATGGCTTGAATGAAGCTGTTTTAAACCCTGATCTTAATTTGGGTAATTTTCTCTGCTCGTCTACATTGCTCGTCTGTCTGTTACTTTTTCATGGCTCTCCCTTGAGCATCCTCTTCAGCTCTCTCCGTATTTTTCCTAAGAACTCCGAAGAAGAACTTTCGGAAAAAGAACTACAAGAAGAACATCTCTGAAGAAGTCGACAAGAACTAGCACTCCAACCAACTCTTTGTTCGGGTCTAAGATTTTATCTCAAATGTTTGTCCCGCCTCCTGGAGGAATTGGGACAATAAGATACTTGTAAGGTTATTTGAGAAGGGGGTATTTTCCATCATCCCCCTCGCATCTGTAGGGACTGGGCTAAGAGTGAATCTGAATAAATAAAAATATCTGTGCTAAAGTCCCAAAAACCTTCAGGCACCGAAAGACTGAATTTTACACACACACACACACACACGAGCCCTTCCCTCCCCCAACACACGAGGGAAGCTCCTGTTACGAGACTTTATAACCCATCGGAATGTCGCAGAATGTCTCTGAACAAAGAGACGGACATTTCTGTTGTGTAAAGACATAAAAACCATTAAATATATTTTGTTAAATGTATGTGTTTTTCCCCATGTCACAGTGAAATATCTTTGTTTGGCCACGGCATAAATGGACATTAGAAATACCTTCTTTATGCATTTTAAATACCTCTGTATTTTTCCTTTGACTTTCATTTGATGTGTTTGACACCTCTAAAATGCTCATGGAACGGGCTATCTGAATATGCACAGAGATATAAAGTAAAGTGTATTTTTAATAGGTTTTACCGCCATTGAAGATTCAAACTGTTAAACTGTACACCCTCCTTGAACACACCCCTGTACCACGAGGGGCATGTTCTCCCAAACAAAGGACAATAAACCGAGGGTTCCCGCGTGCAACATCCATTCCCCGATTGGCCCCGTGAACCGGAAGGGGAGGGAATTCTACAAGGTGATAAATGTAGGAGCGCGGCTCCGCCTCTCTCTCTTGAACTTTCCAGCACGTCAGAAACATGTAATTCACGCGGAGGTCCCCTCAGGGGATCATATCATATCCTGGATCTTTTCTTTACTTTCTAGCCAAAAATCTGTTTTCTGTATTCAACTTGTTTCACTTCCACGAAGTGACATGACCTGAGCCGAACTATCTCCGTTGGTAACGTGACCTAAAAGACTTCCGACCGCTGTTCAAAGACTCGCGCCGCATCACGTGACTCCACGGAACCAAGGACTCAGCTCACGCACGCCGCTAAACCATGCGGGCCGCACGCGCACGGAGAACAAAGATCTGCCGTCCAAAACGCGGCTAGACCATGCAGGCCGCTCAAGGAACGCAGCAACACATGAGAGAACCCTTCCACATGCAAGTACATTTGGGTTACCCTGTTTTCAGAGCATTAAGAATGTGTTTTCGTGTTGTTTCAGGAAAGTTGACTGTCTAGGTGAACGTAACCCTATTTCTCTCTCTCTTACTCGCTCTCACGCGTGTAATTTATCCATATCTCTATATCTCACACACTTCCTCGTTCATTGATGTCTTATTGTGTTTTGTATGTCTATTATGTTTGTAAATATATATATATATATATATATATTCCATGGCAACCGTAGTAAATATATAAGTAGACATGCCTTTATTAAATCCATTATATTCATGTGATTGACAAACTGTGTTGTTTTGCTCATTTTCAAGTCCCTTAAGTGCCAAAGATCTAATTTATGCTACAAGCTTTACAAATGAAAAATACTTTAAAGAGTATGTGTTTATAGGGCGGGAAACCCAATTCTTCTGGCCAGAGAATTGTGTTTCCTGAAATCCTATAAAGTAAGGTGATATCGTGGATCCCCACAATATTATTCTGGCAATTGAGCTAATTAATTTTGCCTGTTTCGTAAGACGTGATCAGTGTAATTAAATGTAATCAACTTGTAGTTGAAATGCAAGGATACACAGTTATGCATGCAGGTAAAATTACATCCTCCCTTAGAGGGAGATTTATTAACATGTAAGACTGATCTAATCCAAACATGTATGAATAATTATTAATTATCAATTATTAATTATGATATGCAAATTCCCCACGGATTAGATCCGCCCATAGTCTTTACACATCGTAAATCATGTGTTATCTGTGGTCTGCTTTACTCTAACAGAGAGGACATAGATTACAGTTTATACATGATTCCTATTATAAGAACGCGAAACATTTTACACAGATTTCAATCAAGCCATCGTCTGAATTAAGAACATGTTATCGTATACGATCCTGCTGACAGGAAGCATGACACACTTTCATTCACACCTAATATTTATTACAATTACATGACTTAGATGTGATCTAAGCAGAATAGACACATACAGGGGTTGTAACACAATACATAATCATGTTATGTTATATATTTTGATTATAGGTCCACTGAGCATTGTTCTGTGTGAGTTTTAATGGGTTTGATATGTAAAGTCTGTGTAAGTCTGTGTAAGTCTCTCTGTTCCATGAAAGCGTGGTCTGTTTTACATCTCTGTCCTGCTCAGCAGTGGTGCTGCAGGAGGGAGGTCAAAGGTGGTCAGACCCCTTGGTGGTCAGGCCTCGTTTCACCATTTCTGAGCGGCTTTGTCTTGCTTAAGGATGAAACATTGACAGCGTTTTTCCTGTTTTAGGCTTATCTCTGGGGCCTGCGGGGCCATAAAAGTCTTCTCTGGGGGGTTTTCTAGACAATTTGGAGCCGTCTTGTGACTTTGGAATGTGGTGTTCAGATCCGGAATGCTGAATCACATTTGAATGAATCCCATGAGAGATTAATTTGATTAATTTGTGTTTGGTTCATCCTTAAAATCTCTACATATTCCCCCCTTCGATCGATGATGGGTTGAGAAGAAGACATCATTGAACGCTGGAGAAACAGAAGAAGCAAACACACACAGCAAACAACAAGGCAAACACCTCCATGACTGGTCACTTTACTGGTGCAGAGCATTAGATTATCTAGGCCTGAAACAGGTTCACTCTCTCAATATAGTCAATCATGTGGAAAAAGTTTAGTTCAATTTTAGGACCGTTATTCTAGTTTGTTTTAAAACGGTGATTGATCAACTTTGTGACTAAATTTGATTTGTTTGTTTTATTCTCTTCTAAATTGTTCTAGGTTTAGACCAATTTACCTTTCAAATTTTGATTCGAATGATGCAGGGAGTTCTCTAGGCTAACATTCGTTTTAAGGTGACTTGCAAACATCAGGCGTGGTGCGTCAATCCTTATATGGTAACCTTGACCCTTATGGGGTAACAGGGATTTTACTTAATAAAAGAAGAAGAAAGGGAAGAGGTAAAACACAACAAAGCAGTTGAGTGATTCCTGTATGGCTACTGTTGTGCAATGTCAGGTGTCACAATGTAATGAGAGGGTTCTACTTGTTGGGTGTATTGCTACATGTTTCCTATGGAAAGGAAAGCTAAGTCAGTGTTGCGATTTCAGTGTCTACCTGTGGGAAGAACATGTTTGTTGAATGTTTTTCATGGTAGCTGTGTTTAACTTGTGTATGTTAGTGGTACAGTGTAGTGTAGTGCATGTACTGCATGTATACTGTATGTATGTCAGATCTGTCTCAGTCTGTTTTGCTCCCCCCTTTGCTTGATGGCTTAGCTTTGATGGGCTTGTTGCATCTTTGCCTTGGAAAGGGATCTTCTGTGATCTGCTGGGGGTCAGTCCAGTAAGGCAGGAAGTTCTCTGGCAGACATTGGGAGGTGGTTTGGCATGGATGCGTGAAGCTGTAGTGCAAAACGTGGTCTCCTTTGTTGCATTCCTCCGATGATGCCTTCTGGTTGTGACAGACTTTCTGACCTTCTGTGCTTACTGTTGTTGCTGTAGCACTCACATGGTTCTTGAGTTTGGAGCTCGTTTGGTGGTTTCTTTATGAGTGATGGGTAGCCAGGATGGTGTTTCCTGGTACCTCTGGGCATTTGTCAGTGGTTGACTGTGAGAAACCACTTTGTTCTGTGTTGTTGTAGAACAGGTGGTCGTCATCTTCCTTTAGGAAGGTGTACCAGATGATCATTGGTCCTCTGTGTTCAGCTTGTTTTCGATGAACACTTGCAGTTGCCTCATTAGTCGCTCCATGTCTTCTGAGGGTAAACTGTCTTGTTCTTGGGCACACTCAGTGCGGTTGGTGTGGTAGGTGTCATCGGCATGGGAGTCACGTTCTCTGTGCTCCTTACGAAGGATTGTGATGTTGTCATGCCACTGGGTGTCTTCCAGTGCAAGGCTTGTGTCTTGGCTGAATGAGTTTGAAACTGTGGATGTTTTCAAACCTTTCTTTGAGGTCATCTTTTGTTTGATGTAGGCCTTGTGTATCAGGTCACGTAGCTGCTGAATTGTCATTGTGCCTGGGCAGGCCATGATACCAAGATGATGACTCAATCCAGGGTGCATGTTTCTCAGGAAGAGGGTTTTGAAGTTCACATCCTCTTCAAGTTCAGGTTTGCTATATGCACCTAAGTAAGCTTGTCGAAAACGGTGGAAGTAGGCTTGGGGAGTCTCTTGTCGACCTTGTTTGGTTTCCAAGGCGATTAACACACCGTGTTCTGACTCTGGACCTGTAAATTCTTTAATCAGTGTCTCACGTAGTAGCTGGTAGTTTGACATGACATTAGCAGGTTGTCGGTCTAGGAAGCTTCGTACCTCTGGACTGGATGTGGATCTGATGAGGTATAACCTGTCTCTGTCAGTCATATGGGGTCTCACCTCTAGGTGGAAGTCGATATCTCGGAGGTAGGCCTGGATGTCGGGACCCTCTGTGGAGTTCGGGTTGAACTGAGTGATATTCTTAACCAGCTGGTTGAGATCTTTAAATGTCATCCCATGTGCAGCTTTGGAGTCTGCCTGGATGAGCTCTCTTCGTTTGTTGGCAGTGAACAGTTCTGTGGTGAAGGCCGGTGACGTTTTGGGTTGTGGCCATTCACTTCTTTCACTGTATGCCAGTTCTTGGGTGGAGGACTCTGTTCTGCTCAGCAGGGGTGATGCTGAGGGAGGTCTCTCCCTTCTTGGCTCTGGTTTCTGTTGGAAAATGTACTGGAGTTCATCTCTGACCGCGTAGAGCTCGTCGTTGACGTCATCTCGCTGTTGGGTCAGATGGTCGATGTCAGCGCTGCACCTTTCCAGGTGGTCTTCCAGAGCATTGATTTTAGAGTTCTTACTTTCAATGTCAGCTTTGGCTTTCCTTAACTGATGTTCAGCAGACTGGAGTTGGTTTACCAGGTGTTTCTGGACAGTCTTTAATTCTTGTTTGTCACGTTCAGTGACTGCAAGGGCTTCTTGGAGCTTGTCAACTTGTGTCTTTGTTTCTTGCTCCGCTTCGTCGGACACTTTGAGTTTGTCTTGAGCTTCACCTTTGAGCTGGTCTTTGCAGTGTTGAGTGTGCATCAGCTCTCTCAGGAACTCGGTGGTCTGACGCTTTAAGTCGTCCTGGACTTTCACTTCCAGCTTGTCTATGCGGCTCTGGGCACGTGTCAGCTCCTCCTGAAGGTAGGTGACATGCTTGTCGCTAAGTTTCAGCTGGGCTGTGAAGGCATTACTTAGGGAACAGGTGATTTTGGTTAGTTCCACATGGTTTTGGTTCTGGCTTGAATCATGTGTCAGGAATCTTCTCAGAATTATTATTATTATTAAAAATAATAACAGTTCAATTGTCTTTGGTGTGAGGCAGTCTGTAATGCCTCTAAGCCAGGCGTCCACATCTTCCCTTTGGGCAGTGGGGTTTGTCGTCCACGACATGTTGACACACTGGGGTGAAGAGACTGACACAGATCTGTGTGGGGTATAAGCCTATATGTGGTTGAACAGCTAAGTGTCGTTTCAATAATTGTACACCAATAGTGAAGTGTCGTAATGACTAAGTGTTGGTCTAAGTGTAGCCAGGTAGGCTAGAGATGTAAAGATTTCCTCACTCAACTGCTTAAAGGAAAGAGAGAGAAAAAGGTTCAAACAAATCTCAATGGAAAGCGGTCAAGCGGTCACTCTGTGAGAACGACAAGAGCACGTGAGTGGTTTTTTTTCTTAATATACAGTTCTCCTGTTGCTCTGTTTACTATTTGTCAAGTAGGTAGGGCTATTTTCGATTCTTTGCTTATTTTTAATGTTTACCTTGACTAAATATCTGTATTTGAATTAAACGCGATCCTATTTTGAATAACTGCCGTGCGTCTTAAGGGTTATAATCTGTATTTTATTGAAGCACTTAAGTAAGTGCTGTTCAACAGCTAGTTTCGATTCCGCCCATTCTCGGGATATTTGCTTTTGCTGTGCTAATTGCAAGGGCTGTTATAGCAGATATAAAACTAGAGTAGATTCAGAAGGAAGCCAGGACAAGCGGTCACTCTGTGAGAACGACAAGAGCACGTGAGTGGTTTTTTTTCTTAATATACAGTTCTCCTGTTGCTCTGTTTACTATTTGTCAAGTAGGTAGGGCTATTTTCGATTCTTTGCTTATTTTTAATGTTTACCTTGACTAAATATCTGTATTTGAATTAAACGCGATCCTATTTTGAATAACTGCCGTGCGTCTTAAGGGTTATAATCTGTATTTTATTGAAGCACTTAAGTAAGCGCTGTTCAACAGCTAGTTTCGATTCCGCCCATTCTCGGGATATTTGCTTTTGCTGTGCTAATTGCAAGGGCGGCCACAGCTGTCCTCACTCAGGGCGATTGGAAGCATTATATCTATGTAGTGTGTGCGCTGTCGCGGAAGCGTCAGCGGGAGCATTCAGCTCTCGTTTTCAGCCTCCTCGTGTGAAGACCGACTCGGGTTAAGACCTGCGACTCTTCCTGCGCGACTCCACCGAGCAAGGACACCTGCAAGGCACTTAAGTATCTTCTTCACCCTTTCCTTTCCTACCTTATCTCATTTCCCATTATCATTATGTGCTTTCAACACATTCCTGTTGTCTCTCGACAACGCTCTCTCACCACGCACAGAAGGCAACGCAATACTGCTAATCTGCGCCCTTTTCTCTCATCCTCACACTCACCTCTCTCTCTTTCTATGGGTCTATGGAATTGTCAATCAGCAGTCAATAAAGCTGACTTCATTCCAGCCTTTGCATCTCACTCTACTCTTAATATCTTGGGCTTGACTGAGACCTGGATCCGTCCAGAAGACTCAGCAACCCCTGCTGCTCTCTCTAACAACTTCTCTTTCTCTCACACCCCTCGCCAGTCGGGGAGGGGTGGGGGTACTGGTCTTCTCATTTCTAACAATTGGAAATATTCAACTCTCTCTTCTCTATGCAATAACAACTCATTTGAATATCATGCTATTACACTTACAACTCCCATTAAGATCCATATTGTAGTTATTTATCGCCCCCCAGGTCCACTGGGAAGCTTTGTAGAGGAGCTGGATGTGCTGCTGTCCTCTTTCCCTGAGGATGGCACCCCACTCGTAGTCTTTGGTGATTTCAACATTCATCTAGCAAAGCCGTATGCAACAGACTTCATCTCTCTCCTAGCCGCCTTCGATCTCAAACGGCTCATCACCACCGGTACTCACAAGTCAGGCAACCAACTGGACCTGGTTTACACACGCAACTGTATCACAGACAACATTTTGGTGAAACCTCTCCAAGTTTCAGATCATTTTCTCATTACTTTCAATCTACAAATCACTACCCATGCTCCACCAACCTCCCCACCATTTACTTTCAGACGAAACCTGCGCTCACTTTCTCCATCCCATCTTTCCTCTGCTGTGTCATCTTCTCTTCCCTCACCCTCGCATTTCTCATCTCTGGAGGTGAATACTGCAACAAATACTTTATGCTCCATCCTAACCTCTTCTTTAGACAATATCTGTCCTCTCTCCTCTAGGCCAGCACGTGCCACTCCCTCTAACCCCTGGCTATCTGAGGTTCTTCGTGAACACCGGACCAAGCTCAGGGCAGCAGAGAGGAAATGGCGCAAATCAAAAGACACATCTGACCTCAGTAGGTATCAATCTTTGCTCTCTTCCTTTTCTGTTGATGTTCATGCTGCGAAATCTTCATATTTCCACAACAAGATCAACAGTGCCTCTAACACACGAACACTGTTCAAGACATTCAACTCTCTCCTCTGTCCACCTCCACCACCACCCACCTCCTCGCTAACTGCTGATGATTTTGCCAACTTCTTCACTAACAAAACTACAACTATCAGCAGTCAGTTCTCAGATTCACACACACAGGAACCCAGACTAACCTCTCCCACAGCCAATATCCTTCTCTCCTCCTTCGCTCCACTAACCGAGGAAGAAGTATCTAAACTACTTCTCTCCAGTCATCCTACCACCTGCCCTCTAGATCCCATCCCCTCACACCTTCTACAAGCCATCTCTCCCACACTTCTACCAGCTCTCACTCACATTATCAACTCATCCCTCCACACTGGCATTTTCCCTACAGCATTTAAGCAGGCTCGGGTAACTCCTCTGCTCAAAAAACCAACGTTAAACACATCACTTCTAGAGAATTACAGACCTGTCTCTCTCCTACCATTCATTGCGAAAACACTTGAACGAGTTGCTTTTAACCAAGTATCATCCTTCCTGTCTCTGAACAACCAGCTGGATGTCAACCAATCTGGCTTCAAGAAAGGGCATTCAACCGAGACTGCATTGCTGTCGGTCACGGAAGCCCTGCGGATCGCAAAAGCTGCTTCCAAATCATCAGTTCTCATTCTCCTGGACCTGTCTGCGGCCTTCGACACTGTGAATCATCAGATCCTCTTGTCCGCCCTCTCATCACTGGGCATCACTGGAACCTCCCTCAACTGGTTCGAGTCCTATCTCACAGGTAGGTCCTTCAGGGTCACATGGAGAGGCGAGGTATCCAAAGCACATCAACTGACCACAGGAGTTCCTCAGGGTTCAGTTCTTGGACCGCTCCTCTTCTCCATTTACACCACATCACTGGGGCCCATCATACAGGCACATGGTTTCTCTTATCATTGCTATGCTGATGACACCCAGCTCTACCTCTCATTTCAACCAGATGATCCCACAGTAGCTGCACGGATCTCAAGCTGTCTGGCGGACATCTCGGCATGGATGAAGGAACATCACATGCAGCTCAACCTGGCAAAGACTGAGCTTCTCGTCCTCCCTGCCAATCCGTCTCTACAGCACGACCTCACTATCCAGCTAGATTCTTCCTCAATCACCCCATCAAGATCAGTCAGAAATCTTGGAGTAATCTTTGATGACCAGCTGACCTTCACAGACCACATTACAAAGACAGCTCGATCATGCAGGTTTGCTATGCACAACATCAGGAAGATCAGGCCTTTCCTAACTGAGCATGCAACACAACTTCTCGTCCAGGCCCTGGTCATTTCTAGGCTTGATTACTGCAATGCTCTTCTGGCTGGACTTCCATCATGTGCAACTAAACCTCTACAAATGATCCAGAATGCTGCAGCCCGTCTTGTCTTCAACGAGCCCAAAAGGGCCCACGTCACTCCTCTGTTCATCTCTCTGCACTGGCTACCACTCGCTGCTCGCATCAAGTTCAAGGTGTTGACGCTTGCTTACAGATTGACCACTGGTTCAGCTCCCTCCTACTTCCACTCACTACTTCAAATCTACATCCCTACCAGAAGCCTACGATCGGTCAATGAGCGGCGGCTTGTGGTACCGTCACAGCGGGGCACAAAATCACTCTCCAGAACATTCTCATTCACGGTTCCATGCTGGTGGAATGATCTCCCCACCCTCATCCGGAATGCAGAATCCTTGACAGCATTCAAAAGACAACTGAAAACTCATCTCTTCCGGGAGCACTTAACATAAAAAAAAATAAAATAAAAAAAAAAACCTTCCCTTTTCCTTTAAATCCTCGCTTGCCTGGCTTATGCTACTCTGAGCTATGTCTGAACTTTGTATTTTGAGCACTTCTTGCGTTGTTTCTGCCTCTTCACGATGACTCGCTTGGTTTAGTCCTCAGTTGTAAGTCGCTTTGGATAAAAGCGTCTGCTAAATGACTAAATGTAAATGTAAATGTGGAAAGAAACTCTTTTTTTTTTCAATGGGGGAAATATTTTTTATAAATATTTTCTATCAATGAAAAGCTGGTTTCAACTCGTGATGTGAGGACTTCGTCACTCAACTGAGTAAGGGAAAGAGAGAGAAAAAGTTAGCAACCAATTTCAATGAGGGAAAAACAAAAAGAAAATTATTAACTAGGGGAAGTATTAATTTCTCATAAATGCTTCCTATTAATGAAAATCTGTTTCCAGAAAGGTAAACAATATTATTGTTTATGTTTACGAGGAAAAATAATACAATAATAATGCTGATACCTCTTTTCTGAGTTTGACAGGATTGACACACACACCTTCAGTTGGACCGCTTACAGCAGAGTTTACTGCAGGGATGCTTTGAAGGCGGAGTTTGCTCAGCACTTGTCTCTGTTACCTGATCTTGGATAAGATGTCAAAGTTTAAATTGCGTTTACAAATGCAGGGAGAGTATGAAGAACACAAGATTGTTGATTAAAAATCAAATACCTAATAATCTGTTTGTTGGGAAAGATTATCTTTGTCTCTTTTTAGAGTCGATTGATGGTTCTTCCAGGTTGTGTTCCCTACAAATGTGAAGAATAAGATGGAATAAAGCAGGACAGAACAGGAAAGACGTGATGAGGAAGAAATGAAGCAAGGAGGTTGGATGCCGCTACCTTTAGGTCTACCACGAGTATAGAATTGATAGTTGAGGAACAACTAAACACACAAATAAACTTTTGTAAAAGACTATTGTCTCTGGTTTATTTGAAACTCGTATGAAGATGGTAATGTCCCCTATTGAAGCGTCCCGAAAATGAATTAATCAAATATAGTGGTTAAGTTTATAACCAACAGGACAAAAGGATAAAACGCAATGACAATAATGAGCAAGTCTGAGTCTAACACTATTTTTGTAATAGTAATAACAACTTTCAAATTTTAACTTTCCAAGTTCAAGACCTATTCACCTAAAGTGATTAGATCTCAATCGAGAAATTTAAAAATTATGAAACTAGAATTTATTAAACATAAATCATTAGAAATCATTAGAAATGATCTGTCTAGAAAAATAGAATTTCAATTTTATTTTAATATTTCCTTTTCTTTAAAATCAAATTCAAATTTGACAATTAGTAATAGTAAACCAGTATTTTCCTTTTCAAGTAAAATGCAGGTAAAGTAATTAATAATTGTAAACCAATATTTCCTTTTCAAGTAAAATATAGGTAAAGTAAAATGTGAGAGAGGTAAAAGAAAAAGGAAGAAAAGACTAACAGGTGTAAAAGTCGAGGTGTTTAAATGGTTAAATCACTTTAACTTTGTTCAAACAGACACTGTATTTAACCACTGATGTTAATTACTAATGATAACAGTACATAATGCGTAAGGCGTTACATTATAGGCCTCAATGTAAACAACTGCTTAGGTTAGCCTAGCCACCGAAGGGTTTGTTTACACTCTGGCGATTGCACGGGTCAGAGTTCACCCGGAAGCGTTGGTTAAGACTTCCTATGGTGACCAAACAAACGCTAGTGGGCAAACACGTGAAATGCAATGCAAATAGTTTGTAAGCAGTTACGCATGTGTTACATGAAATCTGAGCGCATTTCAATGCTGTTCGAAGAATATGCACGTACAGTCGATCATATTACGGGAAATGTCGGCGCATTTCAACACTGTACAAATAAGATACACCACTCGTAGCTTTAGCTGGTTTTACGACGTGGGGCTTCACTCAGTTCGTTAAGAGTGATATTAACTTTAAGCAAGCGACAGCTTTGCGTTATACTAGATGGAACAATAGCGATCTCGGCGGATCGCGTCTGTGCAAGTTTATCTGGGCACACAAGAAAAACAACAACAACAACAGGGTTTTTAACTGTTGGTTCAGTTATCACGACTTTAAGTTACTATTCAAATTACACTCGGACATGCGCAGTGTTGCACGAGAATTCATTGAACAGACATAAACAGATAAACGTATATTTATTACAGGGATCGCAGTGGAACACGCACTGACAATGAGATAAATAAATATAACCCTTTTATGACTAACGTTAGATGAGGAACACGCTCATCGCTCTGTGAGGAGAATATTCGTCCTTACAGATAACGTTAACTTAAATTACTGCAGTTTAATTTCGTTCAGCTCTCTGACTGGTATAAACACACACACATAATGTTATAGCTATTTGAAAGACTCTGGGACACGCAGACGTCAGTTAAGCTATAATCAAGGTATTTCAGGAAATGAGGAACACGCTCAATTCTTACCTTTATCGTAGTGTGAGGTTTTATATCTTAACTCAATTTACTGCAGGTAAAAATAATAATAAGAACCAATAAGGAGGCAGACTAGACTAAAGTAACAGCTTTGCTCTGGATGCATTCACTCAAGCAGCAGCATCCACTTCATTCAAACAGGGCGCGCGCTGCGCGCTCTCCATACGTCACACACAGACTTTCAGAGGTTCGGATCTCGCATCCGAAACAAAATGAAAAGATAAATCTTGATATATGCTTACAATTTAGGTTGAACTGCCCGCGCATTCTCCACCAACTAATGTAACGAATGTACATCAATAATAATATACATAAAATGTATTTAAGGGGGGCCGGAAGGCCAATTTATCTCAAAAGGAATGATTCATCGATTTGCAATGAATCTTGACCGAATCACTATGGAACCGAGCAAATGACTCGTTTAGAGTTCATTTGAACGGGCCGTAATTATAACCTTGGCACAGATATAAATATCCAATCTATAGTGAAACACTATGTATTAGCAAGGTAACTTTAGATCGACAGTACAAGACATTAAATGTGCAAGCACAACACAAGGCAAATATCTTTTCAAATACAAACAAGACTTTATTGATTATCCTAAAACATAAAACTAATATCTAACACAAACACACGCACACGCATTCATACAAGTTGCAGAAAGAAAGAGAGTGAGGAAAGAATGAGTTTTAAGAGTGAGATAGTGAAACCCAAGTTTCTATATGCACTTATAAGACATGACCTGAACGAACCATCAATCATTAATTTAACCCTTCTATCGTTTCTTAGGCAGGTTATTCAATGTTATATTAATGCACCAGTTCAGTTAAGAGTCTGGAGGTACTTGCTTGTCCGTGTTGTTTTGGGATTCCCTTGTGTGAGGGGGTTTTTCCCGGGTCCGTTGTTTGGCTGGCAGTCTTCTCGTGCCTGCTAGATCTTGGGCAGCCAATCACGTGGTGTGTTGGCGGATGGATGAAAGTCTTTGAAGTTGGAAGGGCTTTGCAGTCGAAACGTTTAAACGAAACTTTGCAGCAAAACTTAACTTAGAACCGAGACTTTTAACGGAAAAGAAAACAAAGGAAAAGAAAGGAAAGTGAGACGAGTTAGATGGCTGGAATGAAGCTGTTTTAAACCCTGATCTTAATTTGGGTAATTTTCTCTGCTCGTCTACATTGCTCGTCTGTCTGTTACTTTTTCATGGCTCTCCCTTGAGCATCCTCTTCAGCTCTCTCCGTATTTTTCCTAAGAACTCCGAAGAAGAACTTTCGGAAAAAGAACTACAAGAAGAACATCTCTGAAGAAGTCGACAAGAACTAGCACTCCAACCAACTCTTTGTTCGGGTCTAAGATTTTATCTCAAATGTTTGTCCCGCCTCCTGGAGGAATTCGGACAATAAGATACTTGTAAGGTTATTTGAGAAGGGGGTATTTTCCATCATCCCCCTCGCATCGTAAATCATGTGTTATCTGTGGTCTGCTTTACTCTAACAGAGAGGACATAGATTACAGTTTATACATGATTCCTATTATAAGAACGCAAAACATTTTACACAGATTTCAATCAAGCCATCGTCTGAATTAAGAACATGTTATCGTATACGATCCTGCTGACAGGAAGCATGACACACTTTCATTCACACACCTAATATTTATAACAATTACATGACTTAGGTGTGATCTAAGCAGAATAGACACATACAGGGGTTGTAACACAATACATAATCATGTTATGTTATATATTTTGATTATAGGTCCACTGAGCATTGTTCTGTGTGAGTTTTAATGGGTTTGATATGTAAAGTCTGTGTAAGTCTGTGTAAGTCTCTCTGTTTCATGAAAGCGTGGTCTGTTTTACATCTCTGTCCTGCTCAGCAGTGGTGCTGCAGGAGGGAGGTCAAAGGTGGTCAGACCCCTTGGTGGTCAGGCCTCGTTTCACCATTTCTGAGCGGCTTTGTCTTGCTTAAGGATGAAACATTGACAGCGTTTTTCCTGTTTTAGGCTTATCTCTGGGGCCTGCGGGGCCATAAAAGTCTTCTCTGGGGGGTTTTCTAGACAATTTGGAGCCGTCTTGTGACTTTGGAATGTGGTGTTCAGATCCGGAATGCTGAATCACATTTGAATGAATCCCATGAGAGATTAATTTGATTAATTTGTGTTTGGTTCATCCTTAAAATCTCTACACTGTCATGATCTCCGTGAACTGGAGCGCGTCTCATAAATGAACTGAAACAAAATATACCTAGCCTAAAGCTTGAAATATGCACTTTTAAACGAACAATTAAAATGTCTCGTTATTTATTCTGACACATTTATTATCATTAGCCTATAAATCATGGTTCCAGAGAAATGGCTCTTCTCATTCAGCATTGCGGGAAAAATATAATTTCCAGGTTCTAATCTGGCCTTAGAAAACCAGTCAAATCGACATTTGTCCCATAGTAATTTGTGAATATTTTAAATGTTTAACCCTTAAAGGGGCAAGCATAAATAAATTTGATAGAAAAATGATTCATTGCTATTTTTGTATGTATCTAGACTAAAATGACACAGTTCATGCATTTTTTCCAAAATATTACCTTTATTTTCTAAAATACACTCTGTATCTCCCGAGATACATTGCCCATTTAGGGTTACATTTTGCAATGTATTCTTTTTTATTATATTTCATGACAACTTTTAAAACATTTAATGAACAAGTAATTAGCTAAATTTTTTCATGTTATCCATACAACAATAGAAAAATTGGAAATTTGACAAAAGAATGGAAATTTTAAATAGAAAATTTTGAACTTTTTCTGAACTTTTTCTCCCAAGATGCATTGCCTATGTAGGATATACCATCCTACCATCTTCCCTATGGTACACCAGATACATTCTATGGGCAATGGAAGCTGAGAAAACAGTTGCGAGCATTTTGTCCAGTGACCAGGCAAAGTTTCACTTTGCACTTCTGACACATGATGGATGTCTGCCCATCCTGGCACATCCTGCATCGGCCTTTCACTGACAGGATAGGGAAGTGGTCAATCCTATCATACCTCATATCATCCACTGGCCTGGAAACCTTTGGCTGTTTGATCACTTTTTCTGGCTTATTGTCTTCATTTCCTTTGGATGGCCGTCCCCTTTTCTGCTTTTCAATGTAGATGAGTCCCCTGGCAGCATCCAGCCTAAAGTCCTTCAGACACTGGTATTTCTGACCAAGAGCTGCTGCATCACGCCGGTGGAGGAGCCATGCGTTATTGACAGCAATGTCAACTATCTGCCAAAATATGCCCATATACCACCGATGGGACTTTGCTGGAGTGCGATACAGGGCAATCATCATATCTGCCAAATCCACTCCTCCCATATGAGTATTGTATTCAGACACAATCTTGGGGCATGGCACACTTATCTTTCTCTTCTCCTCTTTAGAGTAGCGTCTCACTTGGCCAACAGGGTTGACAGACGCACAGGAGCTCACCAAAGTGACTGTTTTGTTGTCGGCCCATTTGACCACAGCCAGCTTTGCATCGTTGTCAACACGAAAGTCGAAGCTGCCTCTTCCTCTTCGTAGGAGGTCTCGATCTTCTTCTACGCTGCAACCCATCAAGCGGTTCTTTCGAATAGTGCCCAAACTTCTGAGGCCCATAGAATCGTTTAGATGTGTTACCAATCTCAATGATGTGAAAAAATTGTCGAAGTAGACAACGCAGTCGGAGGGGTTTCTGATGGTTTTGCACAACTGCAGGACAACATTTGCACCTAACCCAAACTCTTTGCCTTGAGTTTGAGTAGAACCATCAAATGTAGACTTCCCTGTATAGACCATGAAGTCATACACAAATCCAGACAGACCAGCGCGGACAAAGATCTTGAAACCCCATTTTTTGGGTTTACTGGGTAGATAATGCCGCAGACTTCCAGCTTTTTTCCCTTTGTAAGGAACCATCATTTCGTCAATTGAGAACTGGTTCTCACTCTCCATTTCCATGCACTTGCTCCTCATGTGGTCCAGTACAGGCCTTATTTTCACAAGGCGATCTTCACTGGACTCAGAGCTAATGTTGTCTTGAAAGTGGAGCATCCTGGATAAACATTTGTACCTCTTGAGTGGCATGACATCTGCTACTTTCTCATATCTTGTATCTGTTGCCCAGTAGTTTTCCATTGCAGGCATTTTCACTATACCCGTGATCAGCTTCATTCCAATGAAAGCCTTAATTTCAGACACATTAGACACATAGTGACATTTCAGACACATAGTGTTGATGCTGCATCCAATGAGCTGACAGGAATACAAGTTTGTCTGCTGAGCAATGACTTCAAAGATGTCCTTGTCGAAGAATTTGGAGAAATACATTAGTGGAGTGGAGAGCTCGTCTGGTGCAGTGAAGCAGCTTTGTGTAGCAGTGGACTGGTGCTCAAACTCAGTTTTTCTCCAACTATTGAAAAGGAAAAATTATATCAATATTTCCCCAATCTTCAACATAAACCACCTAAGTATATGCAATTTTACACAAACTCCTGTGTGTTGTTTGTGTGTGTGTGTGTATGTGTGTATGTGCTCTTGTTTTTGTGACATATGAGGACACAAATGTGTATAATGACATGCATATTACACTGGTATTACAACTTACACGTGAAATATGAGGACATTGCATGAGACCTCATATTTCAAATAGCTTAAAAAACATAAAAAACAATGTTTTTTTAAAAATGTAAAAATGCAGCATGTCTCCTGTGATGGGTAGGTTTAGGGATAGGGTCAGTGTAGGGGGATAGAATATACAGTTTGTCCAGTATAAAAGTCATTACGCCTATGGAGAGTCCTCATATATCACAAAAACAAAGCTGTGTGTGTGTGTGTGTGTGATGGGTAGGTTTAGGGATAGGGCCAGTGTAGGGGGATAGAATATACAGTTTGTCCAGTATAAAAGTCATTACGCCTATGGAGAGTCCTCATATATCACAAAAACAAAGCTGTGTGTGTGTGTGTGTGTGTGTGTGTGTGTGTGTATGTGTGTGTGTGTGTATCTCTGTGTGTATGTGTGTAATAGAGAAAGTATTGGGAAGGGGGGTTCCTTCCCTCTTCCCTTCACTCATTTACTAACAGATCACCATAACACACATCATGTGGACACACACAGATACAATATGTACAGCAAAACCACTAGATCTTTCACATAACAATTTTAAATACTCCTCTAAACATCTAAATTACCTAATTACCTAAATTACCTAATTATCTAATTACCTAAACATCTTCCCTCGTTTATTCTGGTTCGCTTGTTTATTCTGCTTTGCTCCTTCCTCGGCCTCATCACTAGAGCTGCCATTCAAATTGTCACTGCTGCTGTCATCCTCACACTGTCTCTCTGTAGGCCTATACAGCTCATCTTCCTCGACTTCCTCACTGGATCTCTCCTCTGAATCTGATGAACCATCAGTTGCCAAAACTACAGACTTCACCTCTCTCTTTCTTGTACTGTAGAAACTGCTGACAGAAATTCCCTGAAAACATGTGTACATGTTGAATTCATCAATAATACACACTTGAGAGTAAAATAAAAAAAGAATAATCGTTTATTTAATCATTTTAGAAAAGTAAAAAAGTAATAATTTATCCTAAAAACCTTTATCCTATTCCATATCTGTAGAGAACAGGCCTCAAAACATAAGAATATCTGTGAGTGATCAGCCCTGTTAAATACTCTTATATGGGCAATGTATCCCCCAGGATACAGACATTCAATGCCTGATAATCAAAGTTGTGAGAAGATTATTTTAAAAATATCAACAACAACATGTAAAACTATCCTTAAAAATCTATTTTCTAAAACAAAATCACTCTAAAATATCATAATCCTGAAAAATATAAAAACACTTACCTCATGGTCAGTGTCTTTGTCCACGTATGCTGCCATTTTGGATTTTGATATAAATGTTTTGGAATGTTAGCATAAAGTCACATGACCTGATTACATGACCCATCCCCCCATCAGTGTTTCTCATCAACTGCAATCACATAATGCCCATCCCCCCACAGCCCCTCCCCCTACAGCCTGTTAAATGTCTGTATCCCCCGAGATACAGAAACTCTTTAAGGGTTAATAAAGGGGCAAAAAGTCTTTTTTTTTTTTTTTTTTTTTTTTTGCAGCATTTTGTGTAGCCTACTGTTAAAATTTTGGTGTTCAACTTTGGCTTTTAAAAATACAACAACCTTTCATTTTTAGTTTTTCAATTACGGGTTAAAAAAAGAAAAACGAATGGACGCAAAAGTAAGCTACCTTATATTATTAAATATTTCAAATAATGTATTTGTAGAAAGGTTTGATAGTCAATCAAAATACTAGTAAAATCAAAGACTTTAATCTAAAAAATATCACTAAAAATAGTGATAACTATCACTAAACTATCTTTAGTTTAATAGTCCGTGTAAATTTGCGTCCATTCGTTTTTAATTTTTTAACCCGTAATTGAAAAACGAAAAATGAACGGTTGTTGTATTTTTAAAAGGCATAGTTGAACACCAACATTTGAATTTGAACTGTAGGCTACACACCAAATGCTGCACCAAAAATGCTGTCGTCACCGGCGCGCAATGAATTATGGGGTAGGATCAGGGTAGGATAGGCCGCTAAGGATCCATTTATGTATCCTTCCTTTCACGGGGAAACGGTGCATTTGGCGTCGCTTTTGAATCAGGGTAGCCTTTGTCGCGCCGCGATGACGCAACCGGCCTTCGAATACGGCCTTCGAAGGATGCGGAATTGAATTGGGACAGCCGTCATCGCGCCGCGGTGGCGCAATCGGCCTTCAAATGCGTCCTTCGAAGATGCAGCCTTTGAATTGGGACAGCCTTCGTCGCGCCGCTGTGACGCAATCGGCCTTCATATGCGGCCAATCGGCCTTCAAATGCGGCCTTCGGAGGACGCAGCCTTCACATTGGGACACAGCTTATGTTTGAGTTGATTAACAGAGTGCTCCACTCATGTCTAATTAGGTTTGATACCTGAATGTGCTCCACATGTGATTAATTAGGTTTAATTATCTATGCATGCTCCTTCCGAGCTTTGTTAATGAAACATCTAATTGCTGCTTGCAACTATAATTATTATAGTTTTAATTTTATATTTTATTTTATATATTTTTTATAATATCCCATGAATGCAATTTTAACTATTTCTGAAGTGCTTCCTTTATAAAGAACACCGCTTTCTCACATAACGCAGTGAAGCAGCCCCTGCACTAGAGAATAATTGATTCTCGAGCCATCGATATCAACAGATTCAGCACCATCGCCACGGACAGCACCTGTAACGGCGCGATGTGGAAATAAAATCGCTACATAATGAGACACAATTGCCCTGCTCCCTCCAAAAGGGATACACAAAAAATCTACATAAATCTATGACGATTATAACTATTGACATGAAATGTGAAAATAAATTAAAAGTGTTATTACAGTAAAAGCTATACATGGCGTGCAAATGGCGTTACTTTTTATTTCAGCGTTGAGCATTATAACCAATCAGACACGAATCTGTTGAGCTCATGATGCAATAACCAATCATATGAGTTTAGATAATAGTTACTATGAGTTACCGAAAAAAAACCTGCTGGTTCGCGGGAGTTTTTGCCGCGTTCACGACAGTAAAGCTCACCTCAGACAGAGACAGACAGACATAATCTGGATTTCACTGAATTCACTCGAGGAAAAGTGTAGATGTAAGTAAGATATTGAAATATAATCCTATTGTTTTTTCATGCTACTGAAATAACGACTTGATTTTCTAATCGGAAAAACGAATTAACTAATTCATAAATGGTTCTTGTGATAGCCTACAATAATTATTACCCCACCCCCCACACACACAAAAGCGTTTAATATTCTTTTAATCAACATTATTCATTATTACAATAAAACGAGCAATAATCGCAGTAATGATGTTTTCAGTTATTTGTCAAAAATTTATAACAGATTCAACCTTTCTGGGAATGCTGTGCTAGATCAGTTTGGGTCCGTGTAACGCTTCACAATTCAATTTTCAGACCATACAATGCAAATGCAAAAATGGAAACCAGACATTAAATTTTCTTGTTTTTCAAGTTACATTATCAATGGATAGTTGCCCTTTTCTCCCTTTTTTAAATTTTACTTGTGCTAAATTGTGACTTCAGAAACAAACATTTGAATAAATGAAATCTAACGGATTTTGTAATTTTCGTCTTATGCGCCGTGGGCGGTACCATTAGCACGGTGGTGTGGCCGTGGGCGGTACCATTAGCACGGGGGTGTGGCTGTGGGTGGTACCATTAGCACGGGGGTGTGGCCGTGGGCGGTACCATTAGCACGGGGGTGTGGCAGTGGGCGGTACCATTAGCACGGTGGTGTGGCCGTGGGCGGTACCATTAGCACGGGGGTGTGGCCATGGGCGGTACCATTAGCACGGGGGTGTGGCCGTGGGCGGTACCATTAGCACTGGGGTGTGGCCATGGGCGGTACCATTAGCACGGGGGTGTGGCCGGTACCATTAGCACAGGGGTGTGGCGGTACCATTAGCACGGGGGTGTGGCCGTGGACTAACTTTACATCATTTCATTGATGCATGCACGTTGAGGAGAAGTTTAAAAGACGGAACACAGGACGACATTTTTCACCCAAAGTGACAGTTTTTTATTGATAATAACTGCACTGTTAACCCTTGCTGTATAAAAAGGCCAAATTCTGACAATATCAAACCATTTATTTTTCCATTAAAACAGTGTTGCTAAAATTATTTGCAAATGGTTTAAATATGCCTAGATTACTTAACTAGAATTATACCTTTTACCATTGTTATTCCTTTAAATCCCTTTTAAAAAAATTAACTAAATTATCCTTATTTTTTAAATAATAAATCCCTGTATATTAAACACGGAAAGCTGCATAGCAACACCACCTATGGTAGCAAAGCTATTGAATCATACAAAAACACGAAGATAGTCTATACAAGAAAAAAAGAAAGAAAAAAACTTAGCCACTCAAAGTTAACACCATTAAAAAAAAAGAAAGAATTATTAGTGCAGTAAGTGTCACAGGTCGGGGGGGCCAAGCCAGACTGCGCCCACCCCTCAAACCCAGGACCACCTCGAGGAGCGTACCAGAGACCAGGCAGACAAGAAGAATTTCTAAAAGTAACAATCTTTATTGTATAAAAACAAGAATTAAAAGTCTTAATGCGGGCTTCGTCTCTCTATCCAGGGAGGAGGAGACCGAGGGGTTCACTGCGGGGGCCCCGGTTACTGGCAGCCACAGAGGAGGAGGGAGTCAAACGCCCGTCTGGCGTGCAAGTAACGTGGTAAGGAGGCTCTTTTCGGCGTAATACAGGTGGTCACCGGTCCGGGCAGACCAGGGTCGGGACCACGGGCCAGGAGGGGACTCTCTCCTCAGGACAGGTGGGTAGCAGGTAAGCATTTCCCAAGCGTCAGCTATTCGGCAGATGATCGGCACAGGGGGGCGATGGAGTCCAGGAGGGGGACTCGCTGCCGGTCAGGTAGGTAGTCGGGTAAGCAAGTCTCCTCCGTGTAGGGTGCTCTCCCCCGTGGCGTCGCTGAGCAGCAGGTGTGAAATCCTCCGGGTGCCCTTCCGCCCTCAACAGTTCCAGCCAGAGACAAGGATACCCTCCAATCCAAGACAGAGACAAATTTGCAGGTTCAATTCTACTTCGGTGAAGAAAGGAGTTACGGCTGGAGCGGGTGGTTCTGAACGAGCAGCGTTGCTGCTGGGATGTGTCTCTCCTCTGAACATGCAGCACACAAGGCAGTGGCAAAAGAATATTCTATTTAAATAGACAGAACAAGTTATACAGGGCAAGCACACTTCTCTTCCATATCGAACAGGGGCTCGTGGCCGGAGCGGGACATACACATTTAACACTGAGGGCTTTGTTCAGCAAACACAGGGCAAGACTGTGAACTGGGGAATACTGGCGGTTAAATATACATATACACCCACACACTGCAACTTCACGTCAAATCCAATACTGTGTGACACTTCAATTCGGGCACTGCATATCCACTCTCAATCTCAGTGCAATAAGGCCAGCACTCACCCAATGATCAAACCTTCCCCTGTACGCTGAATCAACACTCAGGAGATGAAGAGATGCAGATGACTTCTCACAGCATGGAAAACAGCGTCTTCAATACTCTCCCACACTCAAAAGAAGATATCAGGATTTCCAGGATGGCTCAATTCACACTCTTAAGTGACAATTATATTCGTGATCAATACACTTCACCACTCCTTATTCAACTCAATGCAAACCATGCATTCACACAGATCCGATGTTTCACTACTTATCTTCCTCCCTAGAATGATAGCGTTCTCCAGTCTTGACTCAATCTCCACAATTCACTCACTTCACATCCAGTTCACGTTCCAGCTTGTCTCCTTACAAATCACCGTTGCACCCTTTATCCAGCCAGATCCTCACAGCCCTCTCCAAAGATCCCAGCGAATTCAAGCCACTGCCCAAGGAATAAGTTTCTCCCGAAAGAGTACCACACTCGAATGCTTTTTCCTTTTCCTTTTAACTGCTTCTCTAAGCCGTGTTTCCCAATCACACATCCCCACACCAAACACCCGCACCTGGTACCGTTTAACTAATCAGCTGCCGCTGTCATGGCAACTGACAACAAGCACACTAGCATGGTGTGTCAGTGAAATCGTCCTAGCGGAAAATGGTTCCGCTGGCTTTGTCACCTTGTGACATAAGCCCATTTGCAAATCAGAACTTGTTTATTTTTAATGAATAGAAATGCTGAAAAGTATCGGGAAAAGACAATGTCAATAAAGTAAAATTAAAGTCATGTGAAATAATACTTCCTACAGTAAACTATGCCAAAAAAAGGTTGAAAGTAAAAGCATTATCTTAAAGCAAAATAGTGTAATAAAAAAACTCTTTGTGATGATCGCATGTATAGGCTAAAGGCTAGATACAACCCAGCGGGTATGAGACATACTCATTTTGTAATGCTTTTTATTCCATATCTAGATTTATGAAACATTATTCTAATGTAAAGACAACCAACATACTATAGTGAATAAGAACATAGTTCGTGTCTGGACAGTGCGCGAGAAAAAAATCTCAGGACAGGTTAATCACTTTTGGAGGCTGGCTCCATTTATCATCAAAACAAAAATAAATGACAAATTAGGTGGGTGAGGGCGAGGGCGATCCTCGCTCCGATGCGGGACAACAGGCCATTAAACTGGGCGTGGGACAGGCAGAAGTGCCGCTGAAAGAGGCCGTCACACAGCTCCCGAAGCGAGCAAATGGTGAAAGTCGCCAAACTGGGAACGCCTCCAGAGGGTCTGGTGGATTTGCGTTATTCGCGTTTGGTGTGAACGCAGCAGACCTTACCAGTTTTATGTACAGTAAAATACTGGCAACACTTTATAATGGAAAATGGTTTGATATTGTCAGAATTTGGCCCTTTTTTACAGCAAGAGTTAACAGTGCAGTTATTATCAATAAAAACTGTCACTTCGGGTGAACACTGTCGTCCTGTGTTCTGTCTTTTAAACTTCTCCTCAACGTGTGTAACGTTGAAATGTAAAGCTTGTTCTCATACACAGATATGGCCTATTTATGATTGAAATTCATGCTTTTATTTGTCATTTAAACTGATGCAAACAGGAAAAGAGAGTAGAAAAGACTAATGCGAATTAACCTGTCGCCCCCTCTAGTGGACAGCGTTAAGTATTACGGCCTTCATTGCTCAGATAACGCAAGTCAATGGATTTTTTTGTGTGGAAAGTAAGACCAGTTAGACAAGATATAAGCGAGTCAGACCAGTCTGAAGGTCTGAGCTGAGTTTGGGGAAGCATTACAGTTCTAGGCGGAGTCAATTTCTCATAATAATAATAAATAATAATAATGTTTAAATATAGGCTATGCTGGCTTTCTCAAGCAAACATAATAAACAGAACTCAGAGAAACATCGACCAATTCAGTATGTAATAAAATTGTATTCATTTATAATAAAACTAATAACATTTTAAAGGTAGCCTATGCCGTGCTTCAACTGACATGATTTGAATGAATCCCAAACCCTGCTAATTTTGTACGTTCTGTACGTTCACTGATTCTAGCTTCTCTCTTTTGTCTTTCTTTTCATGTGAACTGAGTAGGCTACACATGCTTACATTTATAAATATAAGGGTCAATGACAAATAAGATTTTCAAGATAAAAAAAAATATATTTTAAGCAAAACAGTTTAAAAATGCATTTTTATGTCCAAACAAATGTATGGTTTTGATTTATATTGGTTTTACAGCATTTTAAGCAGCATTAATTCATTATTAAACAAGATTTCTGATTTTACCACCCATGTCAGGTGGTGCGACCATATATTAATTTAAAATAATATACATTTAATGTACTTAGCATTACTGAGATTTGTAAACATTAATCATTGTAGTGTCTAAAATGCATATCACATGGCAAATTCCCTTTCTATTTCTTTATTTATTGTCCTTTTATTCCAAATTATATAAACGTCTGCTTTTCTGTGTGTTCAAACACCCATTTTTCCATAAGGACTTTTTATGTTTTGTTTTTAACTGTAAAAATGATTTGTATACGTTATATAAAGGTTTATAGTTGTATTTCTTATTTCATTTGGCAATTACAGTGGGAATTGATACATTTAAATGTAAATTTGCTGGTTGCACCACCTGACCATGACCGGTCGCACCACCTGATATTTTGATCAATAATGATTCATATTCACAAAATAAAAAAAGAAAGATATGTCAATGAATTTTATTCAGGTTTCAATTGGCTTTTTTATTTTAATCCTCTGACAATTTATTCTCTATCTCAATCATATAATTAAATTTCATTAACAAGAAAGTGCAAAACAATACTGCATGTTATGATAACATTTGATCATCGCTTCTTTAAAAATATAACTTTGAAACCTCAAGGAACACATTTAATGAGAACATCTTTTACATGGAACAGTGAATTAGTGCAAATATTGGGCCCAGAAACATTAAGGGCAGAATTTAATCTACTGCTCAGTGCTCATGCAGTTAGATTCAGTAGTAACAGTAAGTCAAGATAAAAATACAAAAATATTGATCATCGCTTCTAGAAATTTAAAACATCTCCAGGAACACATTTTAAAAAACGAGAACATCTTTAATAAAATGTCATATTATGAATCAGTAAATTAAAGTCAAGAAAGAAAAAAAAAAACATTTGATCATCACTTATATAAATCTAGATATTTAAAACATCTCCGGGAACACATTTCAAAAACAAGAACATCTTTTATAAAATGTCATATCAGGAAACAGTGAATTAGTGCAATATTGGGTCCAGAAAAATTAAGGGTAGAATTCAATCTACTGTTAAATAGATTCAGTAGTAACAGTAAGTCAAGATAAAAAACAACTATTTTCAAATATAATTCAAAATCATGCTTTCAGAAAGCACAAACTGTCCCAATCTGTACTTTTCAGCTTTGAATGGCAAGTATTGAGGCGCTCTGGCTTAGAAATCACTTCCAGCACATCTGAGATGTAATAAAATACAATGTCAAGAGGGTGAGGCCAAATTAACACATTCTTCCCTCCTGACTGCTGCATGCAGCTCACCTCAACCTCATTGCCCACCACCTTGAGGACTTGCCCCACAAAAGGTTGGCCATCATACTCCACAAGTACGAATTTCACATTCAGATCTTTGGGGTTTTCTTTGGCTTGGGGACTTGTGGGAGGGACCTTAGTAGTATTCTGGAAGTCCACTTCTGTGGGATTGTGACACTGGCAGATGTCTGGTTTGCTACAGAAACAGGAGATCTCTGGACTAGAAAAAGTTCGTCGAGACAAACTTTAAGTTGGCTTGTGAAAGTTTGGACCAGAAAGTTTGAAGAAGTTTAAAGTAGTTTGAAGTTGAAAGTAGTTTAGTTTAAATTAGTTCAAAGTAGTTTATAGTTTCAAGTAGTTTAAAGTTTAAATTAGTTTAAAGTTTAAAATATTTAAAGTAGTTTCTTTGTGTGGTATGTAGTTTGTTCTCTAACTAATGTGCAATTTCTTTTGGCAAGGTACTCTGCCCTTGCAACTCGATCACTTTTTTAAACGAGCTCTATGTCGTGCTGTTTTCTCCTTGCTTGATAATGGCATCTACAAAAACAAATTAAAATAGATTAATTTAAAGATGCAATTGTTTTAGTATCAATGTTGATTATACAGTCATATATTCTTGAAGAATAGGACTTTAAGATGGACAATATGCTCTTTAAATTGTCACTCACACCATAATACAATAAAATATATACATATGTAGATTGCACCTTTAAACAACTTAAAAGCTTTATATATGTATAAACATTTTATAAAATGTATTTAATATATTCAAAAACATGAATTAACATGACTTTTTTTAGTTGGTTTAACTGTAACTCTGGTCGCGACACCTGACATATTGGTCGCACCACCTGACATTTCAAACTCAATTCAAATCTAACAGGCATTAACTTGGACGCCTATACAAATGTTTGACCATGTGCTCAAGGTTTTACATACATTTTTAAAATCAAATACACATTTTTATAATAACAACACATTTTCAAAGTTTTCCAGGGGTCATACCACCTGACATGATAAGTTGAATCAACCTCATCATTACTCAAAAATGTCAAATTATCTAATATTTATGGAAGGGTGACTAACCTTGTTACTGCATCAAAAGGGTCCTCTGGAGTCTTCTGTGTGATGTCATATGCTGTCACATGGTTTTCTTAAAGGAACATTGCATAAAATTGCATTTTTATGTCGGTCGCCCTCCCTGACATTAGTAGAAGTAAATTTTTTGGACAAAAGTTTTTTAAGTAATAGAATAGTTTTGAAATAGGACCGATACACTATTTCCCCTCATTTATAAGGAATTTAACATAAAATCATGCCAAAATATTTGATTAAGAATTTTATTGAGAAAATTAACATTTATATCTCAGTTTTGTTCTCTGCTTGTATGTTCGGACGGTCGCACCACCTGACATTTTTGGTCTTTCAAACACCAAAACTAAAAAAAATCTATTGAATTTCAATTAAATGAAAAGGTTTTCTTATAAAGGACATAATGTAGATCCCTTTGATATATGACATGTGTTTATTCCAATTCTTTTTAGGAAAATAATGAATTTGGACACAAAAAATACATGTCATGTCATTAACCCATAAACTTTATTTCTATTCAATTTTCAAAATTATTTATACTGTACGTGTCACACACATCTTTTATTTACATCAAAAGGTGTGTGTGTCACACACACCTTTTGATGTAAATAAAAGACGAGAGTGGTAAATTTTTTGAACATATTATCATGTTACAGTTCAGCCTATTATTGATTTTTATTTCCACTTCCCTTTTATCCAAAGAGACGGAACTATTTGCACTGTATTTATCAATGGGAAATATCATGCTAAAATAATCTGTCATGTAGGCCTACTGTGGCTCACATTACTGGGGTCTTGCAAGTCGCAGAAGCACGAGTTACGTGACCAGCAACATATTTCTGCTTCAAATATTGTGCGTAACAGTAAGTGGTGGTTTCAGATATTGTTTTAATAAAGTGCATTTGTCCATTGGCGCACTCGTGACTCTTATTCTGCCGGACCGAAAGAAAAGCTTGTAGGCCTACTGAAGGCGGAGCGGTTTGACCAATCAGATGAAAGGGCCGTTTCAGCGGCGCCCACGTGTGCAAATGAAATATCGAACCCATAAAACGAAAAATGAAAAATCGAGCCACAATGTATTTTTTCATTTTTTAAACTAAACAAAAAAACGTATAAACGAGCTGGTTTTCATTTCTCGTTATTCCATTCCAAACAGGAAATCAAATGACCAAAAGATACACGGACCACACACTGCATCCCAGCTAACAGATTTTTGTTATAAGAACGTTCTCCAAATATTCAGTGTTGGTTCTGGGAACGTGAAAAATGTCCAGTTTTCTTGACGTTAGAGGAACGTGTTTTAAAAGGTATAATGTTCCTCAAACGTTCTTTCAACTTAATTTTATTTAAAATTCAACATTATAGGAACGTTGATTTCTAACATTCCAAGAACACAGAAATGTCCAGTTTCCTGAATGTTACTAGAACATTATTTAAAGGTTAGTGTGATGTTCCTGAAACATTCTTTCAATCATCTTTCGAAAGAGTAATAAGAACACAAACTACAACTTTATTCAGAAACAGCCTTAGATAAACTGAAGATAAAAGACATTAACTCTATCAAGATCTCATTAAACAACTCCACAAACAGCATTACCAGCTTCACTTATTACTAACCAGACTGACTTTATTTCTGTCAGACGTCTACAGAAGCTCTTATTAAGAATTAACAGAGGTTTAGATGATGATGTCTTATTGAAAATGTTTGGTTTGAGGTCACCATCATGGAGATAGTGTTTGCTTTAGTTGGGCTCTTGACCCTTGACTATAATTGAGGTTGTGCTTTATCAGCAATTGCAGGTGTTCACGGAGAACGTTTCTGTATTGATAAAACAGATCAACATGTCTGTTTAATAACAGGCAATGGACTGCATTGAAACAATTGCATTCACTGTAATTTGAAATAATTGATTCACTTTAGGTATTTCAAGTATTTTTAGAGTAGAAGGTAAATACCACTGATGTGATAATCATTTGTAACAGAAGAAATTTGTGAGATTGTCCAAAACTTTTCAAATGCAAAATTGGACATACTTGGACATCAGTACTCCTCATACAAACCCCAAACCATACAAACCTTTTTTTAAAAAGTCAAAAACGAGAAAACAAATTATCCGGAGGTAGACGGACAGTACAGACATTTTTCTGTTTATCATTTGCTCTTTAAAACAGTTACATGATTAAGTAAGAAGAAGAGAAAATTTTTGAAAAGCATACTTAAAACAATATGGTGGAGTGCTGTCCCTATGAAGGTCAGCTTTCCTTTTCGGCCTTTCAGGCTGTAGTTTGACCAGGCCTCATTGGTAGCTAGTTTCCGGAGGATTCTTCTCACAGCGTCCCCAAAGTTGCTGCCTCCCATCAAGCTCAAAAACTGTATCTATGCAACATATAAAGATAAATATTAAAAAGCAATTGTTAGTGTTGCAATGGCACGCGGAGCAGGGATAATCACTAGCACACAAGCAAATGCGAGAGGTGTATGTATTTCATTCAGATAAATTAGCCTACATGCACACAGATCTACATTTTGATGTAATAATTCCTCATAGGAAAAGCTTATTTTATTTAGTTAGTAGTTATAAATACTATTAAATTATCTATCTAAATCTAAAACGAATTTCAAGAGAAATATATACATTTCTGTACTATTTCTGTGTAAGCCATTATGAATATTTAATATGAGCATTTAATTATTTGCTTAGTATTCAGGCATATGTGTGGTACTTCAAGAAATAAAATATAGACATTGGCATGACTGTGTTGCCAGATGCAATAGCTGGCCTAATTTGGATAGTAGACAGTAATGAAAAAGTGCAACCATAAACTTTATTCACTGAAGATAAAAAAACAAACATTTATCTTAACAGATGGATAGAAGCCCAACATTAAACATGCATACCATGGAAAGGATTATGAGCTGAAAGGCTTGGCAGGGCTGGCACATCTTCCTCAGGTGAGTGAGCAGTGATTGTGATGTCAGTAGGTGGTTTGTCTAAGAACAGACATTGAAAGCATGGGATAAACGCATAGTTCAGGGGAGTTGAGTACTTTGACAAGGAATTGTAACTTACACAAAATGCCATGACAAAAAATACCAACCTACAACTCACACAATATAAGACACTCCACCGAATTCAAAACATTTTTAAAATAGGATTTTTATCAGAAATCTGTTTGTATTGCACACAAAATAGCCTGTTCCCGTCAGCTGGCAATGCACTTCTTTTGCCTGTTCACTAATTGACACCGGACACACCACCATCAAATCAACACAACACAAGACATTACACCGAAAGTGAAATATGTTACTTACAACTCGGCGGCTTTGGGAGGCTTGGTGGTGGCTTTTTAGAGGATGTGGACATTTTTCTCCTTTTTTCACTAGGCATCTCACATTCTTCTATTAATTCAGGATGAGACAGTTTATATATTGTTTAATTTTATACAGTAGTTATCTCTGTAATCATGCATGGTATATGGCATGATTTTTATACATCAACAGCGGAGTAATGCATTAAAAAGCAATCACATGTGTTTACCTTCACTCTCTGTCCAGTGGTACTTTTTTTCCCCGCACTTTTAGCACCTCTTCTTCAGTGTCCAGATTAGAATTTTCAACAGATTTTTTGGCTCGCTCTCTGGCTGTCTTATAGTTGTCTAAGGACAGAGTAAATTTGTTGTCTTTATAGTTTTTATAATAATTTTACTATGTAAAGGCTGTGTACCTCCATATGACTATATATTTATTCAGTTTTCTCACCAGTCTCAGAGAGTATTCGTATTTTGTGTTGCTTCCAGAGCTCCTTATCTGGCCTTTGGGAGGCCTTTGCCATGGCATCGGCATTTCTACGGGGCCAGTAGCAAATCAGAACCTAAAACATTTCAGGGAAAAGTTAATCACATCTTATTTTTTTCCGGTATTAATTATGTGTGTGTGTGTACTTGCATGTACCCTTACCCCATTCACCTCCTCTACCCATAATGCAGGCGCCACAGCAATTGCATTTTCTTGTTCAAAAATAACTATGTAAAATCCAACCTACATTACAAACAGAAGAACATACATTCCTTAGAAAAGAGGGCCAATAAATATAAAAACTAAGTTAAGACATTAAAGCAATGACAGAAAAAAATAATACTAACTATGTACATATTTCCATATTTCCTTAATCAAGGTCATGAAGGAGAGACAAGACAACTCGGCGGCCATGCCCGTCCTCAAGGATCATTGCCCTTCCTTGCAAGTTTGTCTTGTCCAGAATCTCCATCTTTGATGGACCACATACAAAGGCTCCATACATCATTGAATCACACGGCTCGTAAAGATACGATGTTAAGTGCGAGAAGACTCTACATAAGAGCTTTCCGGAGTTGGTCCTCTCCAGAACTTCACAGCAGGATGTTGGGCTAACAATGTAAACATTATTAGGATGCTTCAATTGTATTGGTCTATCTTCACTTGTTGGTATGGGAATCTGTGAACGTTCTTGGAGCCGTTTTGATGCTTGGACTAGAACATGGTTTCCTGATCTAACCATCTTCTTCAGCTGGTGCAGGTAGCTCTCAAACCCAAAGGCACTGCATTTGTCTAATGATCCATATGCAGTGGCATCAGCAGTGAGGTGAAGCAGTGAGTGCACATTGTACACTAGGAATTCTTTCCCATATATGTGCCGGCCTTGTTCGACAAAATATGTGAGGAGCATATGGGCATACACATTGAAGGTTTGTGTTAAATGTGGAGACACTAGTATACACAAAGCCACACTAAAGGCCATGAAATGACTGTATAGTGTTTCTGGTAGGATTCCCCGGAGAACAACTTTGCCAGTGTAGAGCATAAACTGTCTGAATTCAGTGGCCTTCCACCTCTCCAATTCCTCCAGACTGCGTGGCTTCCAGGCAAACATATGGGGTATGTCACTTCTCAAATTCCTTAGCCTCTGATTGACCTCCCTCAGCTGAGCCGGCGATAGCCGATGCCCCGACCCCGTGACCATAGTAGGAGCATTTTGCTCATCACTCCCAGGCAGCACTGGTGCATGTAATCAGCAGGGAAAGACTTGATCATGTCAATTTGGAGATTGCTGAAAGGGGACACAGCATTTTCATGATGATGTTCTGGCTGGTGTTGCTCTCTAAATGAGACATCATTTCTCAAAGTGAGGTCATCCACTTGTTGGTATGTCATGCGCCCCTCCCAGTTGCCTTTTTGGGTGCATTTGTCACAGCCATAGTAACCTGAGAATTGTTTGATGCACTTCAGCATGGCTTTTGCTGGTGCATCACAGGTAATGCATCTCAATCTTACATTGATTGTTGTTTCTCCCCATGCAAATCCATTCATTAAAATCATTCTCAGTTCATCTGCTATGACTTTAATGAAGTCCAGTGATTTTAGCTTGGCCTCAGTAAGGGCAATGGTCAAAGGAAATGTGCTTGCTGGTGTTAGATGTACTGTGCAGAGTACAGGCCAGAAAGATTTACCAGTGCTCTTAAAGAGTGGCAGTCCATCTACATTGAGGGAAATCTCAAGCTCAGTGATGTCTCTTGCATAATTGTTGGGATACCGATTCAAGCACATGATTAATTGTTCAGTCACTCCTAATTTAATGCATTCCACACCAGACACCATTTGGCTTTCAACATGATCCGTTTTTAATAATGTTTTAGTAGTAGATGGCAGGTGTTTATGCCCTTGATCCCTGAGAATTTTTAGCAGTTTGTCTGCAGCATTGTGCTTGATATTATATTCATTGATCCACTTCTTTAACTCCTCTGCTAAATTTTCAGTGGGCATATCAATGTTGGCAGTATTCTCAAACTCTTCATCCATGTCGCTACCGGAATATTCAAGAACCGTATTCTCTGTGTCTTCTGCCATTGAATGTTGTAGCGATGTATTACTATTGACTGCATTGATGTCAGTATTGACAAACGACATTTCATCGCTGTCACTATCAGATTCTCCAGTCATTGCATTATTTAGGCCTGGGTTCCAGATTAGTTTAGTGTCCCTGGGATTGTGTGCTTCACTGTCTAGCACAGTACTAGGACCAGCTGCGTTGATGTGCACATTTTCAATTTTCCTTTGCACCCTTTGCCATAGTCGTTTGTATTCTCTTTTCCTAGCTTCTGCAGGCATCCAGCTGTGTGACACATGTGTTTTTTTCTCTGCAAATGGGTTCACACATGTAATTTAAGCAGAAAACTTAAAGATCATTAATTTTGAGGCAAATAGAGCGATCTTTCACGCCACATTGTAAGGTGAAAAACATCTTGTTATAACAATAAACTTATCACATTGCTGTGAAATCTATCCCTTTTTCTGGCATGTCAGCAATATGCTGTAAATTTGAAAACAAATTTTTGCAAGAAAATCATACCTTCTGAGATGACATCATGCTAGTCTGTCTGTAGGGCAGGGTCTGGAAAGCACATAAAAGAGGCATAAAGTGAATGGAAATCACATATACGTTGACATGGGAGAATTGTATAATTACATAATTTTTAATATTGATAATAATTGCATTCATAATTTCTTTTAAAGTAGCTAATGTTAACATGACAGACATAAACCTAGAGCTTATCTGAAAAGGATAGAAAGGCTGATCGTTTAGACCAAATTACGTCACGTAAAACATAACAGTATTTAACGACAATTATAGCCTATAACGGCGTTTAACAGTGCGGACGAGTGATAAAGTTAAAGAAAAAGACGGAAAAGCAGTTTGTGTGAGTAAATGTGGTAGATTTACTACTGGAAAAGACAGTCCGTAAATTTTATTACAATTTATTAAATTTCTTGTGGAAACGGTCTTTTCACCATGAGAAAACTTCACCCAAAGGCTAACTTACTGTCCTTATAATTCCATATTATTATTATCATGTCTACATATCTGATATGTCATTTTGTTTTGTGTTTTTAATTTAAATAAAATGGTTAATTAAAAAGACATTTACCTCAGAGAAACTGACAGTTGGGATGTCCAGTTGGGATAGTTAGGTGTGAGTTAGGTGTGAGTCAAGTCGAGTCAAAGAGTTGGGCTGTGTGTGAGAGCGATGGTCACAGACCCCAGCTTATATATATGCCCGCTGACAGATTTAGAATTTGTGACATAGGTGTTAAACGTTTTTTATTTAATTTTTTTTTTTATGTAGGCTATATTTATATAATGATATATTGCGTTAATACTAATAATTACGTTATATTATAATATAATAAAAAAAAAATGTTTAAAAAAAACTGGTTTCCGCACCCAATAATTAACTAAGTAATTAATGCAACTTGAATAGGCTATATCTTCGTGTGTGTAGGCTTGGCCTAGCCTATATTATTATTATTTTAATTAAAACATAGGCCTACCATTATATCACCATACTTTGCGTTATATTGAAAGTATTGTTTTCAAATAAATAATTGTTGTGAGCATAATTTAGTATTGTTTACTAATAAATAATTAGTATTATAATAATTATAATTTAGTATTATTTTTAAAATGTATTTAAAAATGTTGAAGTGCAAATATACCCAATAAGTCATATTTCCCGTTTGTAAAATTGTCGTGTTTTATTCGTCTTATAGATATTAGGCCTATAGGCTACCTAACATGTCTCATGAAAAATCGTTCATTATTGTAATGATATTATAAACGTCTTACCTGTTTCTTCTTCTCAGATGTGCAGAACCTGACTCATCCAATAGATTTTTTCTTCGATGGTAAAAAAAAATGTCAGAATGAAGTTCAGTCTTGTGGTGTGATCTTTGTGGCCATCATATTGAGTTTATGGACAATTTGAAATCGCCATTAACTTTGTCCACTTTATCAAGCAGCTGCTTTCCTGAAATTATGAATCGCTCAAGCGTTTTTTCTTATTCTATATATAGGCCTATATACCTTTTGTTTTTGTTTATATTTATATTCATATATATATGAATTTTTTTTGTTAATATATCTTCATTATATATAATTATACAACATACAAAAAGCAGTCAAAACACATCTAACAGAACAAAAGTTGTTTATTTATTTATACAACATTAAAGTGCTTATTTTTTAATTAACGAAATGTCATAGGCCTATATCTTTATAGAAGATTGTGATGAAACGAGCCCACCAGCTCGCCTTCGGGGATAAATGTGAGTCCGTGTATGGATGTAAAGGATGGCGCACTCGCAGAAGCACTTCGTGCAAGGTGGAATTTATTTACAGTGCCAATAAGAAAACCGTCCACAGTGAAGTCGATTTACAGGTGCCCACAAAAAAAACAAAAAAAAAACTAAGAAGTACAACAACAAAAAAACAAAGACAAAAATTCTTTGTTAATAATAAAAAAAAAACGTATCTACAGTATGCAAAGGTTTTTCTTGCTTGAGGCACCACAGTTGCACTCTCGCTTCCGACTTGGTTAACAAGTCCTGACTTTAGGTTTGGCCTTGGCTTAAATAGGCCAAACCCCGCCCCTTTTTTGGGCCACACCAATTCCAGGAACATATAACAGTTAATAGACATACAAATACTTCATCTATTTGATTATCCATAATAAGTAATTCCCAACATATATATATAATATATATATGAATAATAAACACATAATACATTCACACATAATACACTTAACACATAATTCTTCCATTTAAATACACACATGAACACCCATTCACACTAGACAATGGTTTCGTCAGCTTCCGGTTTCGATGCGCCGGCGCGACCCGGCCGTGACGTCATAAGCGGCCGCCACCCGATCATTCGGCTTGGCCGGCGAAACTTCCCCGCCGGAAGACTGACTACGCCCACACAGACAAACAACACAGAGGCGAAACAACCAGACAGTGCAGTGTATGAAATGACCGGGAAATGAATATGGAAGGGAGAGTGGAGAAATGAAAGAATGTCCATGTGCTATCAGCATCGCGTGTGCACCCGCTCCGATGATAGCGACAAAGGCAGGGAGGATCGACGTGAATGAGGTCAGTATGTATGTGCGTATATGTGTGTGTATGTGTGTGTGCCAGTGCTGCTTCCCCAGCGGTGGCAGCTAATGTGACTTTATCACATCACCTTCCCCCTCTCCTAGCCGCGTACTGGCCGGAAACCTGGACAGGTAGTCGGCTACCACGTTGAGTCTGCCCGGTCTGTGCCGTATCTTGAAGCAGTACGGCTGCAGGGCAAGGTACCACCGTGTGACTCTGGCATTGTGGTCCTTCATGGACTGAATCCAGGTTAGGGCCCGGTGGTCGGTTTCTAGATCGAACTCTCGACCAAGAAGGTAGTAGCGCAAGCTGTCCAGGGACCACTTGATGGCGAGACCTTCCTTCTCGACCGCCGAATATCTTGTTTCCCTGGGCAGTAGCTTACGGCTGAGGTAAACAACTGGTCTCTCTTCTCCAGCGTTTCCCTGGGCAAGGACCGCACCAATCCCCGTTGCGGATGCGTCTACTTGCACCAGGAACCTCTGAGAAAAGTCTGGACTCTGCAGGACTGGGCTGGAGCACATCTTGTCTTTTAGTGTAGTGAAAGCGGTCTCGCAGTCATCGGTCCATGGAATGGGGTTCTTCACCGGTTTTGACAACAGGTTGGTCAGGGGGACCGCAATGGAGGCAAAGTTTGGTACAAATCTACGGTACCAGCCCACCAGTCCCAGGAATGACCTCACTTCTTTCTTGGTCTTTGGTTGTGGGCTCCTTCGGATTGCCTCCACCTTGTCAATCTGTGGTCTCAGTTGTCCGTTGCCCAGGTGATACCCAAGATAGTTTGCCTCTTGTTTTGCCCACTCGCATTTTGAGACGTTTAATGTCAATCCTGCTTCCTCGATCCTTCGTAGGGTTTGTTGGAGGTGTTGAAGATGCTCTGCCCAAGAGTTGCTATGGATTACCACGTCATCCAGGTACGCCGCAGACCAGTCTTCACAGTCTTGGAGGACTCGGTCCATCAGCCTCTGGAATGTGGCTGGTGCCCCGTGCAGGCCAAAAGGAAGGACTGTGAATTGATATAGTCCTAGTGGTGTTCGGAATGCGGAGTATGGTCTGGACTGAGGGTTGAGGGGTACCTGCCAGTATCCCTTACACAGGTCTAACGTGGTGATGTACTGGGCTCTTCCAATTTTCTCCAGCAGGTCATCTATTCTTGGCATGGGGTATGCATCGAATTTAGATTGGGCGTTGAGCTTGCGGAAGTCGATGCAGACACGCAGGGATCCGTCCTTCTTGGGTACGATCACCATCGGGCTGCTCCACTCGCTCGTTGAAGGTTCTATCACTCCTAGCGCTTTCATCATGTTGATTTCTTCCTTTAAGGGTTCCACCAGCCTCTCAGGCACCCGATAAGGACGTTGGCGTGATGGTGTTGGATCGGAAAGGTGGATGCTATGTTGGGTTAGCTCAGTCCGTCCAGGCCTCTGACGGAACAAGGCTGGAAACTGGTTCAGGAGATGCTGCAGCTCTTTCCTCTTGGAGTCCTCTAGGTGCGTTAGATTCACCACAGACGGCTGCCTCTTTGCATCCTCTGATTCCTCTTCCTCTTCCACCTCCACCTTCCTCACCAGAAGAGATGTTTCTGGTCCCTTACCGGGTGGCTCCTTCCACTCTTTCAGCAGGTTCACGTGGTAGGTCTGCCTGGTCTTGCCCTTGTCCGGATGATGAACTTCATATGTGACGGGTCCCATCTTGCGGACGACGCTGTTTGGTCCTTGCCATTTAGCCAGTAGCTTGCTCGTCGAAGTTGGCAACAGGAGTAATACCTTCTGCCCCGGCTGGAATTGTCGTAGCCTGGCGTGTTGGTCATACCATCTTTTTTGTGCTCGTTGTTTTTCCTGTAGGTTCTCTTTGGCTTGTTCTCTGTACTGCTCCAGGCGATCTCGCATCTCCAGAACATACTGTACGATGCCGCCTTTCTCTTCCATCTTGGATGCAGGTTCCTCCTCCCAGCCTTTCTTCAACAGGTCCAGGGGTCCTTGTACCTGCCATCCATAGAGGAGCTCAAACGGTGAGAATCCCGTTGATGCTTGGGGTACCTCTCGGTAGGCAAAGAGAACAAACGGTAGCCACTTGTCCCAGTCTCGTCCTGTGTCTGCAACGAACTTCCGCAACATGTTCTTGAGGGTTTGGTTGAACCTCTCCACCAGACCGTCCGTCTGAGGGTGGTATGGAGTTGTTCGGATGGCTTTTATGCCCAACTGCTTGTTCAGCTGCCCCATCAGTCGTGATGTAAAGTTCGTACCCTGGTCTGTCAGGATCTCCTCAGGTATGCCGACTCTGGAGAAGAGTTGAACCAGGGCATGGATGATCTTTGTTGTGGTGATAGAACGGAGGGGGAAGGCCTCAGGATACCTTGTAGCGTAGTCGTTGACTACCAGGATGTAGCGGTGTCCAGCACTGCTCTTCTCCAATGGTCCCACAATGTCCATGGCGATCCGCCTAAAAGGTGCAGAGATGACAGGGAGGGGTTGCAGGGGTGCTCTGCCCCGCTGGGACACAGCACCCGTCTTTTGGCAGATAGCACATGTGTTGCAGTGAGTTTGTACATCAGTGTATAGTGTGGGCCAGTAAAAGCGTGAGCTAATACGTGCATATGTTTTCTGTTGGCCCAGGTGGCCAGCCCATGGAACAGTGTGTGCAAGATGCAGAACAAGATGACGACAACAAGATGGTACAATCAGACGAGTCACATCATTCGTTCGCACATACAACACACCATTCACCACCACATATTCTTCTTTGCACAAATTCAAATTCTTTCCACACTCAGCTTTGACAAATAAGGGTTTTAAACTTTTATCTTCCCTTTGGAGTTGTGCTATGTTCCCTGGGACCTTCCAGCCATTAACTTCAAGGCCCTCCACCGAGGCTTCAGAGGCTGGGGTACCCAGGTACTTTGCAAGCCGTTTTTGGCGCCGTGACTTTTTAGGGCCTTTAGTCCCGCCCTGCAACAGACTACAATCCAAGTCTGGCAGTGGCTGCAGACCTGCCCTGGCTTGAGCTCTAGTAAGAGCAGGACATGACAAATTAACAGTGGCAGTGGCAAAAGAATGTTCAGAGTCCTTAATGGTGGGTTGCAAGAGTTCATATAACACTGGCAAGTCTCTTCCTAGAATCATATCCGCTGGTAAATTGTCCACTATGGCAACATTAAGCAAGTACATTTGTTCCTGTACCTCTACCATTATCTCAGCCCGGGGATACTGCTTTACATCCCCATGCACGCATTGAACAGAGGTAGTGTCCACATAATTGACATTATTTACAAAGCATGATTTCAACATTGACAGAGAACTTCCAGTGTCCAAGAGTGCCTTTAGGGCATGTCCATTAGCAGTCACATCATATACATTCTGACCCTCCCCCACAGAGTCAAAATCACATTCCCCTTCTCTAGGCACATAACAAAAGCCTGTAAGCTTCGCTTTGCGAGCGGGACACACAGCTGCCTTGTGGCCCGGCTGCTGGCAGTAAAAGCAAAGAAAGTCTTTGGCCGTTGACTTTGGACCTTGTGCCTGGTCAGCTAGTCCAACACGACCCCTCTCAGACCCAGTGTTATGTGAAACACGTACAGTACCTTTGAGTGGTTGAGCACGAAGACCGCCGCGATGAGCATTCAGGTACTGCTGAGCCAACTTTGCTGCCTCCAGTCCTGACCTCGGCTCGTGCTCTCTCACCCAGGTGCGTGCGTCGTAGGGTAGAACCCGAAGAAACTGCTCCAGGATGATGGCCTCTCCAATCTCCTCTTTGGAGTGCTCCTCCGGTCGCACCCACCGCTTGTACAGATTCCTTAGCCGGTGGTAAGTCTCTGTTGGCGACTCTGCAGCTGGGACTGTAGACGATCGGAAGCGCTGGCGGTAGGTCTCTGGAGATATATTGAACTTCTCCAGCAGTGCTTCCCTCAGATCAGTGTAGACCTCCGCCTGCTCCTCGTCCATAGCCAGGTATGCTTCCAACGCTCGCCCTGTCAACAACGGGACCAGACGGTAGCTCCACTCCTCCTCGGGCCACCTCCAGGTCCTGGCCAGACGCTCGAACCGCCGAAGATAATTCTCGAGGTCTTCCCCTTCCTGGAAGCTCGGCATCTTCGGATCAGCCCACTGCCTTGGCTCTCTCGGTGCTGTGTCATTAACGGAGTCTTGGAAATAGGCTGGTCTGTGTCTTGTGGATACCTTCGGTGCTGGCTCCATTCGTTCGCTCTCCGCGTCAAGTGAGGTATCAGCTGGACGAATCGACTGCACGATGGACTTACGAAGACCTCGGAGCTCCTGCAGATATCGCTCCTCTCTCTGCTCTTGAGTGTTGAGAAATCTGCGTATCAGGGAAACCATACCCTCGCCAGCTGGAGCGTCAGGAGTGATTGACTTGGTTGGTGGTGGACTGGACTTTGGTGAGATTCGGGGAAGACTCGTGGCTCCCTCCTCCACATCCTCCGTACTCTCACCAGAATCCCAGGTCTCCTCCGCCTCTTCCGCTGCCTTCACTGTGGATCGTAAACCCGCCCTGGGTTTTCTGCCTCTTGGCGCTGTCTTGCGAGTTGCCATCCCACCGCTGCCACCATATGTGATGAAACGAGCCCACCAGCTCGCCTTCGGGGATAAATGTGAGTCCGTGTATGGATGTAAAGGATGGCGCACTCGCAGAAGCACTTCGTGCAAGGTGGAATTTATTTACAGTGCCAACAAGAAAACCGTCCACAGTGAAGTCGATTTACAGGTGCCCACAAAAAAAACAAAAAAAAACTAAGAAGTACAACAACAAAAAAACAAAGACAAAAATTCTTTGTTAATAATAAAAAAAAAACGTATCTACAGTATGCAAAGGTTTTTCTTGCTTGAGGCACCACAGTTGCACTCTCGCTTCCGACTTGGTTAACAAGTCCTGACTTTAGGTTTGGCCTTGGCTTAAATAGGCCAAACCCCGCCCCTTTTTTGGGCCACACCAATTCCAGGAACATATAACAGTTAATAGACATACAAATACTTCATCTTAGGGCTGGAAGATTTTGGCTAAAATCATAATCGCGATTAATCGAACAAGTCACCTCGATTACGATTATTGAACGATTATTTAAAAAAAAATCTCATGTCACTGGCAAGGCTTTTACTGTAAATATGTTTACGGTTATTTTTTCTAATGAAAGAGAGCATAATCCTATCTTTGTGATTCTAAAATAAGGAAACACACAGATAGCTATTAATGCTTATTTATTAAATATTTCAAACATTTGAATTAAACAAAGCATACAATGTCAAAAAACGTCTTATAAAAAACGTAATTTAAGTTTTAATGCAAAAATAAAGTTTCCTAAAAATGTAGAAAAAGAACTTTTAAAGTTATTTTTGTAAACAAAATAAATTATTGTAAATATTGCCATCTTAAAAGTAAAATATAACTTGTATAAAACTAAAAAACAAATCATTTTCATATCGTATAGCATTTGTAGTGTTAGACACCTGCTTTGTGGAGGCACTTGCTGGGCGTTTGTCAGTCTCTCTCTCTTTTTGAGCAATGCACATAATGTCTCAGCAGCGTCTACAGTTTGCTTATGAGCTGCGATTTCTCTCTCGAGAAACCACGCTTGTGCATTTTTTTCTCTGATTCGATCATAAACGCTGGCGAACGATCCCGGCTTCAGCGTCATCATTACGACGACACGGCAATGATTACAGCTTTTGTTCACACAGCGCGCGTTCCGGGACTGAACACGGCAATGTTACTAGGTCCCCAACATCAATCCCGGCTCGTGTTTGCGTTCACACAGAAGGAAATTTCCCGACAATTTCCCTCCCGGGATCAACGCGCTGTGTGAAAGGAGCTCATGTTGCTTCAATTTCGCAGACTGACTGGACGGTGCGGAGTCACGTGACTACACACGCGGTAATATGTTTTAAGGGGAAAGTACATTAACACGCAGTGGGCGGAAATATTAATAGGATTCAAAAACCGAAATAACCGACATGGTAAAATTACGTCGGTTATAGGCTCTGAATTTCGGTTTCGATTATTTTTCGATTAATCATCCAGCCCTACTTCATCTATTTGATTATCCATAATAAGTAATTCCCAACATATATATATAATATATATATGAATAATAAACACATAATACATTCACACATAATACACTTAACACATAATTCTTCCATTTAAATACACACATGAACACCCATTCACACTAGACAATGGTTTCGTCAGCTTCCGGTTTCGATGCGCCGGCGCGACCCGGCCGTGACGTCATAAGCGGCCGCCACCCGATCATTCGGCTTGGCCGGCGAAACTTCCCCGCCGGAAGACTGACTACGCCCACACAGACAAACAACACAGAGGCGAAACAACCAGACAGTGCAGTGTATGAAATGACCGGGAAATGAATATGGAAGGGAGAGTGGAGAAATGAAAGAATGTCCATGTGCTATCAGCATCGCGTGTGCACCCGCTCCGATGATAGCGACAAAGGCAGGGAGGATCGACGTGAATGAGGTCAGTATGTATGTGCGTATATATGTGTGTATGTGTGTGTGCCAGTGCTGCTTCCCCAGCGGTGGCAGCTAATGTGACTTTATCACAAAGATACAGTACAATACAATAATCTTCAATCTTCATATTCATAGCAGATTGTCACCTTTAAAACAGTCCTTTTTGTGGTGCTTTATTTTGCAAAAGCACAACGTTTTCTTGATATTGTGAGTTTACACAAAGAAAAGCTTTGAATAATGTATTATTCTTATCTGTATGACCAGAAATGATGGAGTACTTTAAGTTGTTTACACTGTTGCCAGGAAAAAATGCAAGTGATTCTCCGCACATAAAGGACAGATAATGGAAGATAGCCAGCACCAGCAGCTCACAGTTGAATGGGGCTGCAGCTCTCCCTTCTGAATACAACAGAGTCAGTCAGCCGCGGGTGTGGCAATGCCTCACCAAAATATTAATTTTGAATATTTATATAGAAATGTATATAGACATTTATATAGAAAATAATAAATGGTAAATGTGTTCACCATTCTGCAGCAATGTTGGTAAGTATTTTTAGACTATATTAAGTCGTAAAGTGCGCTTGATATATTCAAATTTAACGCACGACTTCAGCAGTAGGCTAGGAGACCGTGTAGAGCTCCACAAAACTCCAAATTTTTCCAATGTAAATCTGTGGTGAAAAAATGAACTGCATCACTTATGCATCGCTTATTTTCACGTTGCATGCCTTGATCTATGGCCTTGTATAGTTTTGTATGTCTATTTGTTAATAAGGGATTTATGGACACATCAAGGTTTTTAGATTTGTAGAGTAAAAGTCGTAGGTTTTATTTTGAAGTAAAAAAAGATCAAATCATACCCACAGAATTAGCAGAGAGGACCTAATAAATTGGCTAACTAGTGTTATTATTTTTAAGTTTATTGTATTATTAGCCAGCAGCCATATCACCCTGTAGCCCAAGACTGGTTGCCCACTGAAGCTAAGCAGGGCTGAGCCTGGTTAGTACCTGGATGGGAGACCTCATGAGAAAAACCAGGTTGCTGCTGGAAGAGGTGTTATGAGGCCAGCAGGGGGTGCTCTTCCTGTGGTCTGTGTGGGTCCTAACGCCCCAGTATAGTGATGGGGACACTATACTGTCAAAGAGCACCGTCCTTCGGATGAGACGATAAACCGAGGTCCTGACTCTCTGTGGTCATTAAAAATTCCAGGATGTCTTTCGAAAGAGTAGGGGTGTAACCCAGGCATCCTGGCCAAATCTGCCCATTGGCCTCTGTCCATCATGGCCTCCTAATCATCCCTGTTTACTGATTGGCTTAATCACTCTGTCTCCTCTCCACCAGTAAAGCTGGTGTGTGGTGGGCGTACTGGCGCAAAATGGCTGCCGTCGCATCATCCAGGTGGATGCTGCACATTGGTGGTGGTTGAGGAGATTACCCCCTTCTATGTAAAGCGCTTTGAGGTCCCAGATAAAGCGCTATATAAATGTAACGGATTATTATTATTATTTAATATTTTCATGAATTAGACATTTAATACATCTTTGCTTTCATGAATTTGTCATATTTGTAACGTTGTTGTGTGACCATATAACCAGTATGTAACGTTCCCCTAAAGTCACATTGGGAACGTTATTATATGACCAACAGAGGACCGTATGGGAACGTTCTGCTAACGTCCCGAATGTCCTCTTTGTAACGTTGTTGTGTGACCATATAATAACCAATATCGAACGTCCCTCTAAAGTAATAACGCGAACGTTATTATATGACCAACAGAGGACCGTATGGGAACGTTCTGTTAACGTCCCAAATGCCCTCTTTGTAACGTTTGCTATGTGACCATAAAATACCCCAAATAGAACGTCCCCCTAAAGTCATATAAGGAACCTTGAACTGCAGAACTTTTACAACCAAAAGAGGACGTTCTATGAACGTCCCTAATGTTCTGTAAAGGTTCGGAACTTTCGTTACCTTTAGAGAACTTTTAGGGAACGTTGCACAAGGTCGCGAGAACGTCCCCTCCTACGTGCGTATTTACTAAAAATGTGATTTTGACTTTCATTCATATTTGGATTTTTTACACACACACTTTTTTTTTTCCTTTCATCGCATTCTTTCTTGTGTGACACACCTGATGTTATGAGGATAGCGGATGAACCCAAGCGCAGACAGTATACAATTACACAACGTTTATTGATAACAGAAAACAAAAGGCAAGAAATGACTAAACTAGACTTGACGAAAACTAGACTATAAACAGACAGCAAATAAAAGATCAAAACTATACAAGACTACTCACTAAGACAGGGTTCTCACTAGTGGTGTCGAAATTAATCGTTTCTACGATGCATCGCGATGCAGACGAGGACGATGCGGTATCGGTTCAGTAATAGACCATAACCGATTATAATATACTGACGCTTTTCTGACGTCATTTGTCGCGAATGTGCTTTGTCGCAGTAGCATACAGTGGCAGAGAGAGGCGAGACGCGAGTGCGAGTAATTAAAAATGCTCCAACTACTTTAAAAGCCTACATCTGGGCACATTTTGGCTTTTATGAACAACCTGGTAAGCACGACCTGGAGAAGACACGCACGGTGTGCGCTCATGTCACGCACAAATAGAATATGCAGGAGGTAATACCACTAACTTGATAAACCATGTTAGCCGTTTTCTCCCGAGCTCTTAATGCTGGCAGAGTCTGACCGCACAGTTAAAGTAAGCGAATGAGATCCAACTCCGAATCCACACGCCAAAAACAAATCATCCACCCGCCCGCTCCAATAATTTTCTCTGATTTAAGTATCTGCACCCGATGGTGAAATTACAATTATTCTGTGTTGTTGCGCGTAAGTTTAAATAAATGATCGTCACCTTCAACAACGGACTCGCCGACGGTTGATGCACGCATCTCTAGAGTAACATTATACACTGATGAATGAGTGCTGCTTTTAAATGAGCATTTCTTTAAGAAAATGAAATTCTCTCAAATCATTTTTGTTTTAATGGCATAAACAAACTGTAGTCCCATGAAACTTAAACTGGAATGTCACTGCGACTTCCCGAACAGGCGAACACGCGCGCACACATAACTTTTGAAGTAAAATTGAAAATTGACGATGCGGTGCATCGTAATGCATCACAAGATATCAATGCATCAAGATATCAAATTGAACTGAATCGATGACATGATAATCGTAATCGAACCGAACCGTGAGACCATTGTAGGTTCACACCCCTAGTTCTCACAGGTAGAATCTCACAATGATGCTGCTTCTTCTTCTTCTTCTTCTTCTTCTTCTTCTTTCACAATGTTTGACAATGAACCGGTACAGGACAGTGTAAGGACTGAGCGGAATGAAGGATCATCCAAATAACTAAATGTATTTCTTCCCATAAACCCTGGGACTTCAACACACACGCACATACACAAACTGGTATGAATTTCCCCATTAAGGACATCTTAATGAGATATATGTTATATGTTGTTATGTGGGTCTGAGTGCCCAGAAGATACCTGACTGCATGGTAGTTCTAATAGAAATCTAATTCTATTATGCATTTTAATGAATAATCCAGCATTTTCACTCCTAACAAGTCTGTGAAACTTCCCCCCAAATCCAGCTAACACTGGCTGAAAGTGTCCGCTTACAGGTTTACGACCCCAAAGGAATGTCCAGGGACTTGAGTCCTGGAGAAGGAGAAATGAAACCCGTTCAATCCTATATGTTCCATGTATATATATATATATATATATATATATATATATAACCATGTGATAAACGTATTAACATGCACCTAATGTTCCATCACATGATTTTTCCTTTTATGTGGTTTGTTTCATGTAAGCGCTAATACTTAATGTTTCAAACTCTGCCAAGTAGGGTTAACCAAATCTCACCTATAGCGTGTTTGGTTTTGCTAAATTGGTACTTTGAAGATTTAACAGACTGTGTATATGATACGTTGGTAGATATGAAATATGATACAACATATTAGTATTACAAGAATAGTTCATGGTTCTTCAGCGATTGACAAACCCAATCCCACCCCCCAGCATGCATGCAGGAGCTCCCTCTTTGCAGACAAAGAGCAATAAAAACCAAAATCCCGCCTGTGAATTCCAACCCTCTCATTGGACAAGCCCAAAGGAAGAGGCTGGATTTCGCCAAGGTGATAAATGGCGCTTCTGAGCTCCAAGGGGCTCTCTCTTTTTCGCGCTCTGAACTTGCTTGCCTATGTCTGTTTTAGTCATGTAGCTAGTCTCCGATACGATTTCCCCCTCGGGAAATCCTTTCTTTCTTTTGTTTGTTTAAAAGTTTTGTTTTCTTTAAGTTTCCAACCTAATTCATCTCACAGGAGAGGAGATGAATTCAGCCGAATTTGGTAATGCTACCTTAAAGACTTTAAACCTCTATTCAAAGCGCGCGCGCCGAACGCCACGTGAAGCGCGCACACGGAACAAAGAACGTCCGCTCCTGCACGCGGCCTGGACAGGCCGTTTTAGGAACACGCAACAAGACACAGAGAGACCAAACTTTGCAAGTATCTTTCAGCTTCTAGGAAGCATTAAGATGATGTTTTTCGTGTTGTTTCAGAGAGGTTATTGTCTGGGTGAAGATTTCCAATGCGCTCTCTCTCTCTCTCTCTCTCTCCCTCTCTCTCTCTCTCTCTTGTCTTACTATCTCACTCTCGCCAGAATGTGATTTCTTCGGGAGATCCCTTTGGGGATCTCTTTCTTTTGTTTTGCTTCTAGTTTAGGTTATGTTTTTCAGTCTTAGATAAGTCTCCGTGTAATTCCAATCGACGATCGAAAAGAACAACGCGGAACATGTCTTTTCAGCAAATCCATCTAACAAGAGACATTTAAACGAGCGCGCGCTCGCTTTGAAGGAGAAACGCGCGCATGTGACCGCATGACGCGCAGGGCCGAGAGACACACACAGGCTTCTTCACAAGCCATGCAAAGAGTTTACCTGCCTGTGCAAGTATCCGTGTTTGATCACGCTTTTAAGATGTGTTGAAGTCTTGTTGTCTCTCAAAGTCCCGTGTCTATGCGAATTTGCTATTTAGTAAGATCTTCGGGTCTTTATAAAACTCCCTCGTGCATAACTTCACCTTGCTAAAAATTCTCTCTTTGTCTCTATGCATTTCTCGTTCATCGATGCCTTATTGTGTTTTGTCGTTTATTATGTTTGTAATGTTTGTGTGTTTCGTTGTTTATTATGTTTGTAAATACATATATCCCATGTAATTTTAGTAAATGCATAGGCTAGTTATTTCTTATTAAATTTCATGATACTCATTTGATGGATTGACTGTCTGCTCATACTTCGGGTCCCTGAAATGCCTATCCAAAAGCTACGAGCTTTACAAATTAAAGATACTTTAAAGAGTATGGGTTTATAGGGCGGGAAGACTAATTCTTGTGGCCACAGAATTGATTTTCCTAAACTCTATAAATTAATTGAGCTAATTAATGTTACCTATTTGTAAAACGTGATCTGTGTAGCTAATCGCAATCAACTTGCGGTTGGCTGCCATACACATGCAAGCATGCAGTCTTGTATGCAGGTAAAGTAACGTATCATCCCTTATCGGGAGATGTATTAACATGTAAGACTGATCTGATACAAACCTGTATGAATAATTATTCATTATTAATTATGAATTATGATATGCAAATTCCCCGTAATCAGATCCACCCCTGAGTCGTTACAACAGCAAACACAAGGGGGGGAAATAGGGAGAAACTAACAATCAACAGGTGATACAGATTAAGTGATAAGGACAAAACGAGGATAACAATGGGGCGGGGCAAGGGAACAAGGCCATGTGCTTGCACACAAATCATGATTGTCATGATCCTGCCCCAAGACTAAAAGAAAGACATTAGGCTTGTTTGAGATGCGCCTTGGCTAGCCTGAAATGTACGAGAGTAGGCGGCTGCAGTGAGGGGGGGGAGTGAAAAAAGCGCAGGTAAGACGGACAGATCTCTCTTCTCGCAGTGGATCAGACTCCTGCGAGATCAAAGGCTGATATCGCGGGATTCACAGGATTCACGCTCGTGCAGGTGTTGCTAATAAACTGGATGTAATTTAAGTTCTGTTGCTTTTATATGAAAATAAATATAATGAACAAGACACCCGAAGTACTTGTTATTTAATTCCATTCCAAATACGTGTTTATCAATTTTTTTTTTCTTTAATACTGACATGTGTTTTTGAATTTTTTTTTTCAATAAAAATGACATCACATAACCCATATCGCACTGTCAGAGAGTTTATTCACACTTAACGTACGTATACACATAAAACATGATACCAGAGTTTTAAAATAAATTTTTTTAAAAGAGAACAATACATTACGGTTGTTTAAACCAATGTGCATTAAGCTGTGTCGTCAGCAAGTCGTTTCCCATCATGCTTTTGATCAGCGCAGTCGGTGGAGAGTAACTGCGCATGACACGTGCGCCTTGCGGTCGCGAGAGTTTTTTGACATACGTCAGCATGACATTAGAGCAAGGCGGACCGCTCTCGGACACATTTCTAACCGGCATGCATCTCGCGTTGATCACCGGTGATTGGTGCTAAATAGTGTATTTACACCTTTGCCATTAATATGTGTAATATGTCAGGGCATGTCTATACATCTCAAGGACCCCAAAAAGCCCTTAGACCCCAGAGGGTTAATGTCAAGCCCTGAATGCAACGTAATGTACGAAAGGCAACATGGAAGTTAAAATACTGAAATAAATACTGATAACATATCGTGGGCGATTTTGTGTGCATTTTGGCGGTTTTTGAAAATGTTTGGCTGGAATTCATCAGCTGGATCTGGCAACACTGGTGGACGGTTGACATTACATCAGAGCAACGACAGCATTCAGAGACTCACTTTGTATTTGAGGTAGGAGTAGGCTAATTCAGCCAATGAAATGGCAGATTGCTGGTTGTCAGTTTGATCATCAGTTTTGTTGTATTTTTAAACTGTCAAATATAGCCTACTTAGCAGCAAACTATATATATATTTTTTTGTATTTTATTCATTTTATTTCAGACTCAAACAAGGTCCATAAGAACATACAAAGGAGACAGACAGACAAATAAAAACAAAGGATTACTATAATCCATATAAACAATTTCTCCAGTGCCTCCAAAGCAGCGAACTGTACCTAGTACTGCTCTGGTCAGGCCATATAAAACCAATTATAATTTCATTTTGCGAGTCCATAAGTCTCATCATAAATTTATGAACAGCATTTCTTATTACAGCATTTAGTGTGGTCACATCATTCTGTCACAACTGGCTTGCACTGGTCCAGCGAGGTACTTTCAAAAGAATCCTAAGACCATCGTTATATGCTACTTGTAACTTGTGAAATACAGCTTTTGTGTATCAACACCACAGGTGAGCAGTATAGAGTGGTGTGCAGTAGGCTTTAAACATGGCTATTTTTACATTTTCTGTACACATTCCAAATTTCCGTGCCAGCATATTTGCCTGTGCATACAATTTACAGTACTGCCTCTGGATGTCATCATTATCAGAGAGGTCACTCCTTACAATGTGACCAAGGTACTTCACTTTTTCCACAACTGCCAGATCCCTCCCTGACAAGTGGAACATGGGAAATACAGCATTACGCTGCTCTCCAGTCCTCACAATCATCACAACAGTCTTTTTCGGATTAAACTTGATGTCATATCGTTCACCATATTCAGTACACACAAGCAATTGCTGGAGGCCTGCAGAGCATGGTGACATAATGACCAGGTCATCAGCATAAAGTAAATGGTTTAATAGTCTTTCCCCTATCATGCAGCCGGTCTTACAGTTTTTCAAAGTTCGGGAGAGATCATCCATGTAAAGATTAAAAAGCATGGGTGACAGGATCCCACCCTGCCTCACCCCATTAGTCACAGAAAAAGGTCTTGATATCACACTACCCCATCTAACCTTTATTGTTTGATGTGTGTACCAAAAACTTAATATCCGGATTAGGTAGGGAGGAACCCCTCGCTGTTGCAATTTTTCAAACAGTTTGCCATGGTTGATGCGGTCAAACGCTTTGGAGGCATCCAAGAAGCACAGAAACACAGTGGAGTTCTGCCCTCTGTACTTCCTCACAGCCTCTTTCATGGCATAGATGCACATATCAGTTCCATGTTGACTTTTAAAACCAAACTGCTCGTCAGTGGTGACAACATATTTCTGAAATATATCCAGGAGCACAATTTCAAAAACCTTTTATATGACACAAGGCAATGCAATTGGCCTGTAATTGTCAATACAGGAGATCTTCCCTGTTTTATCCTTCACTACAGGTGCAAGTACAACAGATAGCATAGAGCTGGGCAATATACCATGCGTTAACATTGCAAAAAAAACATAAAGCAAGTAATACCACAACTCTATGACTGGCAAATTTTTAATGCTCCGCAGAGATTTTATCCAAGCCACAAGATTTACCCATTGATAGTTTCCTAATGGCTTTAGTTACCTCCTCAATAGTGACACTCACATTATCGGGGGAGACATCCCCAATACTGAAGTTTTTACTTTCTACGCAGTTGAATAGATCACTATAATGCTTTCTCCACAGCCCCACAACATTATCAGGCCCTGTAACTCCCTCAACACTAAAGGGCAGAGGAACTTTGACAGCATTCATGACCTGAATTTCTTTCCAAAAGTCTTGCACATCATTTTGCAACAGTTTTCGCACTAAGGAGTCAGCCCTCAGTTTATGCTCCGTCCTTTTTATGTACCGTACTGTTACGTCCTATGTTATTATTTGTTTGGCGTTGTTGTTGTTTCCTTCTCCTTTTCTTTCCCGTCTTTACTTTCACTTTTAGCAGGACGGTGCGGCAACCTGATTGGTCCATCCATCTGCCAGTCATCGAGATGCTACGTGATGATGTAACGCGGCTCCACCAATGAGGACGCACTATGTGCCTATAAAGAGCGCACCTGTGTGGGAAGCGGGAGATTCCACTTTGATTTGTTTGAGACGCATATTTGCCCTGTACCAATTTAGTGTTCTGAGAAACTGTGTTCTTTGAGAACTTAGAAGCCCATTTGGGTCGTCTTTTCTCTTGAGTAGTTTGCCGTTGGGCTGGTTGTGAAACTTGTTATTTAACGGGGAAGAGAAAAGAACAGGTGAGATATCACGTGATACACATGTGCTACACTGAGTGATCAATTGTGTATAGAACACTAGTTTAGCGACATGTGCCATCTTTTGTATTTTTCGTTTTGCAGTAAGAGCAGTTTATTTAGGGCGTCTCTGACGCTGAAGATCTTTTGTTTTTTTCGATGAATGTCAATTTAGTCAGATTATAAATTCTTTTGTTTATAATTAGCAAGACTGGTTTTGGTTTTGTTTCTTTCTTTGATTTGGCACTGTCTAGTTCTTTTCTCTTTACCTTTCTCTTTTGTGAACTTTATCTTTGGTTATGATTTGTATCTAAATGGTACACTTATTTAATTAATAATCTTGAGGTATTCTTTACACCTTGTTTCTCACTATAATAAGTCCTCAACCTACTTCAATTGGACTGGTTTGTGTGAGATATTTTTCCAGTACACGTTCCGTATTTAAATGTTGCACGCCTTACTCTCCCTAGACTTAAAAGGGTTGTAACATTAATGGGGGCTCGTCCGGGAGCTCTTTAATAATCTTTCCCGAGAAAGTAAATATTGTTCATGTGCTGGAAACAGAGTAATTGGTACAGGTTATGGAGTTTTTGTATGTGTACTAAGTTTGTATTTATGTCGTGGATTATAGTATGCTGGATAAGTATAATCGCCATGACTTTGTTTAATTTGCAAACTTTCGTTGAGAATCCATCTGTGGAGCAATTTGAAAAATGTAGGAAGGATGATTTATTATCCGTTGCGGCTCATTTTCAAATTCCGGTAGTGAAACAAGCTCTTAAGAGGGAGGTCAAAAATGTTGTGTGGAATCGTCTAGTGGAATTAAAGGTATTGGTAGGACCTGTTTCAGACGCAGAGTTCGCTGGTGCAGAGGGGTTTTCTCCTAATCCTGATATAATGGATCGAGACAATGTGCAAAGTGAGTTATCTGAACCGCTTGGAACTGAGAGGAGGACGGGTTTATCGCCGTTTGATCCATTTTCACCTGTTTCTTCGGGGTCCAAGGAAGATACGAAGTTGAAAGTGCGTTTAGCTCGTTTACAGATGGAAGCTCAGGACAAAGCTCAAACTCGACAGGCGGAGTTAGATTTGCGTCTTAAAATACGCACCCTTGAGATTGAGTCGGAGAAGGAAGTGAAGATGAGACAATTAGAATTAGAAGCTATGAAAATTGTTGGCGGTACAGCCGTGTCCGTTCCTCCTGAAGTTACGAGTGTTCCTTCTAGAGTCTTAAGTGCTTCTCCGGTTGCTAGTTCAGGTTCGGCAACGAATACATTTGATGTAGGTAAATATATATCGTTAGTACCTCATTTCAGGGAAACCGAGGTTGATTCTTATTTTTGTGCCTTTGAGCGTATTGCGACTTCGCTCGCTTGGCCGAAAGAAGTGTGGACCGTATTACTTCAATGTAGGTTGTTAGGGAAGGCACAGGAAGTATTTTCAACGTTGCCTATAGAAGAGAGTTTAAAATACGAGACTGTAAAGCTGGCAATTCTCCGTGCGTATGAATTGGTTCCTGAAGCCTATAGGCAGAGGTTTCGGAATCATAAAAGAAATCCTAATTCTACTTTTGTAGAGTTCGCGCGGGAGAAAAGTAATTTGCTTGATAAATGGTGTCACGCAAGTAAAGTTGATGACTTTCCGTCACTGAGAGAGCTAATCTTGCTTGAAGATTTTAAGGGTTGTCTGCCAGAACGCGTTGTGCTTTACTTAAACGAACGAAAGGTATTATCTTTGTCACAAGCTGCTGTTTTGGCAGACGAATTTGTCCTTACGCACAAGACTGTGTTTTCTCCACGTATAGACAAAAGCGCAGTAGCTAAAATATCTCCTGGTTTTGATCAGTCTCCTCGAACGAAATTCGTTCCTTCGTTATCGAAAGAAGTTCGGGAGTGTTTTTATTGCCATAAGCAAGGTCATTTAATTGCCGACTGTAACGTCTTGAAACGAAAACAACAGACAGTTCAGACGAAAAGTGTTGGATTGGTAAACGCTGTAGGTATTCCTCATACCGGATTATTTAATGTAGTACAGGAGGAGAATATCCCTGATGTGAGTTATAAACCTTTTGTGACAACCGGGTTTATTTCGTTATCTGATGATGGAAATGAACAAAAAGAAATCCATATCTTGAGAGATACTGGAGCAAGTCATTCTTTTGTCTTGGCAGATGTATTACCTTTGTCCGCCGAATCATATAGTGGTTCGAGTGTTTTTGTGCGAGGTATAGAGATGGGTGTGGTTAAGGTTCCACTGCATCGGGTGTATCTAAAGAGTGCGCTTGTTACAGGGTTTGTTCAGGTTGGAGTACGTCCTTCGCTTCCGGTGAAAGGAATAACTTTCATTTTAGGGAACGACTTGGCAGGGGGTAAGGTTATGCCTACGCTGGAAGTAGCAGATGCACCAAATATGCATCTCCCTTCTGACGAGTTATCTCGAGATTATCCGGAGGTGTTTTCGGCGTGCGTAATTACTCGCGCGCAGTCAAAGAAAAAGATCATTGATGTTGAGTTGGCAGACACTTTTATGGTACAAGATCTGACTGATGAAGAAATAACTAAAGCTACATCGGAGAAAAAGTCTAGTGTGAAAAGTCTAGAGAGTGTGCTTGATGATCATAACTTTTTAAAATTGCCCGTAACTCGTGAGAGGATTATTGTAGCACAAAAGAAGGATCAGTCCTTAAATAAGTGTTTCTCTAATGTTGTTCGATCCGAGACTTTTGAGAATAGAAACAGTCTCAGTAACACGGCCTATTTTATAGATGCTGGACTGTTGATGCGTAAATGGAGTTCTGTGGCTGACACTGATTCAGACTGGAATGCTGTCTATCAAATCGTCATTCCTAGTGAGTATCGTCAATATATCTTATCCTTGGCGCATGAACATGCATTATCAGGTCATTTGGGAGTGACGAAGACATACCATCGCATTCTTAAACATTTTTTTTGGCCAGGATTGAAGAGAGATGTGGCTTGATTTTGTAGAACGTGCCATATTTGTCAGGTAACGGGAAAACCGAATCAGGTGATTAAACCCGCTCCTCTTTTACCTATTCCTGTGGTGGGTGAAGCGTTTGAACAGGTGATTGTCGACTGCGTTGGACCGTTACCTAAAACGAAGTCCGGTAATCAGTTTTTGTGTACGATCATGTGTAGAGCTACTCGATTTCCCGAAGCCATTCCGTTGAGAAAAATCACGGCTCCTGTGATTATTAAAACGTTGCTTAAGTTTTTTTCCACATTCGGTCTTCCTAGAGTGGTACAGACAGACCAGGGAACTAATTTTTTATCGCGACTTTTTGCACAAGTTTTAAAATCACTATCTATCGAACATCGAGTCTCTTTTAATCTTTTATTTTTTTTTTCATTCATGAAATGGGTGCAAATTCTTGTTCGTTTTATTTTTTTAATTTAGTTATAGGACCATAAAAACCTCTTTAAAATAATTGAATGTCATTTTTTCCTACTTTTTATTTTGGTTATTACTATTAATGTACTATTCTCTTTCCTTAGATGCTGTGAAGAGGTGGAACCCCAAATCAACGGAAATTGATGGCGCTATGGCTGAACATCTAAAACATGCTCCAGGAAGAGCGGGGGGTGGGGGTTATAAAAAATAAGTTTTCGGGTGAAAAACATGTGGGAGATATTTGTGTTAGCTCAATTCCTTAAATTTAGTTATGAAACAATTTGTTTCGTGATGAACATGTCAATTTTTCCCAGGTGAATTTGTATTAAAACCATAAAATAAATGTGATAAATAAATTGTGACTTTAGTTTATCCCGTTATCTTTGATCATTTGTAATGAACTACTAAAATGTTAATAATATAACTTTATTTTACAGTGACCTTGTTACAACTGTAATAACTATAAATTATGCATAATTGCATGAATCAAACCTTAACCTTATATTCAGATGCAGTTAATTATATTAAGTAGGCCTACTTAAATGTATAAGTAAAGTAATGTGTTGTTTGATCTACACGTGATTATAACGTGTTCTATCTAGACGTTTAGGTATGCCTGGGCCGATTTTGGCCCTTTTTAGAACCTTTGACAAGTTTAGATGTGTAAACGTCAAAATCGCCTGTTTACGATTTAACACAATTACTGTATGATTATTTTATATGCAGGCTTATATGCCTACACTTATGCATAAACACACCTTATAAACATCCAGTAGAAGACTATTTCTGACGTCCAGGGACGCGCTGAAGAGACGTGGAATTCACGGCCAGAAAAGACGTTGAATTCACGGCCAGATGACGTCAAAGACGTCGGTTCAACTTCCATTTTGGAACTATTTTTCAACCATGACGGGACGTGTCGGACGGATGTCTTTTCAACGGTCATTACACGTCCAAATGTTTGCTGGGACATGTCGCATCACCACAACACAGACATACAGGAGCCTGTCAGCTACCACCGTAAATTTAGAAACACTGTTTTCTTGATACAGACATACAGGAGCCTGTCAGCTACCACCATAAATCAGAAATACGGTTTTCTTGATACAAGAACACTACGACAGTCATGATGAGTGACAGGCACACAACTCTGTACCAACATAGGGCCATAAATCACATAATAAATCATAAAAAGTGACACAACGTTTATGTTACTACTACTTGTATGCAGCGCAAACATTGGTCCGACGGCAATGTCGTGTCCCTGGCCAAAAATAGTTGCGGCCAGGACGGCATAAATCGGTAAAAATATGTAACACAGAACATTTCCTAAAAATGCATTCAGATACATTTGTACATGTCTACAGTTGCATGTATAGTTGTTATTTTAACGTTTAGCTACGTGTAGTTCAATATAGTGTATCGGGTGAGAGGACGTCACCTGGCGACGTCTTTTGCATGTGCATTTATTGTCCATCATGACCCTCTATGAAATCTTTGCGAAATATGCAAAAGCTGTGCTTAATCCTTGCATGGTTAATACTGCAATAATTCATTTTATTGCCCACGTAGTTTTTAAGAGGTTGTGAAGACGTCCACGGGCGTCCTCTACACGTCTAGTCAGGCTGTGAATAGACGTCAACTGACGTCTTTTGCACGTAACTGTTAGTCTAGGAAGACAGAAAAAATGATCAGGAATTATCTTTATGAAATACACGCTTTGTATACAAAGTAAATATGTTTACTTTATTTTGTTTTTATAAATTATAATCACAAAGTGCCCAGTGTGGTGATTGCAAAGCCACTGCATTTTAGTCATTATTTCAACCTGTTGTACCTGATTTATTCTTTGTTATTTTTATGGAATGTATGCATGTACATGTAAAACAGAAATATACCCGGTCACCTTTTATGTCTGAGTTGGATGTAATTGCCCAAACCATAAACTGTGCTGCCAAGATGTAGTGATAATAGATCTCGCGATACTACAAAATCCCGCGATAGGATAGATTATCTCGCGAGATGTTAACGCGTTCTCCCCATAGACTCCGAGTCCGGAACTTTGAACAACCACGAGGAGAGGAGGGAGTTGTATTGATATTATTAACATAATTTTAAATTGGGTAAGTACATTTTGGATTATAACAGATTAACGTGCTTAAGTTTTACTTGTTTGACATGAATGAACCGAAAGGAATGATGCTCACATTGTCAACTGAAAATTACTGAGTTTGGCTAAAATTAGCTAGTAGGCTAAAAGTTACTTTGAACGTATACAACGGTATACCAGTCCAGTATAAAGTATGTTTAATGATACAGTCAAAGTTATTACTGTAACTTATTAATTTAGCCTTGTGAGAGTTTATTTCAGAAAGTAAATTATCTGAAATAGAATGAAATGTTTAGCTGGATTTGAAAATGTATGTTTTCAGTAACTGCTTTAAAAATAAAAGCAGAACATCTTTTATACAATAAAATAAAATGTAATGCATGTTGATTACCTTTTTCTATGCATGTTGATTACTTTTTTCTAATGTTACTTTCATTCATGATTCATTCACCTTGGTCCATGTTTTTTTTAATTTAGCTGTAGACCATAAAAATATTTTGAAAATAAGTGCATATCATTTACCTCAAATTTTTAATTGTATTTATTTTAAAAATTAATATATTCTCTTCCCTTAGATGCTGTGAAGAGGTGGAGCCCAAACGCTACAGACTCTGAAACTGATCCAGCAATGGCAGAACACCTGAAACACCTCCAGGAAGAGCTGGGACGGTGGATACAAACAATGAACCAAACAATGTGTTTAAAGGTGCCATATGTAAAAATTTAGGTAACAATATCCAAAAAATGAGCTACACGTATCAAAAGAATGAGAAGAAATAAATGCAATGATGTCATTAAAAAAATGACAAGTTATAGTCCTGCCGAGATATAAACCTGAATTAGCATGCTAAATTACTAGCCCCGGCCCGGCTGGTGTCATAATACCAGTTTCGGCCATGGGAGGCGGTATGCGGGCAACATACATAACCACCAGCCAAACTGCAACACACGAATAACTCGCACGGCTTGTGGGTGGACTTGAACCTGATGTCAATCGCGTCTATATGAGACCGGCCTTTATAATTTAGTGTTGAGATGTTGTTCATTGAGTCTCTAATCTCTAAAAATCTCCAAATGAACTGCGGTCTTACTATCGTGTCAGTTGATTTGATTAATATGCGCGAGGGAGAGAGAGAGAGCAGGAGGACTGCGCTCGTGTTGTTTGAAAACGTGAGAGTGCGCGCGCGCGGCCGGGACACTCTCTCTCTCTCTCTCTGCTCGTTATAAGCCCTGTCAAGCGCAGCAGTCATTATATTCTTCATCACTCACCGTTCAAAATAGGCTTTGGCGGGACAAAGCGGACGATTTGACGGTTTTAGAAGATTAACAACCCGAAACTAAAAAACAGACTACAGTAGGCCAACTTTCTGGAGGTATACTGCCCCCATCTGGTATGGAATATGTGGAAAATTAAATTTATTTTTTGGCAGACATTCCACATGGCACCTTTAAAGGGATAGTTCACCCAAAAATGAAAATTGTTATAATTTATTTAACCTCATGTTTCAAACCTATGGAATGCCAAAGCTGACTTAATTAAAAATAAATAAATACATAAATAAATATACGAAGAAATGTAAAAAAGCAAAAATACATAAATAAATACACAAAGAAATGTAAAAAAGTACAAATAAATGAGTATTTATACTTTTATTTCCTTATTTATGTATAATTGTATTTTTTCACACATTAATTTTTGTTTATTTATATATATATACATTTATTCATGTATTTATTTCCACTTTTATTTATTTCCACATTCATTTATGTATATGTTTTTATGTCTACATTTATTTATTTCTACATTTATTTATTTCCATATTTATTTATTTCTACATTTATTTATTTCTACATTTCTTTGTCCGTATGCTAACGAGGGGGGCGTGTTTTACCTCAGGCATCAGCAATCGAACTCAGTGCTGAAGCTTTGAGGCCACAGTGACACCTTGTGGTGCAAACGAAACGCAAGAGGTGTGCGGACAATATCACATTTTAAGTCATGTATATCACCCTAACTGTAGGGTAGGTTATAGGGTTAACACACATAGCACACATGAACAGAAACTGCACTTCAACGGGTCTGATAGCGGACACTTGGACATGGAAGCGCATGAAAGTATCCACTATTAATAACAATGTAAACGCGGTGGATAGGGCTGATAAGAGCTTGCGTTTATTGTCGATGAGACTCGCACACCAGCGCAGAACGCGGAGAGAAACCAGCGCACATTTCACCAGGGGCGTAGAATTTAGTAGGGACGCTAGGGACGTGTCCCTACCAATATCCAGTGACACTGATATATCCCTAGCAATAATTTCGATCAAAACTTAAAATATATTTATATATTGATGTCCCCACCAATTTCAAAATCAAACCTACGCCACTGCATTTCACTGACTCCTGCGCAAGCATATTGATCAATGAGTTTGAAACGCGACTCAATACACGGTTTACATTCGCGTTTCATAATTTCGTATGCATAACAGGTGACAATTCAAATGCTTAAAACACAACCCATATTTCATAGATGCTGCTCTTAGATACTGATTAATCACAAGTCATCAATTTGGAATTATTCTTCAATCAAACAAAAGGGGCTCATGTAAACACAGCTATAGCTGAGCCACGCATCTCACGCATGCAGTGGAGGACAGAAGCATCATCATGCCCATTCAAACAGCACCTGTCGTGCCCATGGTCGTGGTGATATTTCCCCCTATAAATTGATTTTATGTCTACCCAAACTTTATTAAATAAAATAGGTAGGCTATACATCATCATATATGCCAAGTTCTTAATATTAATCGATAAACTACAGTTATAATTATAATAAGACACTATATGGCTGTTATGCATACGAAATTATGAAACGCGAATGTAAACCGTGTATTGAGTCGCGTTTCAAACTCATATCGCGTTTCAAACTCATCAATATGCTTGCGTAGGAGTCAGTGAAATGTGCGCTGGTTTCTCTCCGCGTTCTGCGCTGGTGTGCGAGTCTCATCGACAATAAACGCAAGCTCTTATCAGCCCTATCCACCGCGTTTACATTGTTATTAAAGCTACACTGTGTAACTTTTTTAGTTTATTCTTAGCTAAAAACACTTAGTTCTTTCAAAAATATATGTGCTCATTAATGTATATTTACTTCGTTCAAGTAATAAAGTATTCTCGTGAGTGTATAATATGCCATTGAAAATACATACGGGTGAGGGGTTCTAATGTCGGCCGCCATGTTGCCCCTCCATCTTGAAAGTACATTAGCCAAAGAGGGACATCAAGCTTCGCCTTTCGCGTTTTAACACTCAATGGCACCGTGTCGAGGAGCTGGAACTGGAAGCCATGTTAAGCTTGAACTACATTGGCCACCGTAGGAGTTAAAACGAAATCGGAAATGAGAGGAACAGATACTAATATTCACTGGATGGTCATATACCTTTTCACCACTAGATGGGGGTAAAAATCACACAGTGTAGCTTTAATAGTGGATACTTTCATGCGCTTCCATGTCCAAGTGTCTGCTTCATGTGTGCTATGTGTGTTAACCCTATAGCCTACCCTACATACAGTTAGGGTGATATACATGACTTAAAATGTGATATTGTCCGCACACCTCTTGCGTTTCGTTTGGTCACACACCACAAGGTGTTAGCCTACTGTGGCCTCAAAGCTTCAGCACTGCCACTCTGAGTTCGATTGCTGATGTCTGAGATAAAACACGACCCCCTCATTAGCAAACGGACAAATAAATGTATAAATAAATAAATGTGGAAATAAAAAATGTAGAAATAAATTAATGTGAAAATAAATAAATGTAGACAAAAACATATATACATAAATTAATGTGGAAATAAATCTAAGTGGAAATAAATAAATGAATAAATTTATAAATAAAAAAATAAATAAATGTGTGAAAAAATACAATTATACATAAATAAGGAAATAAAAGTATAAATACTCATTTATTTGTACTTTTTAACATTTCTTTGTATATTTATGTATTTATTTATGTATTTTTGCTTTTTTACATTTCTTCGTATATTTATTTATGTATTTATTTATTTTTAATTAAGTCAGCTTTGGCATTCCATACAAACCTGTATACCTTTCTATGTTATGCTAAACACAAAGGTGTTTGGAGGAATGTTTGTAACCAAGCAGATGTCGCTTCCCATTAACTACCATAATATTTTTTTCTCCAATAATGGTAGTCAATGGTTTCTCTATTTGCTTGGTTACAAACATTCTTCAAAATATCATCTTTTGTGTTCAGCAGAAGAAAGAAACTCATACAGGCTTGGATCATGAGGGTGAGTAAATGACAGAATTTTCAGTTTTGGGTGAACTATCCCTCTATATAATAATTCAGTATTTTGTAGAGATGCACCGATTGATCGGCTGGTGACCGGAGTTGGCCGATTTTCACGTGATCGGCCATGACTGGCGATCGGCCGGTCAGTCTGACATATCCTGATTTTATGCCGGTCAAATGCACTCTGGCGCCCCATGATTAACATCGCGCAACATCAGCATCACACGAAACGCACATGTAGGAATCCTCGTGAATTACGGCCGTTCAGACTGCAAGCGCATATTTTTTTTGTCTTGTGCATGTTAATTAATGTGTACGTTCACACCTGGAGCAGCGCGTGAGTGTCGAGCAGGAGCGTCGCGTTAGCAGCCGTGAAACGTTTCCACGCCGAGTCTATTTCTGCACTGCTCACGCTCAAATAAAGTGAAAGCACACTTTTGATGGACAAAATAGCCTAAATATGATTTCACACAAAAAGTGCCCAAAATGCACAGAATTTACGTGTTTTATCTAGAACTGGAGTAGGCTATGTCAGAAAAGAAACGTAGACTCCAAAATATTGATAGAAAATGAACCCATTTAAACTTGTTTTTATTATTCAGTTTGTACACGTGATAGTAATAGGCCTGTGTGTGTGTGTTGAGAAATATCTTCATACTGCAAGGCTATATCTATTAAATGTATTATTTATATATTATTGTATTGCCATTACCTGTTTTCATACAGATGTTTAGTTTGCTAAATATATATTTAAAAAAATTATTGGATATTGGATGTGAAAAGGAAATTGTTCTTCCATAACACTGCACTTTAAGGCCTGTAGAGATTGAACGGACAATCATTAATTCTCTTTTATTAAATCCTTAACTCGCAAGAACAAAGAGCCTTAACTAACCACATTCCAACGACCATGTGGTCAACTGATACGGACTTCTCTTAACCAAACCAGGCGTCTCAAAGTCTGCGACGAGATTGCCCTTCTTGGTCATTTATGTTGATGAATGTCTTGAATATCGTTACAAACAGCGAATTCTCACTCTTAAGACAACAAACCGGCCTTGATTTACTCCCCCCTGGCGGAAATCGGGCGGGAGAAGCGAAAAACAGATGTTTCCATTGTCTCCTCTCACCACGTGTGCTCGATACACATCCACCCAAACACACATGCAGGAAACATGACTTTTCATATATTAAATTGTTACTAAAACATATCCGATGTGTCGAAATACATGTAGGAGAGCTGTAATGTGTAAACGTGTCCTAAGAATGTCATCATGCGTGTAAGAGAATTATAAAATGCCTGTACGTATGCGTTAAGAGGTAACTCTGCAGTATTATGTCTGTGACGTGTGATGTTTGATATCGTTACAATCCTCCCAATCTGATCTATCTATTAAGCTGTATATCAATATCGTGAAATGTATAATCACAAGTATATGTTTTCCTTTTGAAATAAGCTTAATCTTCTCCTTGGTCATTCGAGGCAAATCACCCTCTGGCGACACTGGGTCTGGATAAGAGCTCGCCTATTGACACCTTTAGGATAAGAGATGGTTTACACAAATGGCCATAAAAATTCGGACCTAGGTTGGTCAAACAGAGTGCTATCACTTAACACCCATCTCTGCGGAGAGAACGAAGCCAGATGTGTGAAATGAAAACGCACACACATATCCACGCTCGCAACCACGGATACACGCACACACACACACACCTATGGACACGCGCCGATGCATTCCTTAGGGAAAACCCAGAGAAATGGGTGATTCTAAGAGAAATATGATATATTCCTGTATTCTGGTATATCCCCTTTTGTGTATCATGCCAGTTAAGATTGTTAGTTGTGTAGTTAAAACTCTAAGGGCCTGTATAAAGAGCCTAAGAGCATATATTCACTTGTATGTGCGTCAAACACGTCTTTCATGATAGCAAATGAAAGCTCCCAACGTGGTCTAACTAACCATACAAACGAGGTTCCGTTAAAATGTACTCTGCTATGTTTTTCCATCTCTGTAATGTTTTTGACCATATTCATAACGGCCATAAATCCGAAAAAGTTGGGCGTTCCGACAAGACAAAGGCCACGGAACCCCGCCAAAGCGAGAAAGGATCATTGGAGAGTTCTCTCCAAAGTGGGCGTGGACTCTTCCCGGTAAAAAGCCGTGCAGCAGTTCATTCCCTCAGTCTTGCGCTGTGTATCCTGCTCCCAGATGTAACCTTCGTGTGTTTTCTTTTGTTCATGTTTTTAGTTTGTCTTTGTTTCATTTTGCGTATAGCTAGTCTGTTCTCCATGTGGTTCTCGTCCTCCGACCGAGTTACCCACGTGTGTTTCGTCAGTCTTCCAGCATCCCGGTGATAAGACTGCCTTTGCGCATACAGAACTGTTTTAGGACGTTTGAATTTCCCGCGAAACATCCACGCTCGGAAGTATCAAAGAAGTCCGCCTTCCATCTCCAGGACGCCGCACGCTCTCTCCTACACAAAAACAGGTCTGAATGCAAGTGTTCCATCTCAAATTTAGACGCGTTAAAGTGTGTATCCTGTGGCTGTCTCTGAGGGTCTAATTGTGCTAGCAATTGTGTTTTCCTTATGTTTCTACATTTCTTTTATTATTTGTTTTAGTTTACTTTGTTTATCTATATCTTTGTTTTACCAGTAGTGTAGTTTTGTTATTAAAAACCTCAGTTATACCTTATTGCCTCTGTTGTTGTTGACCACATAACAAAGCCGCTTTAATATAAAAGATCCTAAACGCTACAATCTGATATTGTTAAGTGCACTAAACAGTGTCAGTAAAGTTAAGCTAAAATAGGCCACAAGCTATTGATAACTTTCAACCGAACAGCACGGCGGACGTGCTGACTGAGAAAGGGGGTTTCAATTGCTTTGGTAATTTTAAAGATCAACAGCCATCGGTCTGTGTAGGATGTATATTCCTAATTAATCATAAATTCGTTGTGTTTAATTGTTATATACATAACCGAATCAGACGTGTGCTGTATAACCCCTCGTGGGTTATTTATGTACGTAAGGACTCGGTTCAGACTATATTCGATAATTTGTTGATCATAGATTAATAACTGTTGAATATTCTTCCCCGAAATTAAAATTGACTAAAAAGCTTATGAACCTTTGAGCATTCCTTACAGGCCTGTTCAAGCTCGGCTCATCGTCAGCGAAAATTGCTTGGGTGTGAACACTAAAAACGCGTTGAAAAACGCTGGCGAATAACGCGCGCTGATATTCGTCCCGGTGTGTACGGGCCTTTAGATGTGTGTGAATTTCCCACATTAGGGGTAATTTATATAGTTCTATTTTATAGTGATTATCTGTTAAAAATATTATGTTCTATGCAAATTGTAAAATGTCCTATTAAAGAAAAGATAGAAAATAAATATTTGTGTGCGCTGTAAAGCGGTTAGAAAAAAAGAAATCGGAATCGGCTAAAATCGGTATCGGCAGGTCAAACTTAATGAAAATCGGAATGGCCTAAAAAACAGTAATCGGTGCATCTCTAGTATTTTGTAATTGGTATTTTAGTTTGGTTAACAAATGTTAAACATTGAAAAAAATTAGGAGAGATTTTGCCTGTTCAAGATCAATAAAATGTTGTGCTAAATCAGAACATGCTTCTTTTTTGCTTATGTCCACAAATAATGTGTTCCTGTTTGTGATGTACACGTGATTAAAACGTTTTATTGACGTTTAGGTCTGACTGGACCAATTTTGGACCTTTTTAGAACTTTTGTAAAGATGTGTAAACCTCAAGACTTGATTGCCTTTCACGATGTTACACAATAGGTGTGTGATTGTTTTATATGCAGGTTTATATATACACTTAAATTATGCATCAACACATTTAAACACACAGGTGACGACGCATTTAGACGTCCAGGGACGCGCAGAAGAGACGTGGAATTCACGGTCAGATGACGTCGAAGACGTCCGTTCAACTTTCATTTTGGAACATCGGTCATTAAAGGGCATATTGCAGGTTAGAGGACCCAACGAGTCAATGTATAGAAAAATCATGTAGGAACTATATTTTCTTTAAAATATACTTATAAATACACTACAGAAGCTTCAGGAGACGTTTTTGTGAGAAAATTTTACTTCCGCGTCTGAAAATGGGCGTGGCAGCCTACTGGCAGGCGTGACGTAACGTAAATATGTTTTTAGTACAATAAAAACACACTCAAGTACATTTTTAATACATATTTTTCACCTGGGTTATAACATAAACAGAAAATTAAAGATTTGAATATTTAAACAACCTAGTAATTTTGTTTTTCAATTACAAATTGCCTCTATTAAGGGTATGACTACCTATATCAGACTATTTGATGCCATTGGTACAGTATAAGACGATCAATATTCTTGCTTCGGCATCACATGTTAAACTCCATCATATCACCGGGATGATAATCCTCCGATCTGAAGTAAACGCTACACACGACCGCGTTTTTCGAAGCCGATGCGGAAGAGAAATCCCGTCTCTTCACCTGCACAAACCGCACCAGGCACGAAAGATACCGTCCTTTTTCTTGTTATAGAAACCTGTGGACTCGATGTCCTGACAGGCCAGAGTTTTTGCAACCTCCACAAACACAATAATTTACCATGACGATGACAAATTAAAATACAAAAACTACCGAAACCACACTGACTCACGACAGCTTTTACCAGCCTACTCTGCACTGAGCCGAGGCTAGACTCCCTGTCGTGACGTAAAATGACGCGATGTTGAAAAAAAAGCCGTTTTTACGAGCAGTCCAAGAAACGCTCACTTTATCTACTAAATTGTGTCGTTTTAAAACATTTTATATCCTGCATTAACTTTTCATATGGTATTTTCATACAAGGTTATATATTAATTTAGATTTTTTTTTACCTGCAATATGCTCTTTAAACGTCCAAATGTTTGCTGGGCTAGGGCATAATGATCCGCTGTAGCCTATTTAAAAATATTTAGAAAAAATTGCTATATTTAAGATACCTAAATTAAGGTTAAAATTGTGTTTCTTTGTTTTAGGTTCCAAGCTTTCGGGTGGAATCCGATGTGGAGGAGTTACGCGTTTCAGATGGAAACCTGGCAACCGGACACAAACACACACACGCTCTTGTTTATGAAAATAAAAGTATTTTGTTTCCTGATATTCCTTGTTGTCTGTTTTTTTTCTTGGGTAGTTCAAATTTGTGTTATCAGACACTATAAAAGGATGTTAAAAGGCGGACTTCTAGTGAATGTTCTGTAAAGGTCCTAGAATGTGTCCCGCAGGCGCGAACGTTTAAAGAACCCTACACGAAGACGTCCAGGGGACGTTTGCAGTGGACGTTCTGGGGACGTTTTTTTTCTTCTTTTTTTTTTCTGAGAAAAGACATGACTTTGTTTTCCCCAATGGAAATCGTAACTTGCAACATTATGAAACAATATTCGGACTCAATAAATACAATTTATTGTAATAATTCCATGATGGCATTCTATGCATCTGTCAATCATCATTAAAAGCGCCACCCTCAGACTGAATAACGCAAGGACTTACAATTCTGCTAAAAGTGTTCTACATGGGATCAGTGATTAGAGTATAGCTTACAAAATGTTTATCATTAACTATCCTAAATAAATTTAGCCAGGAGCCTGCACTGACTTTAACAACTGTTTTGCAGAGCGTGCCATGTTTGCTGTGTTGCATTGACACGGCTTTGACCAGCAGATATCGCTAGCGTGCCACTCCCCTATTCTCGCGCAAGCGTAAAAGTACGAGAAAATTTGTAATTATTACGAGAAAGTGTTTCAGTTTCGTTATTTTGAGATGTTAAAAACGATTAAAAAAAACTTATTTTTGTCTTCAACTGTGGTGGAAACCTGCCTCATTAGTACAAGACAACCGTGTCTAGTGTGAGTAGTACACCTTTAAACTCACACAGAGACTGTCTTTAAGGAGAGCGATAAAACCGAAAGTAAAAGAACTTAAAGCGACGCCCTTTGGAGGCTGTAAACCTAGGTAACCTTGGGCGGTCAAACGGCGGCATATTGTGTGGTAAGTTAATAACTTTTTCTTCATGTAGTCATAAAAAATATATTTTTTTGGCCTTCTTTTAATGGGTATATTTTTAGACGCGCGCTGGTTGCCGTTATAAATTTACTTCCGCATGCAGCAGCACCGCACAAAAGCAGTGGTGAATACAGCATCTACTGCATCCAAGTTACCACAGCAAACGGTAAAACTAGATTCATAATATTTATTGTGTCAAGATTTCACATTAAAAAGTTAATTAAAAGCTAACAGTGTTGTTCCGTTCCGTTTTAAAATTGCAGTAGGCTTCTGTTCTAACGTAAGTACGTATCTGGCCTGAATTGCTGTTGTGCTGTATTGAGTTTTATCTTACACTAAACTTTAGCTATACCCTTTAAGTACAGCAATTCACTTTGTACTTATTTAATGGGGAATGTAATTAAATTGCACTTATCTTAAGCTCCGTGGTGGCTGGTGAAGACGTTTCTATTGGCATATCAAACTATTTCATCAAACGTTGCCAGTTGCAGTATGATTTATTGCAAAACAGCTAAAAAAAAAACATCTCCTTGATCTTGACACCTGGTTATTCATAAAATCAGCTTTGAGTTATTTACTAGTTTCAGTTGTAGGATATCTCCATGAGCGATTTAAACAAATGAGATAAACATGTACAAGAACAATCAGTAACACTTTAAAATAAGGTTTCATTAGTAAACTACTTTAGTTAACAGGAACTAAGAATGAACAATTAATTTCTACAACATTTATTAATATTAGTTAATGCTAATTTCAACATTAATGCACTGTGAAGTAACATAAACAAACAATGAACAACTTGGATTTGTTTTACTAACAATAAGAAAGATTAATACTGTAACAAATGTATTTCTCATTATTAGGTCATGTTAGTTAATACGGCACAGCTGTTTTACCTTTAGTTTTTCTGCCAAAGTTCTCTTCTTTGTTTTAAATCACTGCGTCCGCCTTTTGTCGTGTAGTTAAAATTGCCCCTGTAGATCAGTCTGATTTTAGCAGTGGCTCGTTATGGGTGGATGGAATAAGCGCCCCTTGTCGGATTAGATGAGGACACTGATTAGCTAAATTTTGTGTCATATCTTGAATATGTTTATATCTTGAATCAGTAATTGGCTAAACCTCTACCAAGTCCCACCTCCTGGGGACTTGGCCCACAGCCTTGAGATGCAGTGAGGTGCAGAGAGGCAGAAGGGACATATGGGGGAATTTTCATGTACCTTATCACAGATGATAAGATATAGCAATTTAAATAATTTATTATAATAATTTGATGTGTGTGGTTCAGGGTTCCCTCCCCTGTCAACACGTTGATCTCACAGTGATCTCTCCATATGACCACAATGTGAGTTCACAGTGTGCTAAAAGTGTAACCGAACAGTACACTCACTGGGTCTCATTCATGAAACATTCGTAAATATATGAGTAAATATGTGAGTGATTTGCGCGTAAAGAGACCTTCCCGAAAACTCTTCTCCTGATTCACAAATACTTCGTAAACGTCAGATGTGATAGTGAAATGTGTGTGTGTGTGTGTGATTGTTAATGAATTCCAACCAGTCGTAAATGGGATGCACGTGCACGCTCATTCTCAATTACCATAAATCCTGCCCATTATGTCAGACTGACAACTATATATGGGCATCATATTATGACACCAAACGAAGGATATCAACATGTCTTGTCTTCTCAAAAGCGTATGAAAAAGAACAATTTCTCAAATGCAGAAATTTAAGTTTTATTAGCATAAGTTAATTCAAAACTGCACATTTTATTTTCAAGCGTAGCCTACATGGCGTATCAGGTCCTAAAAAAGGAAGCTTGGCAGCATATTACAGATGCAGTGAATGGAGTTTCATCTGTTAATAGAACAGTCCCAGAAATGAAAAGAAAATGGTTCGACATGAAGCTTGACTGCAAAAAACAAATTAGTTCACTTCGAAAAAAATGCTATTAGGCTACTGGCTCTCATAATAAAAGTAAAAAGAAAACCCATATGTAATTACTATATATAATATTTTTTTCAAAATGCTGTGTAAATATGTACCTGATTAAGGTGAAATGCAGCCTTATTAATGAGCAAAACGTTCGGATGTTAAACGCATTATTTACGCGTGGCTGGGAGCAGGTGTAGATACCAACTAACATTTGTAAGATACGAACATTTTATCCGAAATTTTTATCCGAAAATAATCCGAAAATTTACGCCAGAACCACTTTACACACGATTTACACAAAAATTCGCTCTGCTCGTGTTTCATGAATGAGACCCACTGTGTGCTCATATTATGGCCACAATGTGAATCACCCCAGCTAGAAATGTTATTGGACATGGTCAGCATTGCTCAGACGTCAAACTTTGGTTGAAAATTAACATTGGGTTGACGTGTAAATACCGGATGTCAGGCTCCAACTGGGAGCCACTGATGAGTTTTGTATGATGCACCCAGAATGCATTGTGGCATGAAGCATGTTACCATTATTAAGATTCATGAGGTTTGTCTCAAAAAAGTAGTTTTAATCTTAATATACACAAATTTAGTTTTTTTTATTTTAAATATAAAAAATATAAAAACAAATATTAAAATGCTGCAGGATCTCATGTGTTTGAAATTCTGCATTGTTAAGTTTGATTATATCATATATTTTTTATGAATTTGTTATGAATTGATGAAAGAGACTAGTCTACATTATGATTGTATCTTTTTTATCAACAAGTAGCCAACATACTTGATCACATTTTCTCCTTAATGATCCTTGATTAAGCTGTTCTCCTGCTATAACAAACACTTACAGCAACCAGAGAAACACTAACATCAAATAGTCAAGGCCAAAGAGCCCAACTAAAGCAAACACTGACCACCACAATGGTGAACAAACCAAACGGGTTGGACGGGTCGCAGGAATGAGGGTGTTTCATTAATAATATTATTATTAGTGTTTTTGTTGTTGTTATTAATACTTGCTCAGACTTGCAGAAGAAAAGATTTGACACATGGCACTGAAAATTCAAGTGTTTATTAGATTTCCGCGCGTGTGTGAGAGAGGGAAAATATAAATAAATAAATAAGACTAGTGTTGTTTATTGTAAGTGTTTGTTGCCTTTTTGGACTCCTTTATAATTTCTGGTGTTGGCTCCCATTTGAATAGTACAGCTCAAGCCCAGCCATTTTCAGGGTCATGGTTGAGGACAATGTCCCGTCCAGAGACAAGATGTTTTGTGTTGAGGTTTTGTTTAAACCGACCATCGAAAATAACCTGACATCTTTGAAAGACAGATGCAATGATTAAAGGAGAACTCCGGGCAATTTTTAAGTTAATCTTGATCGTTAGACCTTTGTGAGTACTGTCTATAGAAAAAAAAACGAACCGGATTGGTGCTTGCGACGCGGAGCTGCGACCGCGAATGCCCAGAGCTCCCACTCAGCTAAAACGGCTGCTCTGGGGGGCATGTACATAAAGAGCGTTTTTGAGCCTCTTAACAGACACATAATGCAATTAAAATATCTGTCCAACATGAACAGGGGCCTTACCTGTAAACAAGATGCGTTTAGCAACTTAGCCATGGTTTAAATTCACCTAAATAGTGTTTTAGACGGCAAGCTGTAGTCTCGCGCTGAAGTCTCGCTCCTCCCACCTGGACTCACGTGGGAACTCAGTTGTAGCCGGGATTGGTAAATAGTGTCCAGGTGGGAGGAGCGAGACTTCAGCGCGAGACTACAGCTTGCCGTCTAAAACACTATTTAAACCATGGCTAAGTTGCTAAACGCAACTCGTTCACAGGTAAGGCCCCTGTTCATGTTGGACAGACATTTTAATTGCATTATGTGTCTGTTAAGAGGCACAAAAACGCTCTTTATGTACATGCCCCCAGAGCTGCCGTTTTAGCTGAGTGGGAGCTCTGGGCATTCGCGGTCGCAGCTCCGCTTCGCAAGCACCAATCCGGTTCGTTTTTTTTTCTATAGTCAGTACTCACAAAGGTCTAACGATCAAGATTAACTTAAAAATTGCCCGGAGTTCTCCTTTAATGCATCCATGGCCAGGATATAATTATAAAATATTAAATGATTTTAAAAGTGACCTATATCATTGACTATGCAATATACTTTAATGTATTTAGTGCTAATAAAATGATTAAGCCTATTTGGAGAGAGATGTTTTTTAATGTGACAATATGTCAGTCATCGTGTGATAACGAAAATATGACCAGGCCTAGACTACTTGTTCTGAGCTGGTGTTGTCAGTTAACAGGCTTTAAACTGTTGGCTAAGTTACAGACACTCATGAAAAACTGATGCTAATTATCTGGGAAACATTCTCTAACAGCAGTCAAGTTGTCATTGACTACGTTTACAAGCAGCCAATAACTCGTTCAAAACTGGAATATTAGCAATAACCCGGTCGCGCACGGCCATGTAAACACTGGCAAAAACCCGAATATGCTCACATACTGGTTTTTAAACCCCCGAATATGATCCTTGGGTTACCCCTTTTCTAACCCGAATATTTGGTCATAAACGCGTATCAGCATATCCCCATCGAAAGGAATATTGATTTGTGTTCTCAGCAGGTTCTATTCGCAAGGAATCTTGGTCTTTTGAGTGGAGGAACTTCTTGTATGCGCCGTCTGGCAGTATACCGGAAGTAAACAAGAAGTAGAGGTAAACATGGCAAGACGCAGCACAGCAGCATACTTTTGGAGCGAGGAGGAAACCAATCTGCCCCGAACTATTCATTATCCGCGTGCTGCTGCTGCTGTTGTTGTTGTCTTTGGATACAGGAAGAAGAATCGGAAATGACGCATATTGCGTCTTAAGGTTGTCCGTAAGTCCAGACGCTAACCGTGCGTCGCCGTTTACATCGGGATATTTCCAATTGATTACAAATTCCATGTATACAGGAGTAACTCTCTCTACTCACGCATGTAAACGGGTTATTCTGAATGTTCCAGAAACCCGAATAGTGATCTTAACCCAACCATAACCTGAATAATGACAGCTTGTAAACGTAGTCACTGTTTGTGTCAAACAAGTTGTGAATTTATTGTAACATTAAAACAGGAGATCATGACTTACTCTGTGCTCAAAGTGATGCTCGGAGCTCCGGTGGTTTCCTCTTCGGGTGAACGAAACTTACGGAAGATGTTGTAGCAGAGTCACAAGAACAATTCCAGGATATGCTTTTTTTTCATTAGATGTTGCGTTAAATCTTACCCAGATACAATAGTGCTATTTTCTGATTGGCTAGCCCCTTACTTTTTTTTTTTTGATTGGCTGATAAGTGGCAAGCTCGACTAAGAACTCCAGGGAAGATGCGCTTAATTCCTGCCGGTTCCACGGTGAGAGCGGCGCAGCCAGAGAAATTTTGGCCGCTGCGGCATACTAAATATATTATAAATGTTTTTTCCGTGTGTGAAATACCATGTGTGGCGGGAGTGAGTGACAAAAGACCGAAATGAGTGACTATCACGCTCAATGTGTGACACTTTGAGAGCTATGGCTTAAGCTGTTCTACAGTTATACTACAGCAGATTACATGCATATTAAGGAGTAGGCTATATAAAAATATTTAATGTAACTGTACTGTACTTCTTAAAGGGATAGTTCACCCTAAAAATTTAAATTCTGTCATAATTTACTCACTCTCATGGAATTCTTTGTTTGTATGTCTTACCATCTAATTGATTTTTCTTCTACAAGAAAGGTCTCACTCTTTTTAAGAGAGGAGGGCAGTGCCTCCAAAATGAGTCACAGTGAAAAGAGAGAAGATGAAGACACTGCCTCTAAAATGAGTTATCCATTTCCTGGATCAAGTTGTAATCAACCCATGAAGAATCTGCCCTCTGCTTTCAGTGATGCAACAGTGACCTCTGACCCCAGGTACAACACTAGTCATTTTTGCATTTGGCAGATGCTTTTATCCAAAGTGACTTACTCCCAGTCAACACGTGAGATCATGTGATGATCACAGTGACATCACACCATTCTCATACGGTGATACTCACAGTAGGCTTGTTCGACTTGAACCGGCGCTGCACAGACCGATCAGTGAATGACATCAAAGTACATTGAGAGCAAATAAAGAGCAGACGGCTCCTTATGCTTTTGAATTGCTCTCGCGGTACTTTAATGTCATAAACAGATCGGTCTGTGCAGCGCTGGTTCAAGTTGAACAAGCCTAGTGTTAGTCATTTATGAGCTCATTGTGAATTCAAAATGTTGAGCATGTTGAGAGAAGGCGGTTCAAATATCGGTCTCTGGGGAGATTCTACTTCCTGTTTCTCAACTCTATCACCGGGACGTCACAGTGGTGTCACATGGTGAGTTAACTGAACTCTGCTGGGAGTTTATTTGGCTCCAGACTCAAGAGTGTTCAAGTGTTAAAATAACACTCAAGAGTGTTAAAGTTAATGAGCTAATTAAGTGATTCATTGAGTGATGATTAACCATTATTGAAGACACCTGATGTTAATAAGCAGAATCACTGAAGGAGAATTTTTTTTCATCATTTTTAAGTCACCATTATGAAGATCTGTGTTAGCTTTAGTTGGGCTCTTGACCCTTACATTTATAACTTAAAATTTTTGTTTGGCTGTTGAAACTGAGTGGTGAACAGCCAGATAAACAAAGAAAAAAGGTGATCTGGTGGTATTGGTTGTGTTTTAACATAGTCGTCATTTGACCTGAATCACTGAACTCATTTAGAGCCTAATCTCTGACTTCGATTTATATTGGTGATTACAGCATCACAGTGATTCTACAGCATAAGATCCAGAATTTTCTATTTAATCCAAATGATTTCCAAAAACTTGTTCTGATAAAAGAATTCTGTCTTTTAGGCACACACAGACATCTAGAATCAGTGAATGAATCTCAACAATGGTGACAAACAAAATATTCAAATAGGAAAAGGAAATTACTAAGACAAATCAGATCATAATGTATGCATATCACAATGCATGATGGGAGGCATGAATGAGTTTTGATTGGTGGCACCCACAATACACTGCAACATGCTTTATTATTGTCACCACTGTTAAGAATCACAGGCTGATTATTGATGTCAGTGTGTCTAAATAAAATACTTTTTCAACGTTATTATATTGAAAATGCTGATAATTGTTTGCTATAGGATCACAGTGCTGCTGTAATCAACACAGTAAATACTCTCTAAATGAGTTTGGTGATTCAGGTCAAGTAATGATTATGTCTAAACATAACCTAATCATCTTTTCTCTTTGTTCATCTGGCAGTTATAGTTCAATTACAGCAGCCAAACAAAATCGAGTATTAAGAGTTTAAGGGTCAAGAGCCCAACTAAAGCAAACACTGATCACCATAATGGTGGCTTAAATTTTAATTTGATTTTCTCCTTTGGTGATTCTGCTTGTTAACATCGGGTGTCTTCAATAATGGTCAATCGTCACTCAATTATTCACTTAATTATCTCATTAACTTTAACACTCTTGAGTCTGGAGCCAAATAAACTCCCAGGAGAGTTCATTTAACACTGGAGTTTTTGCTGTGTAGATAACGGATTTCTCTTATCAGAACATTCTCCAAACATACAAATGACTTCAGCCACAGGAGGAGTATGGAGTTAGTATTGTTGCATTATTTCAAATACATAGATTGAGATTCACATAAAAAATGTAAAGAGATTCACAAAAATGTATCAAATTCACAAATAATAGATTAAGATCCACAAATAAATATAAAGAGTTTCACAAAAATTTATTAAATTCACAAACAAATAAAATAAAAATATTTACAAATGTGTTTTATGTCACAAACACAACTCTGCCTGGCATTTATTTGTGAACAGCTTCCTGTGCAATTGTAAATCGCTGCAAACATTTGTGAATCTGTTCTTGTACATTTGTAAATCCCCTTATGAATCTGTGGATTTTGAAACACTTCTAGTGTCGACATGCAGACAAATCCAGTTTTCTCATAATATTCTCCATACGTTAACCATTTATTACTTTCATTTCTTTTGTACTCCTCTGAACAATCTTATTACAGCACTTCTCGTTTCACTGAATCTCTTTGTTGTATTCTTTATTTGTACATCACTTTGGAAAAAAGATTTTTCTAAATGAATAAATGTAAATCAAGTGCTGTTTTGTTTTGCCATTTGTCAGTATCAACAGGAGGCAGAGATCAGAGTCTCCAGAACCCAGTGGTGTGTCTTTGAAGAGTAACAGATCCATGACGCCACCGCCTCAATTCAGTGATGGACCAGTGACCTCTAAACCTCCGTTAGTATAAACATTAACTTGCTAATTTAAACTAGTGCGTCTCAGATGAATAATGCTTTTAGTGAAATAACACTAAATGTTCTCCAAAAATGTTTTGCTGCATGCAACATCCCAACCAACATGTCCATGCATGTCCAGCAATATTTTGTGCGAAAAAACAAAAACACTCTTGAGCCTGGTGCGGTCAGACGGTGCTGATCCACTTTTGTGTTGCGACGCCTCCCCACATTTGTACATTGATGGGCGTTCCCGCTATGGGTGTGGTTTTGACCGAGGGGGAAATTAGCGTATTAGAACAGAGGACCTGCAGGAGACCCTGGTGTAGGGGTATCAAAATCAATATATAGCCAATATATTTCTGATGGTCTCCAAGGGTCATTGTAATGGCTGTAATTTACTCTTTTTGTTGCTCTTTTCTTTATTATTTCAGCAGGGGAGACACACTTGAGCTGATCAGGTCTGTGCCGTCCTCAACATCCCACTATCAGACCCACATCTGGCAGGACAAAACTGAAGCACTCCTGCAGACACACACACTGCCTGGAGATCTGCAGAGAGTCAAAGACCAGCACAAAACCAGCATGAAGAACAAGTATGAGAGATTATTTGAGGGAAACAAACTCCAAGAGAATCAAACCCTCCTGAACAGGATCTACACACAGCTCTACATCATAGGGGTAGAGAGTGAAGGAGTGAATAAAGAACATGAGGTTTTACAGATGGAGAAAACAGCCAGAACACAACACTCACAAGACACTACAATCTACTGCAATGACATCTTTAAAGCCTCGCCTGAACCAGGATGTGAACAGAAAGACCAAATCAAGACTGTTCTTACTAAAGGCATCGCTGGAATTGGAAAAACCGTGTCTGTGCAGAAGTTCATTCTGGACTGGGCAGAGGGAAAAGCCAATCAGGATGTAGATTTCATGTTTGTGCTTCCATTTCGAGAGCTGAACTTGATCCGAGATCATCAGTACAGTCTTCACAGACTTCTGCTGGACTTTCATCCTGAACTTCAAGATCTGGACTCAAAGATTTATGAGGAGTATAAAGTTGTATTCATCTTTGATGGTCTGGATGAAAGCAGAATGACACTGGTGTTTTCAGACGCTCAGAAAGTTTCTGATGTGACTGAGAATTCATCAGTTGGTGTGTTGATGTCAAACCTCATGAAAGGAGAACTGCTTCCATCTGCTCTCATCTGGATCACCTCCAGACCAGCAGCAGCCAATAAAATCCCCTCAAATTACATCAACCGTCTGACAGAAATTCAGGGATTCAATGAGTCTCAAAAGGAGGAATATTTCAGGAAGAGAATCAGTGATGAGCATCAAGCCAGCAGAATCATTTCACATATCAGAAGAGCAAGAAGCCTCCACATCATGTGCCATATACCCGTCTTCTGCTGGATCTCATCCACTGTGCTTCAGAAGCTCCTGAAAGAAGATTTGAGTGCAGAAATCCCTCAAACTCTGACTGAAATGTACATCCACTTCCTGCTGATTCAGATCAACACAAGGAATCAGAAGTATGAAGAGAGAGATCCAGATAAACTCCTGCAGTCCAACAGAGAAGTGATTGTGAAACTTGCTGAAGTGGCTTTCCATCAGCTGATGAAGGGCAATGTGATGTTCTATGAGGAGGACCTGATTGAGAGTGGCATAGACGTCAATGATGCCTCAGTGTATTCTGGGATTTGCACTGAGATCTTTAAGGAGGAATCTGTGATTTATCAGAGGAAAGTCTACAGCTTCATTCATCTGAGTGTTCAGGAGCTTCTTGCTGCTTTCTATGTGTTTTACTATTACAATAGACAAAAATCGGTTACATCCCAGTTTTTTTATTTAATTAATAGTTTACTGGAAAGTGCAGTAGATAAAGCCCTTGAGAGTGAGAATGGACACCTGGATCTGTTCCTGCGGTTCCTGCTGGGTGTCTCACTGGAGTCCAATCAGAGACTCTTACAGGATCTACTGACACACACAGAGAACAACTCAGAGAGTATCAGGAGAACCACACAGTACATTAAAGAAAAGATCAAAGATGGACATGGACTCTCCACTGAAAGATCCATTAATCTGTTCCTCTGTCTGCTGGAAGTCAAAGATCAGACTCTGTCCAGAGAGATCCAGAAGTTTGTAAAATCAGACGAACACTCAAAGAAACTCTCTCCTGGTCACTGCTCAACAATCGCCTACATGCTTCAGATGTCAGATAAGGTGATGGATGAGCTGGACCTCAAGAAATACAACACATCGGATGAGGGTAGAAGAAGACTAATACCAGCTGTGATCAACTGCAGAAAAGCCCTGTGAGTGATTAATCATGTCTTAATCATTTAATTTGAATGTCTTTATAAGAATGAAGCTGATATCTTTGAAATACAGTTGAAGAATCAGGAATGCATTTTCATGTTTTACACCATTTCAGTCTTGCTGGCTGTAATGTGACTGCTCAGCATTGTGAAATTGTGGCATCAGCGCTACAATCCTCAAACTGTGTCCTGAGAGAGCTGGACCTGAGTAATAATGACCTGCAGGATTCAGGAGTTAAGCTGCTCTTTAATGGACTGAAGAGTACAAACTGTCTGCTGCAGATACTGAGGTAAGAAAAAAATAAGTTTCCAACAGTTGTAAAACCTCTAAAAAATATATAGCTGCAAGCAGCGATGACAGGTCAAACATTTTAAATTAAACATCCACATCTATCTGTAGACGTAAGACAGAAATTCTGTTTATCTTTCCTTCAGTGAGTCTGCTTGTTAACAGCATGTGTTAACCCCCTGGGGTCAGCTATCGCGCCGGCGCGATTGTCTCGCTTTTTTTCTTATCAGTGCAAAATAAACTCAAATAACTCCGTCTATTTTTGTCATACAGGCAAGTGTTTTACATCATTCAAAACTGTTAAATGTCTTCTTTTATTTGTGTACACTCATAATAAAAACAAAATGTTGTGTTTTTCGTAAAATAAAGAAAATAAACATGATGCGCATTCTGCCGTCTCTCTCAGTGTGAAGCTCATTCTGAAACGCGACAATAAATTATCTGTAACTATCTGTATGTTTGTCACACAGACCTGAAACGTATGTCTTTACAACGCTTTGAGTCTCTATTTTTAAATGAGGTAAATCATATCAAAAACAAATATTCTCTGTTTAAGTAATTCGTATGAAAGCAACGACAAGTACAGTTTCTCCAGCCAGAGCTCATTAACTTTAATGTGACCACGCCCACGCGCAACAGCTGGTCGCATACTAATGAGCCACGTGGAGGAACGGCAACTGTTACGCTCTCAAAACAGATAATCCCCGACTTCAGTCTTCAGTCCTGCTCTGCGTTTCACGAGTGTGGAATACTGTGCTGTTTATCTTGGATTTACCTCAGGAGAGTTAGAAGAATACGATTTGATTATGAGAACGATTTTTAAGGTAAGACATGTTATTGTTTGTAGCATGTTAGCGATGTTGTTGTTGCATAAACTTGTAGCTACTAGTTAAACTGGTGCTAGACTAAAATGTATGTTATAAAATATGATTGGAGTAAAACATGAAGCCTAATGCTAAATGTATATACATAAAAGGCTACGAATGTTTTTATGTTCGATAATTAAACACAGCACGATATAACAGAAGGCTCGTATGATTGTGAATATTATCATGTTTAGACCTGTGTTTATTGTTAAATACTGTGTTAGTGGAATGTGGATATCTGCTCACACGTAGATATGTATAATTATGTAAGAATAATGCTTCATAGTTTGGTCCAGCTCAATCGCATTCAGTAAATGTTTGCACGCTGTGGTTTTGAAAAACAAAACAAACATTAGGCTTCATGTTTTTACTACAGCAATCTCATTTCATAACGTCATAACGAATTGAAACGTTTGAAGTAACATGATAATCCATATAGTTTTCTCTAATGTAGTGTTACTGAACTTTTTAGTGGTTTATAGGCTATTGTTATTATTTCATGCAGCCCTACACATATACCTAAGGCACACCACACTTGGGAGTTCATAGGCCTATATATAGTGTATGTATGTATTTAGTAAATTTCATAATTTGAACCAGAAAAATCTAAAATAGTTTCTCCTGATATCAGCATGTTCACAGCTGTTTTTTTGTTTTTTTTCTAAAAATGTATTTACAGGGACCAGCAATGAGTCCAGCTGACATTTACGTGAGTCTCTGTATGTATGATCATGGTGAAAAATCAAACACCTTGGAGATGACAGGTATGTAACCTATATGTTTTAGGAATGACACAAATGTGTGTGATTGTCCAAGTCTCTATCTTTAGATCAGTGTGTTTTACTAAAGTGCTTTTTTGTCTTTGATTGTGTAACTTTTTGGTTGTGTTGTAAATAACTTGGTTGTGTTGTAAATAAATCCAAACAATCTAAAAGCCATTCTTTTTTAAGTCTCTACTGATTATTTGTGCAAGGCTTCTCACAATGACAGCACCTGATAGCACCTTATAGGGCCATTAGGGGAGGGCCTTTGTCTTTCTCAGGTGTGAAAACACTATATATTCATGGATTGTTAACGCCCCTCCGCATAAAGCTTTCTTACACAAAACACGTCTTACAAATTTTAAGTCAATATATTGTCTTATCTGAATGAGTAGTCAGGATGATTTTCACATAGTTTTGAAGCAAATATTCTAGGCCACATGATACAATTTTCAAAAGTCAGGCAATAAATACAGGCAATCGAACAGGCAATCGAACCAAATGTGAAAGCACCCTTTCTTTCTAACTCTAACTAATTCTGTAGAATGGTCCATATAGCCTATTTGAACAGGATTTGTTTCCAGGTATGACTATGTACTAAAAATGTGCTTTTGACTTTAATTTATATTTTGATTTTATATATATATATATTTATTTTTGTCCTCGCATTCTTTCTTGTGTGACACACCTGAATGAAAGGCTCATTAATATGCAGGGTCATTAGTATGCAGGGCCTTTGTCTTCTCAGGTGTGAATCACAGCAAGTCACGCCCCTGCGCATATTGCTTTTGCAAGCAATAACTGTTTTAAAAAATGTTAATCAATGTATTGTTTTATGTGAATGATTAGGCAGGATGATTTTCAGATCATTTTGAAGCAAAAACACTAGGCAACTACATCCATTAGTCAAAAGTATTGTGGACTCATGTTAAGTACCGTATTTTCCGCACTATTAAGGCGCACCGGATTATAAGGCGCACCTTCAATGAATGACCTATTTTAGAAAAAATTTCATATATAGGGCGCACCGGATTATAAGGCGCATAAGATACTGCAGTCAAACGTTTGACTGGGTTTGCGTTATGCATCCACTAGATGTGCTAAAGGGAATGTCAACAAAACAGTCAGATAAAGTCAAACTTTATTAAGCGTTCTGACAACTCCGTTCACTCCCATGGTAACGTTGTTCAAACGTTAAAGGAGAACTACCGGTCAATTTTAACATTGAGCAGATTTTTTTTGTAAATTTGGAGTGCTGTCAATACAGATAACAACGACAAAAACCGGTGTTGCCAACACCGTGTTATCCTCTTTTTAAAATTTGCACCCTGTTGACAAGTTTTAAACCTGCTTTTAGCCTCTTAACAACTTTAATGTGGACAGCCATGTGAGTGAACACGGTGAATCTGACTGCAGTAAATGTGAAAGATATGAATAAAAATGATGTTTATTCAGCCAGCTCACATACCTGTATTTTCTTCCTGTTTTCGGTCGAAGTCCACAGTAGGCGATTGTCGAGTGCGCGCGCGCGATCATTGGTAACTAAGCAACAGTGGAGACTCAGACTGTCTGCCGATGACGGTGCTATGTGGTGTTCTGAGAATATCAGCTCAAATGGATAGTTCATCCGAATCAGACGTTGAACACACGGAGGAGGTTTGATCGCGAGCACGCGAACTCTACAATCGACTACTGTGTGTGGACTTCGACCGAAAACAGGAAGTAAATACAGGTATGTGAGCTGGCTGAATAAAGAGATTATTCCTGCCTTCGTGAAAGCTCGGATCACAGTTGAGACTGATATATCAGCCCAGGCATCCACGATCCATTGGCAGATAGTGGCGTAAGTCGCTCGGCGCGTAATGTCTCCCCTTCTTGGTGAACGTGTGTTCACCATCCATACATAAGGCGCTCCGGATTATAAGGCGCACTGTCGTTTTTTGAGAAAATGAAAGGCTTTTAAGTGCGCCTTATAGTGCGGAAAATACGGTATGTGTTTTGTGGCCTTATTTCAGAAACTTTCATTTTTAGTTTTTTGAATAACCATGCATAAACATTATTCCCTCAAAAATACAAACATGTACATACATGTTGTTCACATATTATGGTAGACCTATTTGTGCTAAAGAGTGTAATTACACCTTTGCCATTAATATGTTTATAAGCAACTGAAAAAAGCACAAATGTCAGGGCATGTCAAAACATCTCAAGGACCTCAAAAACCCCTTAGACCCCAGAGGGTTAACAACTCATGAATATTTAGTCTTTTCACACCTGAGAAAGACAAAGACCCTCCCCTAATGGCCCTATCAGGTACTGTCATTGTGACGAGCCTTGCACAAAGAATGAGGAGATTTAAAAAAGAATGGCTTTTTGATTGTTTGGATTTATTTACAACACAACATAATCCAAAGATACACAACAAATGACAAAAAAGCACATTATTGAACACACTGATCTAAAGACTTGAACAGTCACACCTTTGTGCCATTCCTGAAACATAGTGCATACCTGTCATTTCCAATGTACAGAGACTCATGTGAATGTTTAAGTCAGCAGGACTCAGTGTCATCTGGGGCCCGTTCTTCGTACGTCGCTAACTCAGTTAGCTGGATTTGATTGTTGCCGATTCGGCATGATCTTGGATTGTTTGGTTCTTCGACGCTCATCCTGGACTTGCTGTCATAGCAACAGGTGCGCTGTGCGCTGCAGGAACCTGCTCGCGAGCAGGCTTATTTCGTGTTAGCAGGATTAGATTGCGGCTTTATAAGCGGAGCTGATACGGGAAGTCTTTTAACGCAGTGCGATAGTGTACTTTTGAGAGATATAATTTTTGTCATGACTCGTGATGATGTCGTTTACATCATTAATTTTTTGGAAACGCACATTAAATGTTCGACTCGTCGGAGTTGGCCTTTAACAACAGCACAAACTGTGTGCATTGTCCTGAGATTATTTGCGAGTGGCTCTTTCATGCAGAGATGCGGAGAACTTGATAAGTGCTGTCTGTTGTGCCATTCGCAAAGTTTACCTGGCGCTCAACCAGTTTTTAGGATTTTTGTGGCATTTACAAGCCACTTAAGACCCAAGGTTGTAGGCTATAGCAGTTTTTTTTTTTTTTTTTTTGCCAACGCAGGTATATTATAATTTTTAATGAAGATCATGCAATCATGACCATGCCAATTAATATGACACAGTATAGCCTATGTCCCTCAGGCTTCCCTAATGTGATTGGTGCCATAGACTGCACACATCCCATCAAGGCCTCAATGAAGGGGATTTTGAGAACCGAAAGGGGGATCACAATGTAAATGTGTAGGCAAGTTACTATAGCGATTATTAATATTCCAGATTATTAATATTATATCAAATTGGAAAAAAAGGCAGTTGACAGACTAAAATCTCTTAGATGATGTGTCATGTGTGACTATGTTCCATATCACAAATGTGGAAGCAAAATGGCCAGGATCTGTGCATGACTCAAGAATTTTCAGAGATTCCTATTTATGCACATTATTTGAATGTGGTAAGGAAAAATATAAATATCAAGCTCACTGTGTTATATACACAAAGGCAAACAGGTGCTTTATGACCCCATTCCCTGCCCAGACCAGTTACAATGCTGCTCTAGCCAGGACAAGGGCACACAATGGAGTGAACTTTAGCCAACTAAAGTGTCTGAGGGTTGCACCTGACAGGGCCTGTGACATTGCATGTGCCATATTACACAACATTGCCACCTTAAAAAAACAAAAACATTTCATTAATAAAAGACAAGACAAACATGCTTAGTTCCTTGAGTTTTATTTCAATTGTTCTTTGTAAAGAAAAGCCAGTGATCAAGTCATATTTTGCCTGCAATAAGAGATATTATGCAAGGTCAGATTATATCTGTGTGAAATAATATATTAGCACTTACTCTGAAGCTCCTTTGAAGCAACTCTATCTCTAGGGCCAGTTTTTTTTTTTTCTGTAAGTTGTCAAGTTTTTTTTCAAAATACTCTATTTTTTAGGGGTGGGGTGGTGGTGCAGGGGGACTTGGGGTAAATCTGTCAACACATGCCAACAAAAATTAAAAGGAAAAGTACAACACTGGCCACCTCTGTATCACTGCTTGTGCAGACTCTTCTGTAGGCCTTCTGTTGATGTGGACTCCTGCAACTCATATTGCATCTAGAAATAATAGGTACTCAAATGTAAATTAAGTAAAGTTATTTAAGCACTTACAGATACTTTCTCCAAAAGACAGTCATCTGAGATGATTTCTTCAGTGTCCTGTGCATTGGGGGTAAGAATGTTCATTACAAAGTTGTACTTTCTTCCCTTTTGATGTAAAGTTAGAAAAAGTCCACTTACTGCACATGCTGCCAACACTTTCTTGGGAACAGATAAAAGTGTTGATGTATTGTTTAAAACTGCACAAAAGACGAAAACAAAATTTCATTACAATGAAATACACTGGGGGGAAATGTGATCAATAACTCATGGCAACATATTTTTTTACTTTAACATGTAGTTTCACACATGTTTCACAAGTCAAAGCAATTCATTACTACTCAATGTTAAACAGTTGATATGACTGGACCAGCCATTGGGATTATAGGCCTTCTTAATTTAATGAAGCAACAAATTATTTTACAGTGTACTAGGATCATTTAAAGCTCATTTACCAGTAATGAAGGTGTTGCTGTGACTGGCCTCTGGGTCTGAGGAAGAGCTGAATGCAGGGATGCCCTCCACAATGGGTCGTTCACATCCAACCCAAGGGCCAGCTCTTCTGCCGGGGTATAACGGGGGTGCAGGACCACCACATGTTTGTTTTTCTTTTCTTTTTTTTCTCAGCCTTTTTCTTTGTTGCTTTTATAAACAAGCAAACATTTATTAACAGTGCCTTTTTAAAAGAGACTAGTATAAGTAAGTACCATTAATATTCTAGTACTTCACTTTCTTACTTGTTCCCATGTTCTAGTAGTGGGTGGTGACTCTGACATTACAATGAACAAAGTTATTAATTATTTAGAAATTATTAAAATACAAAAACATATACTGTAATAAGTGATAAAAACATCTAACATTGGTCACTACAAACTTAATTTGGTACTTTTTGCCAGCCCTCTCTCCTAGCTTTTGCACATTTGAGGTGACATTTTTTAATTAAGATTTCAAATTCTGCATATCCTTCAAGCAATAACTCTTGCTCTGCTGCGGTGAAAAACTGAGCACGCTCTTTGGCCACGCACGGTGAGCAGCCAATAGCAGCGTTGCTGATCAATGTTTCTACTATCGATACATATCCCCAATTATCTCAGTTAACTCAATCCGACGATACTAATCATAAACAACGGGTGTGTTCGAAGAACCCAATTAGCCGGATCATGATTAGCACGATGATATTATCTTGGATGTCTCATTTGATCTCGGATGTTTTAAGCAACGTACGAAGAACGGGCCCCTGGTCCCTGAAAAACAACAACAACAAAACCACCTGTGAACATGCTGATATCAAGAGAAACTATAGGCTGCACGATTTTGGGAATACATTTGAGATTTTTCTGGTTAAAATTGCTTTTTACAATTTATAAAATACACACACACAAATATATATATATGCATGAACATGAAACATGAAGTTGAATGTACATGAAACATGAAACCTAATGTTTGGTGCGTTTTGCTTTTCGAACTCAGAGTGCGCACAGAGAACATTTACTGGATCAAGCCACTATGAAACAGTATTGTTAACATATTATACATATCTACGTTTGAGCAGATATCCACAAACACCGTATTTAACAGTAAACCCGGGTCTAAAGATTATAATATTCACCATAGTAAAGTAAACACTATACCAGCCTACTATATCATGCTGTGTTTTATTATCAAACATAAAAACAACCTTGTGTCATACATGAATATAAAGGTTGCATTGAAAGGTAGCTTGATAGTCATATTTCAACATGTTTCTGTTGATTTCATACATTTTACTCTAGCAACAGTTCAACTGCAATGTGAAGTTTATGGAACAATGACAGTAACTAATATAGCCTAATTCAAATCCATTTCTTACCTTACATCTTTCTTGTCTTCAAATCGCATTCTTCTTCTTCTGAGGTAAATCCAATGTAAGCTCACAGACGGTCGGTTTAGCCAGTCTGTCTGCTTCCTGACCTGAGCCCCAGATTGTCATGTTTTATCTCTAAGACTATGTGCCATATTACTAGAGAGAAGAGCAGCACCAGCCCAGGAGGGATGAATACCATCTCTTTTCAACAGCTCAGGTTTGCCCCAAAAACTTTTCCAATTGTCTATAAATTCTATATTATTTTGCAGACACCACTTAGACAACCATCCATTGAGTGAGGACAGTCTACTAACTATCTCATCACTCCTGCGAACAGAAAGGGGGCCAGAGCAAATTACAGTGCCTGACATTGTACTTGCGTGTTCACACACCTCTTTACCATTAATTTTGGTAATCTCCGACTGGCAGAGTCGAACATCATTAGTGCCGACGTGAATAATAATCTTAGAGAATTTACGATTAGCATTAGCCAGCACTTTTAAATATGCTTTGATGTCAGGCGCTCTGGCTCCCGGCAAACATGTGACTATGGTGGCTGGTGTCTCTATTTTCACGTTCCGTGTAATAGAATCGCCAATAACTAGGGCACATTACACAGGATTCTCAGTGGGTATTTCACTGAGTGGGGAGAATCTATTTGAAGTTGTAATCAGAACGGAAGAGCGGTGTCGGAAGAGCTGTATTTTGTCCCGCGACTACAGCTCCTCACCGTCACCCAATTGCCCTGCTGCACGAGCTCTACTACGGCTGGAATAAAACAATGTACAGAGTTGACTAAGCTAGGTGCATCCAAGGCATGTGTAAATCATGTTTTTTTGTGTGAATTATAATTGACATTAATCTGCTTCCATACACTAATCGTTGTACATCTGCAGGTTGTCAGGCTGCATGGTGACAGAGGAAGGCTGTTGTTATGTGTCTTCAGCTCTGAGTTCAAACCCTTCACACCTGAGAGAGCTGGATCTGAGCTACAATCACCCAGGCGATTTAGGAATCAAGCTGCTCTCTGAGAAATTGAATGATCCAAACTGTTCACTGCAGATACTCAAGTACGTCAAACATAAGTAATCTAGTGTTTTTTCCACTCTCTGTTTGTATGAATGGCATAGCAGCATAGCACCTTGCCATTGGTTCGCTTGGCCTATAATTCCTGCATGAAGCTACACAGCAAAAACTTCAGTGTTAAATTAAAGGGGGTTTTACACTGGGCACGTTTGCTGTGGTCCGAGCCCGAGCGCGATTGCTCCCGGTGTCCCACGCAGCGTTGGTCTGGTTTCAAACTCAACTTGATTCTATCGAACCCTGGTGCGTTTGTGTGCATCTTACGTCATCGCAAACGTGCACGCCGCATGATAGAAAACAAAACGTGGGTCAATATGTTGTTTTTTATTAATTCGGTGCTATTATGCGCAGCTGAGTGAACAATACAGGTTTAATGTGAGTGTTTGACACATAAAGTGGCTTTCTGCTGCTTGCAAACGGAGTCTTTAGAGGAGACAGTGGATTTCCAAATTTGTTGCCCTGATTCCACGTGATATGCGCGAATACAATGCTGGCTTAGTGTATCCAAGGTAAATCAACAACACTATCATCCCTTACATGTGTTTTATTTAAATAAATACATCACAATCAGCTAAAACGCATGCGCAGGTCACTTTACTTCCCGAACAAGTGCGCACCCGAATCCGTGTTGCTTTCACATTCACGTGAACCACGGCACGGTTTGGGAGCAACCGAACTCAGACCACCTCCTCCAGGTAGTCTCGGGTTCGGTACCCAGTGCGAACCCGGGTCCACATGACAGCATTCATATCAGTGATTTTTCATGCGAACAGTGCCCTGTTCCGAGCTAACCTGCCAGTGTAAAAGCCCCCTAACTCTCCTGGGAGTTTATTTGACTCCACACTCAAGAGTGTTAAGTTAACACTGAAGCAGTGTTAAAGTAATACAATAATTAAGTGATTAATTGAGTGATGATTGACCATTATTGAAGACACCTGATGTTAACAAGCAGAATCACTGAAGGAGAAAATCCCTATTTTTAAGTCACCATTATGGAGATCAGTATTTGCTTCAGTTGGGCTGTTGACCCTTACATTTTAATCTTTTACATTTAAACATTTTGTTTGGCTGCTGTAACTAACTGAGTTATAACAACCAAATGACCAGAGAAAAAAAATCAGATCTGATGGTGTTGGTTATGTTTGATATAATCGTTATGTTGTGATCTGAAACACTAAACTCATGTAGAGAGTTAGGTTTACCTTATTTATTATAACATCCTTGTGATTCTAAAGCATATGATTTTCAATATAATTTAAAATATTTATTTAAAGCTTTTCTGATCAAAAGACTTTGAAAAAGAATTTTATTTAGACAGACATCAAGAATCAGCCTGTGAATCTCAACAATGGTGACAAAAATAAATCATGTTGCAGTGAATTCTGGGTGCCAGCAATCAAAACTCAAAACTGCGGTATGACTAAATTATGATCTGAACTGTCTTGGTAATTTCTTTCAGAGGTGTATAGTCCAGGTGTCAGAAAGTAGAAGTCCTGCCATATGTTTATTCCAATCATGAACTCAGCCAGCTGATTTCTATCTCCTGGCTGAAAAACTGCTAATTAGCAAATCCATGTGATTGGAACAAAATACTGAGGAGGACTTTTACTTTCTGAACCTGGACTTTACACCTCTGCATAGCAATGCCACATGTCAGCCAAGAGTAAAGAAATAAACCAGTCCTGGACCTTATCTGAGCCACAAAATCTGTGTATATTAAATAGGGAGTCATCTCAGCCTTAAAGAGCCCCTATCATGGATTTTTGAAAATGACCTTTCGTGTAGTGTGTAATATAGCTCTAAGTGAATGAAAACATCCTGCAAAGTTTTAAATCTGAAAGTACACCATATATAAAGTTATTGTCTTTCAAAAGTAAGAGTCGACTCTGAGTCAATGAAATTAATTGTTTTTCAAACGAGTCATAAGCCGTTTTGCCGTGACATCAAGAGAAAACATTAGCCCGCCCACTTATTGCGTGCGCACCAGGGAAACTTAAACCTCAAACCGGCAGCTGATCCTGTGGATACTGGATAGATCATGTCGAGGAGACGCTGTGCTCTACAATGTGACAGTAGAGACTTTTTTTTCCCACTGGCCAAGGACGAGCATGTGAAGAATCTGTGGTTAAAATGAATCTTTACCATGATACTACAGCAGTATAATCCTAAACTTTTCCTGCTACCTTTATTTTACTGACAACTACTTCTCAAATATCGGAGTCAGCTAATCAGCTGTGGGCCACTATTACATAAAACTCTGTTTATTAATGCAGATTGTCTGTCGTTCTCACTACTTTGAGGAAAGATTAAGCATGAAGCAAGATTTGTTTTACCAATGTTTATGTTACATCAGTCATTCACGTTAGAGCTCGGCTAATGTATACATTGCATAGCCTACATGCTATTGATTCAGTTTCAGATTTTCAGTTATTGTGTTCACCGCAATATATTAGATACATACTCTGTAAATAAATGAGTACAAGTAAAATAATCGGTTGATGGACATGCACTTGTTAATGCTGATGGTGAGGAATAGCAATATCTCATAATGTACGTTACCTCAAACTGTCGAGTCGTCCTTGCGATGGAGTTTCGGGCTGAATGAATGGTTCTTCTTCTAGTGTTTCATCATCTAACTCGCGCTCGGATTGATATGGTAAAATCGACGTCATTGTTCTTTATTGTGTTTAGTTTACGGTGTAGGAAGCCACTGGACACGCAGAGCTGTCAGCGTTATGGGAATTTTTGTTTTCCATGCATGCTGTACGCGGTAAACCAATCACAACAGACTGAGCTGTCTGGCTAATCTGAGCAGAGTAGCTCGCGGGAAAGGAGGGATTTAGAGAGATTGATTCATTTGGCGAGTCGTTTAAGAATCATTGAAAAACTGGTGATGTGCAAATGTTTATTATGAGAAAATGAAAGTTTTTTTACATTTGATGCATGCAAACCTGTTGTAGGAGACTCCAAAACAACATTAGAAAACTTTAAAATATCATAATAGGGGCCCTTTAATAAAGCCTGTTAACAAGCAGAATCACTGAAGGAAAGAAGAGAACAGAAAAAGAGACGAGCAGAAACACAAGAACTACAACTGGCTTCCAGACACAGTCAACTGACATGAAATCAACTGAAGAGAAAAGAAAACATTAAATCTCTGAAGATCTCAGCAGAGGAGGATTAAACAACTCCACAAACAGCATTACCAGCTTCACTTATTACTAACCAGACTGACTTTATTTCTGTCAGACGTTTGCAAAAGTTTTATTGAGAATTTTAGGTTTGAGGTTTAACTCTGTTTAATTTGAAGTCACCATACCAGTGTTTCCATTAGTTGGGCTCTTAACTCTTATTATATATTTTTGTCTTCTTTGGCTAGTGTGACTGTGTTAGCAGCAGCAAAGAAAGCTCAGGTGAAACAAGACCAGGTGATGATGGTTACCTGTTGATTGTTTTATAATCATAATGAAACAGACTTATTCACAATGATGTCTTTTGAATCTATTTAAATATCCTAAATATATTATATTATATCCATTAATATATTCACGTCACAAACCCTGTGTTTCTGCAGCATGAAAAAATAAATCTGTGATGACACATACAGACATCAAAAAGCAGCGTATGAATCTCAACAATGGTGACAATCAAAAGGTACTTTGTTGAAATGCATGCTGGGTACCAGCATATTACAAAACTCCCATCATGCATTGCAACATGAGTACATTATGCAGCTGAATTGTCATATTATTTTCATTCTAAATATTTGCTTTTATTTTTTGCTGTTGTTTTTTTGTGACTTAGTAGCTTTTCAGTAATATTCTGAATTGATCTGTTTATCTAAATATTTTTGATTGTCACCATTATTGAGATTCATGTGCTGATTGTTGATATCTGTTTGTCAGCTCATGTTTGTTAAAAGATTTAAACTGATTGTTGTAATACTGCTGGATCTCATGCTGCAGTAACACATGGTTTGTGATGTGAACATGTTAATGGAACAACATGATTATTAGATTGAAAAGACATCAGTGACTCAGTCTATTTTATTATGATTATAAAACCATTAACAGGTAACCATCATCACCTGATCATGTTTTACTTTAGCTTTCTTTGCTGCTGCAAATGTGTTTGACAAGCACACTATCATAGCAGCCAAAAAAGAAAACAGATATAATTAGAGTTAAGAGCCCAACTAATGGAAACACTATTCACTGATATGGAGACTCCCAATGAACCAGAGTTAAACCTCTGTTAAGTCTCAATAAAACTTTTGTAGACATCTGACAGAAATAAAGTCAGTCTGTTAGTAATACGTGAAGCTGGTAATGCTGTTTGGGGAGTTGTTTAAATCTCTCAAGATCTCAACAGAGGAGGATTAATGTCTTCTTTTATCTTCAGTTGATTTCATCTAAGACTGTGTCTGAAGTCAGTTGTAGTTCTTGTCTTTTTCTGTTCTCTTCAGAGGTGTAAAGTCCAGGTTCAGAAAGTAAAAGTCTTCCTCAGTATTTTGTTCCAGTCACCTGGATTTGATAATTAGCAGGTTTCAGCCAGGAGATGGGTGGCATAAACAAGGCAAGACCTCTACTTTCTGACCCCTGGACTATACACCTCTGATTTCCTTTTCCTAATTGAATATCCTGTTTGTCACCATTGTTGAGATGTATACACTGATTCTTTATGTCTGTGTGTGCCTAAGATAAAGTTTTTTTTTTTTATATCAGAGCAACTTTTAATAAATTCTTTAGATTATATTGAAAATGTTCGATCTTATGCTGTAGAATCACAGTGATGCTGTAATCAACCGTATACATTTGTCACTTAATTAGCTAGTATTTGCTGTGTACAGAGTAGTATATATAACATATGTATATAGTAGATGTGTCACAGTAATTTTGTATGTTTGTGTTACTGTAGTATGGACCATGGAGGAGAGACCAGGATTTCAACAGGACTGCAAAAATGTATGTTTTAAAGCAAACACACAGACATATCCTCACATACCAACTGTGTACTGATGTTGTCATCTGGATATTCTAAAAAAAAAACAGTTATTTTTTTCTTTCATTTTGAGTTTAGTTATTTGTTAACATATTTACAAACTTACTAATCATAAAGTACAGTAGTGTCCAAAAGTTTCGGGATATTTGTTTTCAATGACCCTACAAGTTCAGTTAAACCACCGAAACATGAGGAATATATTTCATGAGGAATATATTTTATATATATATTTTTTTAAATATGCTAAATATGAGGGAAGAACAAAACAGTAAATTTAGTTAAGGTATTTATATGACAAAATGATTTGGTAAAAAACACAAACAACAACTACAGGTTTTATTTGACTATGCAAAAAACTGCACAGAAATCTACCTCGGTTACTAATGTAACCTCAGTTCCCTGAGATGGGGAAAACCCCTTTTCTTGAGAATACTGAAGCAAAAACTTTAAAACGCAGTGTAGCTGCACAGCAGACACAGATGAACGCGAGTGCGGTCATTGGCTGTGCTGCGGCAACTGCTCGAACCTATGGCAAGGCAGCTCAGACGGTCGAACCAATCAGGGCATTTCGCGTCCTGACACGTCAGAGCCCACCAGAATGGGCGTGGTCCGAGTCCATAAAGGGACCAGGCCTCGCCTAGGGAGCCCAGGTTTATCGACTGAAGCAATACCCAAACACAGCACAATAGCACAGTGGGTTACGCAATACTTCGTTCCCTCATCTCAGGGAACTGAGGTTACGTTAGTAACCAAAGTAGTTCCCTTTTAAGCTAGCTTACGCTATGGGAACCCCATTCAAAACACTGTGCGTGCCAAGTTCGCCCTACTAAAGCCTGAGGCAACTGCCTGAGACTTAACAGAGTGAAATATGAACCTAATATAAGTCGGTCAGTGACGATCTTCATATAGGGAATGTATAAGAACTTTAGTTCAATGGCCAACCAGACATGTGTCGAGCCTTATGGCTGGGGAAATGTATTTCACCTTTTAAACTGAAAGAACTTTTGTTTGCAAAGCGGGCACTTCTAAATTATAAAATTTTATAAATGTGGACGGCGAGGCCCAGCCAGCCACGGCACAGATATCTTGAATAGGTATTCCACTCGACCAAGCCCAAGATGAGGCCATACTTCTTGTGGAATGAGCTCTGACGCCTAAGGACAATGAAGGTCCTTAGACTCACAAGACAGCGTGATAGCATCTACTATCCAGCGTGATAATCCCTGCTTTGAAACAGCAAGCCCTTTAGTGCGGCTGCCAAAGCATACAAAGAGTTGTTCTGACTGTCTGAACGTGGCATAACGGTCCAGATAAACTCTGAGAGCCCTGACAGGGCAAAGTAAATTCGCGTCTCCTTCATCGTCTGGCGAGGAAAGAGCAACCAGCAAAATAATCTGTGCTCTGAACGGAGTCTAGAGCACTTTTGGAACGTAACCATGCCTTGGTTTGAGGATGACTCTAGAGTTGTTTGGGCCAAAGTCAAGGCAGGAAGTGCTCACTGACAGCGCTTGCAAATCACTTACTCTTTTGACTGAAGTGAGCGCCAGCAGAAAAGCAGTTTTGAGCGAGAGATACTTCAAATCAGCAGACCTGAGTGGCTCAAATGGAGCACCCTTCAAGGCCTCCAGGACCGTGGAGAGGTCCCAGATGGGTACAGAGAGGGGTTGTGGGGGATTCAACCTTCTTGCTCCTCTGAGGAAACGCACAATGAGGTCGTTTTTCCCCAGTGGAGGCACGTGGAGACTGGGCCGGCGTGTGCTCGCTTGTCTCCGTCCGCTCTGGCATCCTCTGTGAACGGTGCTTTTTCTTGCGCGGCTCAAGCAGAGGGAGAGAGAGAGCAGGAGCTGGGTCGTCGTCGAAAACCGCCAGATGATCCTGCAGAATGGTTAAATCCATCCTGTCGCACTCAGGGCAGCCGCAGGAAGTGCACAGGATGTGCCGGTCTTCGCCGACGAGCAGGGCTCTACACGAGGCACAGGTGGTGCCCATTTGGAACAATGCCTCGTGAATTTGCTCTTTTAGAGTGTGACGCAGCGGCGAACACACTTGCGTTATAAAGGATGTAGTGTGCCGGATGGCACAGCAGAAACGGCGGGCTGAAGGAGCCAACGTTCTCAGAACTGCGATGCAGCTGCTCGTCCCGCTGGAAGCTTTTCAACGGCATGTAGCTTGTATCCAGAGGTCAGCGAAGTGGACGTTCGCTGAAGGAGATGAATCTGGGCTCCCTAGGCAAGGCCTGGTCCCTTTCTGGACTCGGACCACGCCCATTCTCGTGGGCTTTGACGTGTTAGGGCGCGAAATGCCCTGATTGGTTCGACCGTCTGAGCTGCCTCGCCATAGGTTCAAGCAGTTTCCGCAGCACAGCCAACGACCTTTCTCGCGCTCATCTGTGTCTGCTGTGCAGCTACACTGCGTTTTAAAGTTTTTACTTCAGTATTCTCGAGAAAAGGGGTTTTCCCCATAGCGTAAGCTAGCTTACGCAATACGAGAGACCTCTCGAAAGGGAACAAAAAGCTGGAAGGAGAAAGCATACATTGACTACAATATAATCAGTTATTAATAATATATTGGTTCTCTCTTGTCTTTGCATGTTTTTATCATTTCTTTATATGACAACCTGAACAAAAATTGCTTTATCACAAATAAAACAATCGACTCCAAACACAATCCAATATGAGTACAAAATCTTTAACACATTTTGAATAATACTTGAATAAAGAGTGAAGATGTCAATTTTGGCCACTACTGTACAACACTGTATGAATGTCTGAACATTAAATGTATAAAAAGAAAGAGCAGAGCCTCTGTTTTCAAAGAGTTTTATTCTAGTTTATTCTAGCATTATTTTATTATCAAGATTTGAATATGGGTAAGTTTCAATATTTTTACATGTATCTGCTTACATATGCTTTTGCTTGTTTATGGTTCTTAACATTCCTTTTGATCAGGAGATTCATTATTCTTTCAGAAGATAATGTAATAGTGCCTTCTACCATATGACATGATAAAAATTATTTTAAAATTATTAATATAACCCTGTCAACACGTTGATCTCACAGTGATCTCTCCATATGACCACAATGTGAGTTCACAGTGAGCTAAAAGTGTAACCGAACAGTACGCTCACTGTGTGCTCATATTATGGCCACAATGTGAATCAGCCCAGCTAGAAATGTTATTGGACATGGACTCCAACATTGCTCAGACATCAAACTTTGGTTGAAAATTAACATTGGGTTGACGTGTAAATACCGGATGTCAGGCTCCAACTTCATTAAACAACTCCACAAACAGCATTACCAGCTTCACTTATTACTAACCAGGCTTTATTTCTGTCATATGTCCTTATTGAGATTAACAGAGGTTTAGATGTTGTTCTCTGTCTGTTGTAACTGTTTGTTATGGCAAGAACAGTAGGAGAAAATGTGATCAGATTATGTTCAATGTTCAATTTATTTATAAAGCACATATTAATACAACAAAAGTTGACCACAGTGCTGTACATAGGATAAAATAGCAATCATAAAATCACAATTAAATTCTAAACATTGCTCCAGACACCTCACAATCTAAGCGGCGTCAATAATAACATATTACACCACACAGCACTCATGAATGATCAAACGCTAGAGTGAAAAAGTACGTTTTTAAGTGTCGTTTAAACTCAGTAAGAGAGGAACATTCTCTAATATAATGGGGTAGACTATTCCACAGCCTGGGGGCAGCCGCTGCAAAGGAGCGGTCTCCTCTCATTTTCCTGTGCGTGCGCGGGACTACCAAGAGATTTAATGATTCGGAACGCAATGCTCTTTTTGGTTTATTCACATGGATTAGATCAGCTATATATGTCGGAGCAATGCCATGTAGTGCTTTAAAAACAATACAAATATTTTTAAAATTAATCCTGTAGAAAACCGGCAACCAATGTAATTCTCTTAATACAGGAGTAATATGCTCAATATGTCAGTTACTTGATGATGATGATAACAATGTAATCATGTAATGCTCTAATCAGCTTCTAGACCATCATGTGTGTTCTTAATATCATATCATTGTTTATAGTAATGTTTCTACAGCATAGTATGGGTGTTTAAATAATAATAAAAAAAAACATGTTTAAATGAGAAAATCAGTATAATAATAACAAAAGAACTACTGCTTCACTTAGACACAATCACACAATTATTATCAATAAGTAGCCAACATACTTGATCACAATTTCTCTTGCTATAACAAACACTTACAGCAACCAGAGAAACACTAACATCAAATGGTCAAGGCCAAATAGCCCAACTAAAGCAAGCACTGACCACCACAATGGTGACCAAACCAAACTATTACTTTCAAACAAACTCTTTTAAGAGGTTTGGTCCTGTGTCTGCAGGGAAACTTCCCGCTAAACCTTTATACAAATGTTACGGGATAATGTAATGTTCTATGTTATCACTAAACATGTTTAAAATGTTTTTAGAGAGTGTTAAACACCTACCTTTTAGGAGACATTCTGGTAACAATAATAAAATGAGCTCATATTGTGGTCATAGTTTGAGCACACAGTGAGAGTGCTGTGAGGTTAAACTTTTAGATTAGCCTGACTACGTCAGACTTCCTACTTCCGCTAATTTCATTTCGCTCCAGTAGTCAGTCTGAGATAGCAGCCTATCTTTCTGTTTTCCACCGGCCTGAAAACAGCCGGCCAATCAACGAACAGAGGGCGGCTGAGAGCCGTGACGTAGCCGCTAAGCGCCCAGTTTTACATTGTAGGTTAGAGAAATCGAAAACCGAAACGAGATGCTATTCGCTCTGTTATGGAGAACATTCCGGGGTTTTTCTAACTGAAGCCATGTCAACCCACCTCGGTGACACTGCACAGAAATCTACCTCTGCACAGAAATCTACCTCGGTTACTAATGTAACCTCAGTTCCCTGAGATGGGGAAAACCCCTTTTCTTGAGAATACTGAAGCAAAAACTTTAAAACGCAGTGTAGCTGCACAGCAGACACAGATGAACGCGAGTGCGGTCATTGGCTGTGCTGCGGCAACTGCTCGAACCTATGGCAAGGCAGCTCAGACGGTCGAACCAATCAGGGCATTTCGCGTCCTGACACGTCAGAGCCCACCAGAATGGGCGTGGTCCGAGTCCATAAAGGGACCAGGCCTCGCCTAGGGAGCCCAGGTTTATCGACTGAAGCAATACCCAAACACAGCACAATAGCACAGTGGGTTACGCAATACTTCGTTCCCTCATCTCAGGGAACTGAGGTTACGTTAGTAACCAAAGTAGTTCCCTTTTAAGCTAGCTTACGCTATGGGAACCCCATTCAAAACACTGTGCGTGCCAAGTTCGCCCTACTAAAGCCTGAGGCAACTGCCTGAGACTTAACAGAGTGAAATATGAACCTAATATAAGTCGGTCAGTGACGATCTTCATATAGGGAATGTATAAGAACTTTAGTTCAATGGCCAACCAGACATGTGTCGAGCCTTATGGCTGGGGAAATGTATTTCACCTTTTAAACTGAAAGAACTTTTGTTTGCAAAGCGGGCACTTCTAAATTATAAAATTTTATAAATGTGGACGGCGAGGCCCAGCCAGCCACGGCACAGATATCTTGAATAGGTATTCCACTCGACCAAGCCCAAGATGAGGCCATACTTCTTGTGGAATGAGCTCTGACGCCTAAGGACAATGAAGGTCCTTAGACTCACAAGACAGCGTGATAGCATCTACTATCCAGCGTGATAATCCCTGCTTTGAAACAGCAAGCCCTTTAGTGCGGCTGCCAAAGCATACAAAGAGTTGTTCTGACTGTCTGAACGTGGCATAACGGTCCAGATAAACTCTGAGAGCCCTGACAGGGCAAAGTAAATTCGCGTCTCCTTCATCGTCTGGCGAGGAAAGAGCAACCAGCAAAATAATCTGTGCTCTGAACGGAGTCTAGAGCACTTTTGGAACGTAACCATGCCTTGGTTTGAGGATGACTCTAGAGTTGTTTGGGCCAAAGTCAAGGCAGGAAGTGCTCACTGACAGCGCTTGCAAATCACTTACTCTTTTGACTGAAGTGAGCGCCAGCAGAAAAGCAGTTTTGAGCGAGAGATACTTCAAATCAGCAGACCTGAGTGGCTCAAATGGAGCACCCTTCAAGGCCTCCAGGACCGTGGAGAGGTCCCAGATGGGTACAGAGAGGGGTTGTGGGGGATTCAACCTTCTTGCTCCTCTGAGGAAACGCACAATGAGGTCGTTTTTCCCCAGTGGAGGCACGTGGAGACTGGGCCGGCGTGTGCTCGCTTGTCTCCGTCCGCTCTGGCATCCTCTGTGAACGGTGCTTTTTCTTGCGCGGCTCAAGCAGAGGGAGAGAGAGAGCAGGAGCTGGGTCGTCGTCGAAAACCGCCAGATGATCCTGCAGAATGGTTAAATCCATCCTGTCGCACTCAGGGCAGCCGCAGGAAGTGCACAGGATGTGCCGGTCTTCGCCGACGAGCAGGGCTCTACACGAGGCACAGGTGGTGCCCATTTGGAACAATGCCTCGTGAATTTGCTCTTTTAGAGTGTGACGCAGCGGCGAACACACTTGCGTTATAAAGGATGTAGTGTGCCGGATGGCACAGCAGAAACGGCGGGCTGAAGGAGCCAACGTTCTCAGAACTGCGATGCAGCTGCTCGTCCCGCTGGAAGCTTTTCAACGGCATGTAGCTTGTATCCAGAGGTCAGCGAAGTGGACGTTCGCTGAAGGAGATGAATCTGGGCTCCCTAGGCAAGGCCTGGTCCCTTTCTGGACTCGGACCACGCCCATTCTCGTGGGCTTTGACGTGTTAGGGCGCGAAATGCCCTGATTGGTTCGACCGTCTGAGCTGCCTCGCCATAGGTTCAAGCAGTTTCCGCAGCACAGCCAACGACCTTTCTCGCGCTCATCTGTGTCTGCTGTGCAGCTACACTGCGTTTTAAAGTTTTTACTTCAGTATTCTCGAGAAAAGGGGTTTTCCCCATAGCGTAAGCTAGCTTACGCAATACGAGAGACCTCTCGAAAGGGAACAAAAAGCTGGAAGGAGAAAGCATACATTGACTACAATATAATCAGTTATTAATAATATATTGGTTCTCTCTTGTCTTTGCATGTTTTTATCATTTCTTTATATGACAACCTGAACAAAAATTGCTTTATCACAAATAAAACAATCGACTCCAAACACAATCCAATATGAGTACAAAATCTTTAACACATTTTGAATAATACTTGAATAAAGAGTGAAGATGTCAATTTTGGCCACTACTGTACAACACTGTATGAATGTCTGAACATTAAATGTATAAAAAGAAAGAGCAGAGCCTCTGTTTTCAAAGAGTTTTATTCTAGTTTATTCTAGCATTATTTTATTATCAAGATTTGAATATGGGTAAGTTTCAATATTTTTACATGTATCTGCTTACATATGCTTTTGCTTGTTTATGGTTCTTAACATTCCTTTTGATCAGGAGATTCATTATTCTTTCAGAAGATAATGTAATAGTGCCTTCTACCATATGACATGATAAAAATTATTTTAAAATTATTAATATAACCCTGTCAACACGTTGATCTCACAGTGATCTCTCCATATGACCACAATGTGAGTTCACAGTGAGCTAAAAGTGTAACCGAACAGTACGCTCACTGTGTGCTCATATTATGGCCACAATGTGAATCAGCCCAGCTAGAAATGTTATTGGACATGGACTCCAACATTGCTCAGACATCAAACTTTGGTTGAAAATTAACATTGGGTTGACGTGTAAATACCGGATGTCAGGCTCCAACTTCATTAAACAACTCCACAAACAGCATTACCAGCTTCACTTATTACTAACCAGGCTTTATTTCTGTCATATGTCCTTATTGAGATTAACAGAGGTTTAGATGTTGTTCTCTGTCTGTTGTAACTGTTTGTTATGGCAAGAACAGTAGGAGAAAATGTGATCAGATTATGTTCAATGTTCAATTTATTTATAAAGCACATATTAATACAACAAAAGTTGACCACAGTGCTGTACATAGGATAAAATAGCAATCATAAAATCACAATTAAATTCTAAACATTGCTCCAGACACCTCACAATCTAAGCGGCGTCAATAATAACATATTACACCACACAGCACTCATGAATGATCAAACGCTAGAGTGAAAAAGTACGTTTTTAAGTGTCGTTTAAACTCAGTAAGAGAGGAACATTCTCTAATATAATGGGGTAGACTATTCCACAGCCTGGGGGCAGCCGCTGCAAAGGAGCGGTCTCCTCTCATTTTCCTGTGCGTGCGCGGGACTACCAAGAGATTTAATGATTCGGAACGCAATGCTCTTTTTGGTTTATTCACATGGATTAGATCAGCTATATATGTCGGAGCAATGCCATGTAGTGCTTTAAAAACAATACAAATATTTTTAAAATTAATCCTGTAGAAAACCGGCAACCAATGTAATTCTCTTAATACAGGAGTAATATGCTCAATATGTCAGTTACTTGATGATGATGATAACAATGTAATCATGTAATGCTCTAATCAGCTTCTAGACCATCATGTGTGTTCTTAATATCATATCATTGTTTATAGTAATGTTTCTACAGCATAGTATGGGTGTTTAAATAATAATAAAAAAAAACATGTTTAAATGAGAAAATCAGTATAATAATAACAAAAGAACTACTGCTTCACTTAGACACAATCACACAATTATTATCAATAAGTAGCCAACATACTTGATCACAATTTCTCTTGCTATAACAAACACTTACAGCAACCAGAGAAACACTAACATCAAATGGTCAAGGCCAAATAGCCCAACTAAAGCAAGCACTGACCACCACAATGGTGACCAAACCAAACTATTACTTTCAAACAAACTCTTTTAAGAGGTTTGGTCCTGTGTCTGCAGGGAAACTTCCCGCTAAACCTTTATACAAATGTTACGGGATAATGTAATGTTCTATGTTATCACTAAACATGTTTAAAATGTTTTTAGAGAGTGTTAAACACCTACCTTTTAGGAGACATTCTGGTAACAATAATAAAATGAGCTCATATTGTGGTCATAGTTTGAGCACACAGTGAGAGTGCTGTGAGGTTAAACTTTTAGATTAGCCTGACTACGTCAGACTTCCTACTTCCGCTAATTTCATTTCGCTCCAGTAGTCAGTCTGAGATAGCAGCCTATCTTTCTGTTTTCCACCGGCCTGAAAACAGCCGGCCAATCAACGAACAGAGGGCGGCTGAGAGCCGTGACGTAGCCGCTAAGCGCCCAGTTTTACATTGTAGGTTAGAGAAATCGAAAACCGAAACGAGATGCTATTCGCTCTGTTATGGAGAACATTCCGGGGTTTTTCTAACTGAAGCCATGTCAACCCACCTCGGTGACACTGTTCCGTGATCGCAACTCCGTGGACTTCCTCGGCTTTTTTATGGTCCTTGGAGTTTTCGATGGTGTATCTCGGTATCTTTTATCGGTCGAGCTCGAACTGGCTACCTTTTGACAGGTCAGTGTCTCCTTTTTTTTTCCAGTCCTGAAATATTTCCATGTCATGCTGTAATCTTGAAATTAAGTTGCAGCATTTCCGACAGACTCGTGAGGAACAGAGAGCTGTGTTTAAAAGATCTAATCCTAAATTTGAGAGTTGGCTACAAATATTTTCTTGTTTCACTCTGGCAAAAATAAGTTTAGAGGCCGCGATTGTACCGTGGAGGCGTAGATTAACTTCACATAATCTGCAAAAGTCGTTTACAGCCATGTTCACACCGGTATTTCGCTTGCATCATCAAATGTTTACAGCAGGTTTACAGTGGAAGTTCGATCATAGATTTGAGTTCGATGCATGATGTCTGTGGCTCGATGTGGCTGTGTCAGCGCATAACATACGTCATAAATAAATTTATCTGATTGGCTAACGGGTAACCAATGATTTTAAACTTCAGACAAGCGCCCCCTAGCCAGAGAGAAAACACTTCTCTATTATGCTATGCCAGACTCTGTGTACGAAGCAAAGTGAAGTAGCAGAGTCTGGTATTACCAGGCTACTTTTAGATCACTGTGACCTCAGATTGCTGACATTGGGACCACATGGTGACATCACTGTGAGATCAAAGTGTTGACTGGGAATTAATTACTTATTGCTTTGATTATGTGCACACTTTTTATCGTATCATATTATTGCACTCTTCAATCATTGTAATGTCAGATGAGTCTCAGCAAAAACTCCAGTGTTAAATTAACTCTCCTGGGAGTTTATTTGGCTCCAGACTCAAGAGTGTTAAAGTGTTAAAATACGAGTGTTAAATTAACACTCAAGAGTGTTTGTGTGACTGTTGAAACTAAGAGGGCTTTCACACTGGCAGTTTAGTTCGGAACGGGGCACGGTTCGCATGAAAAATCGCCAATGTGAATGCTGTCATGCGGACCCGGGTTCACACTGGGGAACCGAACCCGAGACTACCTGGAGGAGGTGGTCTGAGTTCGGTTGCTCCTGAACCGTGCGGCGGCTCGCGTGAATGTGAAAGCAATGTGAATGTGACTCGAGTGCGCATTTGTTCAGGAAGTAAAGTGACCTGCGCATGCGTTTTAGCTGATTATAATGTATTTATTTAAATAAAACACATGTAAGGGATGATAGTGTTGTTGATTTACCTTGGATACACTGAGCCTGCATTGTATTAGCGCATATCGCGTGGAATCAGGGAAACAAATTTGGAAATCCACTGTCTCCTCAAAAGAGTCCATTTGCAAGCAGTAGAAAGCCACCTTATGTGACAAACACTCACGATAAACCTGTATTGTTCACTCAGCTGTGCATAATAGCACCGGATTAATAAAAAACACAACATATTGACCCACGTTCTGTTTTCTATCATGCGTTTGCGATGACGTAAGATGCACGCAAACGTACCAGGGTTCGATAAAATCAAGTTGAGTGTGAAACCAGACCAACGCTGCGTGGGGCGCCGGGAACAATCGCGCTCAGGCTCGGACTGCAGCAAACGAACCCAGTGTAAAAGCCCCCTAAATGGTGAACAGCTAGATAAACAAAGAGAAAAGGTGATCTGATGGTGTTGGTTGTGTTTTAACATAATCATCATTTGACCTGAATCACTGAACTCATTTAGAGCCTAATCTCTGACTTAGATTTATATTGGTAATTACAGCATCACAGTGATTCTACAGCATAAGATCCAGAATTTTCTATTTAATCCAAATGATTTCCTAAAATGAGTACTGATAAAAGAAATCTGTCTTTTAGTCACACACAGACATCTAGAATCAGTGTATGAATCTCAACAATGGTGACAAACAAAATATTCAAATAGGAAAAGGAAATTACAGACAAATCAGATCGTAATGTATTCATACCACAATGCATAATGGGAGCCATGGATGAGTTTTGATTGGTGGCATCCTGAATGCACTGCAAACATGCTTTATTATTGTCACCATGGTTGAGATTCACAGGCTGATTATTGATGTCAGTGTCTAAATAAAATAATATTCCAAAGAGTTTCAATCAGAACAACTTTTAAGAAATATGGTAATATATTGAAAATGTGCATGCTGCACATTGGTGGTGGTTGAGGAGATTCCCCCCTTCTATGTAAAGCGCTTTGAGGTCCCAGATAAAGCGCTATATAAATGTAACAAATTATTAATTTAACACTGGAGTTTTTGCTGTACCCTAACAATTTTTCTTTATCACAGTTGCTAATGATTCAGGAACCTGGCTTTTGTGTGTGTGTGTGTGTGATTTGGCCTGTTAAAACTAAACCATGAATTGTGTATGATACATGCTTATCAAACCTGCATACTGACAGGCTAGATATTCCTGTAGCTATTCCAGGAATATGAGTACAGAAATCCCTATCTCTGCCATGTTATCCGGAAAACATACTGTATGTCCAACAAATACAGTAACAAGATATATGTGTGTTGTAAAAGTTCTCTCTTTTAATCTCTCTTCTTGTGTTTAGATGCCTGTGATCTCACACTGGATCCAAACACAGCACATGTTAAACTCATGCTGTCTAAGGGGAACAGAAAGGTGACACGCGTGGAAGATAAGCAGTCATTTCCTGATCATCCAGAGAGATTTGATGGCTTTGAGCAGGTTCTATGTGAACAAAGTCTGGCTGGACGCTGTTACTGGGAGGTGGCATGGAGTGGAAGGGGAGCTGATATTTCAGTAGCTTATAAAAAAATCAGGAGGAAAGGGCTGAGTGAAGACTGTTGGTTTGGATACAATGAAAAGTCCTGGAATCTATATTGTTCTAGAAGAAGTTATTCTGCTTGTCACAATTTAAAGCAAACAGATATACCTGCCCCTTCATCGTCTAATAGAGTAGGAGTGTATGTGGACGTGTCGGCCGGCACTCTGTCCTTCTACAGCGTCTCTGACGCACACACACTCACACACTTACACACATTCAACACCACATTCACTGAACCCCTCTATGCTGGATTTAAGGTTTATCCAGACTCCCCTGTGTTGTTGCAACAAAATGGTCAGACCCCATAGACATCCCTGTCATACAAACAACACTGTTAACCCTTGTTGTAAATCAATGAACACAAGCCATCGACCCCCTGAGGCTGTGTTCCAAAGCACACCCTATAAACTCATTCACTGTTACATAGAAACAAGAAAAGAAAAAAAGAGAAAAACAAGAACTACAACTGACTTCCAGCCACACTGAGTGTGAAAACGGTTTACAAAACAGTTTAACATTATTTCTTTCATACACGTACAAAAGTACTTGTTGAGAATTAACAGAGATTTAGTAAATAATAAAGTTTGTAGACACCTTGATGGAGATCAGTATTTGCTTTAGTTGGTCTCTTGACGCTTGACTTTATAACATTAGTATCTGCTGTAACAGTAAGATTATAAAACACATTTGTTATGGCAAGAAAAATAAGATTTGAATGTATGGGTATTTCATATTAATCATATATCTGAGAATCTACAACATGAAATCCAGCAATATTCTGAAGAATATCATATAGTGCATTAAAACATTTTGAACTCCTGCTTAACTCAGACACTCACAGAGATCAACAACTAGCACATGAATCTCAACAATGGCAACAATCAAAAGTTTAATGTCGCAATGCACACTTGGTTCCAGGATAGTATAAAACTCCCAGCATGCACTGCTGCATGAATGATGAATACAAAAAGTATTGCCACCATTGTTGCGATTCATGTGCTCATTTTTTATATCGCTCTGTTTTTTTGATTGTGCATATTTGTTTAAATAAAGAGATTAGTGGATGAACAGGCTATATGATGGTTTTATCATCATAATCAATATAACCGCAATCATTCACAAAGTGTGACTTGAAAAAACACAATTCAAGCAGCAAGAGGAAAACCTAATGTTAAAAAGTCAAGGGTCAACATTCCAACTAAAGCAAACACTGATCTCTATAATGGTTACTTCAAACCAAACATTTTCAATTAAACATCTCAATAACAACTTCTGTAGATGTATGATAGAAATAAAGTCATACTGGTTAATAATAAGTGTAATAATGTGTAATGGCTGGAAGTCAGTTGTAGTTATTGTGTTTCTCTTGTGTTAATTTTTACTCTTTGTAGTGTGGATTTTCCTGTGGGGTTGAAAGGGTTAACAGTGTAAGATAAAAAGACACACCCACGAAATATATTTTAACGGTAATAAACTGTAAGTAATAAAACGGGTTTACTGTAGAGAAGATCTACAAACATTATATGCTGCGTGTTGCTTTATTTAACAGGCGGTAACTGTGTAACTGTTGCTGGTTGAGTAGAAATCTTTTTATGTACAATAGTTTTTAGTGGTCTCAAATGAAATAAGTTCACAGTAGTACTTTGCATATTATTAGTGCATTATACATTTTTGTTAAAGGGATATTTCACCTCTGGAAAGATGAATGTGTATTTAAAATGGGTAATTTATGTAGAACAGGGATTCCCAAAGTGGGGTACTCGAGCTGCCACCGGGGGGTGCGCGAGTGTTTTGCACTGTTTTTTTTAAGTGGGATTTTTCCATACAATAAAATAAAAAAACATGACCAGTAAACATTTCCTTTTTAATCGCTTTTATTTTAAATAAAAAAACTTATTAGTTTTTTATAGAAACTAGCACTGTTCTCCTCTTATGCACTGCAGCCGCTAGGCTATATGCGTGCCAACTCATTTCATTCATTTCATATATATATATATTATAGATATGCTTAACTAGCTGAAATCAGGGAAACTGTCAAGTGGGACGTCTTATGATAAAGTTGTTAGTCACGAAGGAGGAGAGGGACCAGGAGAGAGTGAGGATTTGGAGGCAACAGAGACGGAGAGAATAGAGAAAGAAAATGAACGGGAGTCAGAAGATGGGGCGGAGGAAACCGAAGAACTCGCCCGCGCCCGCACCACATGCATATAGCGCTGTTCATGTGATTGGCTTATAAGTAATCAATCCCCCACGTGGGGTGCGTTCTTGTGATTGGCTATAACAAGGGAGATATCTGACTGGTTGCAGATCATTCCCTGTTTAAAAAAAGGCATTTGTGTGTCGAGCCAAGTCAGGGGAGTCTCAAAATTCACACACAAATGCAGTGAAGTTCACAGACCGCAAGCAGTTTGTACATAAAGATATATTTGTGTGTGCATCAGAAATACATTTCTGAATCTTGTCCTGTGCATTTCTGAATCTTGTGTGCATTTGTAAATTTTGTTTTCATTTCTAAATTGTGTGTGTATTTATGAATTTTGTGTGCATTTATGAACTTATGCATTGTGAATCTTCTGTGCTTTTTATATTTTGTGCATGCATTTGTGAATTTTGTGCACATTTGTGTATCCTGTGTGTGTATTTATGAATCATGTGTGTGCATGTATGAATCCTGTGTGTGCATATGTGAATGTAGTGTGTGCATTTATCTTTATTGAGATTCTTTTAGCTCCATCCAAAAGTACTTGTTGAGAATTAACAGATTTAGTTGTGGACGTTTTATTGAAAATAATTAAGATTGTAGTCACCATGATGATGATCACTTTTTGCTTTAGTTGTCTTTAACACCAGTTTTTCCTCTGGCTACTGTAACTGAGTTTATAAAGCACATTTGTTATGGCAAGAAAAAGGCAGGCAGAAGATGATCAGGTGTTTATGGGTGTTGTGATGATGACATAATAGTCTTAAACTAATCTGAATCACTGATCTTATTCTGTCTATACGCTTTGAATTTATGGAATATTAATTGATCATATATCTGTGATTCTAAAGCATGCGATCCAGCAATGTTTCGGTAATAATTATTCTGAAGGCTATTGAAATAATATAGTGCATTAAAACATTTTGAACTCCTGCATGAGTCAGACACACACAGATATCAAAAATCAGCACATGAAACTCAACAATGGCGACAATAAAAAGTTGTAGAAGGCTAGTATAAATCTCCCATCATGCACTGCAGCATGCATAATTTAAATTATTTATTTATTTATTTAAATAATCACCATTGTTCAGATTAATGTGCTGAGTTTTGGAAATATCTGTTTCGGCATGATTTAAAAAAAAAAATCATACCTGATTGCGATAGTTTCACAGTGGTGGTAGTGAAACACTTTTGATTCAAGATTAAACTCTGAATAACATTATTAAATGACCCGTGCGTTGTGTTGTGTGTGTGCAAGCAAGGGACAAACTAATGTTAGAAAGACAAAAGTCAGCATCCCAATGAAAGCAAACACTGATCGCTATAATGGTTAATTTAAACCAAACATTTTCAATTAAACATCTCAATGACAACTTCTATAGATGTATGACAGAAATAAAGTCATAGTTAATAATGAATTTAATATTGTATAATGGCTGGAAGTCAGTTGATATTAGTCCAACATTGATGATATGCAGCATGTTGCTTTATTTAACAGGCGGTGACTGTAGTTGTTGTTCCAGTGGAAATCTCTTATTAACAAATTATTTTTAGTGGGCTCAAATGAAATAAGTTTACAGTAATACTTTGTTCACATTATTAGTGCATTATACATTTTAGTTAATACATTTAAAATGACAGTTAGTCCATTTAAGGGAGTCGGTTTCTGCAACTGAAATTATTTAACTCAAGTTTTAATTTAGTTCACGTTTTTTTTACGGTAACATACTGTAGATTACGGTAAAGAACTGTACAATTAACAGTAAATTATTAGCAACAGTGTAGCCAGTATTTTACTGTTAAAAAGCCTGGTAAGGTCGAACAGTGCACCACACACTGTAAAACACTGACCTGTTACTGTTAATTGTACAATTCTATACTGTAATCTACAATATGTTACTGTCACTAAATTACATGCACTAAATTAAAGGCACACTGCGGAACTTTTCAACCTTTGTAATATATTACTAAAACCCTTGAGATGGTACATCGACTTACAATAGGTTGAATGACACGTCTGCCATAGCCTGACAGTGTCTGTGTCACTTTTACTGTCTATATGTAACTTCGGGTTGCGGGTAGGAACCCGAGCACAAAAAGAACTACAAAATTTGACCGCTTTACGGCATACGTCACTTCCCCCACCGCCCCCAGATTATGACGTGAGAGCTCAACTCGCGTTTGATTGCCGTCTGTATGTTTTCGTCATTGCCGAACCAACAGTTACAAGGAAGAAGGCAACGGTTTTGTCAGAAGACACTAAAAAAAGAAAAAGGGAGAAGGACACATTCAAAGCCAGGACGAGCCAGGCGCTCTCTGTACACGCAAGGTCTCTCGCTCACTCTCCCTCTCTGCCATGTGCGCGCGACGCGGTTCGGAGCAGTCTCTGTCTCCGTGTCTCGCATGCACGGTCGCTGTAGATTCCGGTAGATTTTAACTAATTCGCGGTATAAATAGTCGATCACGAGTGGCTCAACAGGGAGATCTATAGATAAACTCATCTTTCAGGCATTTGACCGACCGGTTTGACACTTCAGCGTGAGAAATCAAATCCGTGTGTCTCACGGCCAATGCGTGAGTTGGCAGCTCTGCCGATTTCATCTCCAACCCTAATCAAACACACCTGTCTCTAATTTTCAAGAGATCCTGAAGACGTTAATTGTTTGCATCAGGTGTGTTTGGGTTGGAGATTGCAGGACTGACGATCGGCAGGAGCAGGATTGGGCACCCCTTGTCTATGCGACTTACATCAGACATTGTTTTTTGTTTACTTTTGTTCAATTTATTTTCTTTATATAATTTATATTATTCATCTTATATTTAAATTATTATTTTGTTCAATAGTGAGTCGATTATCTCTCTCCAACCAACAAGTCAACTACTGTCTGCACACACAATCTAAAGACACGGGAGGCTGACCGGTTGACTGTTGGTTGACTATTGCGACAGTGCTGTGGCGCTTGTGGCCTCTAGGGGCGCTAGACGTGAAAATTACAGGTCGAGCGCCACTAGTGGCCAAAAGTTCCGCAGTGTGCCTTTAAAACTCAAGTTAACTATTTTCACTTGCAGAAACCGACTGCCACAATTTGGCCAACTGCCATTCAGTTTATGAACTAATATTTATAATGTGCTAATAATATGAGCATATTATTGCTGTGAACTTATTTCATTTGAGTCCACAAAAAAAAAAAATTTAATTTAGAGATTTTCACTTGAACAACAACTATACAGTCATCACTTGTTAAATTAAGCAACACACATTATATTCTAGTGTCCACACTACAAAGAGTAAAAAGTAACATTGATGCAGTGTTGCGGTGAGATACCCCTTAACTGTCACCGTCCCACAGGTGGGACGGTTGTCATTATATTTTTAAAACAATAATATCTTAGAGAATTACTCACAAGAACGGCTAAAAATGGACTTAGAAGTAAAAAAAATATCTTGCCTCAAAGCTGCGCTTAAAAGTTAGTTATCAAGGATCTTAGTCGTAATTTAAGTGAAAAGTAGGACTAAATCTTGTGTCAGTCCTAGAGATGATTCACGGTTAAATATTTTTCAAGAGAATACATAATTATATACACATTGGAAATGAAAGACAAACACGCTCCCTTTCAGTCGCTCACGTTCGACGCAACGTCGACGTGACGACGTAATTGGGATCCCTTCAGGGAGCCCTATCAACTTCGAGTATCTACAGAACGAGCCAATGAACGTTGGCGTGCGTGAAAGCGTCACGCGCCCCCGCCCCACAGCGCGGGTATAAACAGGAAGCGGGCGCACACACACACTGTCTTTCACTTCGGAGCCGAGCTTGGTTTTTGACTCTGATTTCTACAGACTGCTGTGTTCTGATAACGAACGATCTGAGAGGAAGAAGAAGGCTCTGTTCCAGTGTTGGTGTGACGGCGCGATCAGCGGTGGCCGCGAGCATTTTTCTATTACAACTGCTGTTTTCACAGCACTGTTTGTGTGTGTGTGTGTGTGTCGGTCTCGTGGGCGTTTCCTCTGAGAGTGTACCCCGATTACACCGCGGCTATCCCTGGGTGCTTCAGCACTGAGAGAGCTTATTTCTTTTCCTTTTGTTTGTTATTTTCAACTAAAAGAGCAACACAAGCGTGACCCTGCGTCCTTTTCAGGATGTCATTCCGCTTGTGCGTTTCTGGGTGCAGTCATCCCCTGGCGCCAGGCGACGGCCACAAAAGCTGCATCTCGTGTTTGGGCATTGAGCAGCCTTTGTGAATAGTTCATGTTCCTGTTGTGGGAATATGACTATGATAGCGCTTAGATCGAGACTCGCTTACCTCAAGGGAGGTGCAGTCCCCTCGCCTATGCCCCGATCTAGTGTCTATTCTGCACCGCAGAATAGACCTACTTCTGTGCATGACCAGGGTGATCTGAGGATTACCGTGAGGGCTTCCCCGCCGAGGCAATCTCCGTGGGCCCCTCACGCCTCACAAGCGCTACCGCCGCTGGAGCCTTCAAAGGAGCGTGCTGGTCCTTCTCATGGACGACCAGCCGTCTCCTTTGGAGCTCCACCTGACGATCAGATGTCGATCGCAGCATCGGAGGGGGAGCTTCAGTCCTCTGGAGATGAGGATTCGGCTGCGTTGCCCCCTTCTGGGCGTGCAGCGTTGCCTGAGTCCGATCCAGAATGGACGGCTATGCTTTCCCGGGCCGCCGAGAAGGTCGGGCTTGTGTGGAACCCTCCACCACTTCCCGAGCCTTCCCGGTTGGACGATTGGTTTCTCGTGGCGGGCCGTGCTGGTTCTCAGCGCACCGCCCCGGTACCTTTCTTTCCGGAAGTGCATGAGGAGCTTACTAGGTCGTGGTCGGCGCCCTATAGTGCCCGACTCCGCCCTAGTGGCTCTTCCCTCCTCACCACCCTCGACGGCGGGGCGGCTAAGGGGTATGTGGATGTCCCGCCGGTGGAGCGGGCCGTTGCGATGCAGCTGTGTCCAGCGTCCGCTTCCTCCTGGCGGGGCAATCCACGCCTCCCGTCCAAGGCATGTAAGTTTTCGTCCGGTCTCACGGCGAAGGCTTACAGAGCCTGTGGACAGGCTGCTTCCGCCCTCCATGCCATGGCGCTTCTGCAGGTCCACCAGGCCCAGGCGCTCATGGACATGAACGAGGGTGGTTCTGACCCAGAGCTCCTCCGGGAGCTCCGTGTGGCAACTGACCTCGCCCTCCGGGCGACGAAGGAAACCGCACGTTCCGTTGGTCAGGCGATGTCCACCCTGGTGGTCCAGGAACGCCACCTCTGGCTCAACCTGGCGGACATGAGGGACACCGACAAGTATCGGTTCCTGGATGCCCCTCTCTCCCAGGTTGGGTTATTCGGCGACGCGGTCGAGAGCTTTGCCCAACAGTTCTCGGCCGCCCAGAAGCAGACGGAGGCCATCCGACACATCCTGCCCCGGCGGGCCGCTGCTGCTCCCACCCGTCCGCAGCTCCTCCGTCTACTCGTCGCCGAGGTCGGCCTCCTTCGGCGTCCTCCGCTCCCGCGAAGCCTCAGCAGCAGCCTTCACCCAGGCCTCAGCGTGGAGCAAGCCGCAGGAAGCCGACCACGCCCGTCCAGGCCGCTGCCAAGCCAGGTGGCAAGCGTGGGTGCAAACGTCCCTGAGACGGGCGACCCGGAGGTGGATCGAGTTGCTCTTTAGGAGATGGTGAACGCGCCGCTCCTTCCCCCGGTGGAGGGCCGGGTGGAGAATCCACCCCCGGGCCAGTGGTACCCACATTTTCAATAAAAGAGCAATTTCTGAAACCTCTGGGTCCCAAGAGGGCGCGCTTGGCGGTCGACGACGCTATGCCTTGTCACCCTCAGGCCCCTCTTCTATCGCCAGCGTGCAGCAGTGGCTGTGTTCCGGACGCAGTGACGCCTCCGCACACCCATTCTGCCCTTCGACGGAAGCAGGTATGTGTCGCACCTCACACTCAGACCCCACTTCGGGCCGCTGTGCCGTCCGAGTCGAGTCCCTGCATTCCGTCGCGCTGCCCCACCCCAGGAACGCCTGTGGTTCCGTTGGTCCCGCTGGCGCGGTGTCTGGGAGCCTGGCTAGCGCTTCCCAACCCGTCCCGCTGGCTCATCCGTACTGTCAGGCTCGGCTATGCGATTCAGTTCGCCCGGCGCCCCCCGCGGTACAGGGGCATTCAGTTCACCCGCGTTCTGGCGGACAGTGCCCCTGTGCTCAGGGCAGAGATCGCAGTCCTACTGGCGAAGGACGCGATCGAGCCGGTCCCTCCAGCCGATATGAAGACCGGCTTCTACAGCCCGTACTTCATTGTACCCAAGAAAGGCGGTGGGTTACAACCAATCTTGGACCTGCGTGTCCTGAATCGGTCCCTTCACAGGCTGCCGTTCAAGATGCTTACGCAGAAACGCATTTTCAGATGCATCCGTCCCCGAGATTGGTTTGCAGCGATCGACCTGAAGGACGCGTACTTTCATGTCTCGATTCTCCCTCGACACAGACCGTTTCTTCGCTTTGCATTCGAGGGTCGGGCATATCAGTACAAAGTCTTACCCTTCGGGCTGGCCCTTTCGCCCCGTGTCTTCACGAAAGTCGCGGAGGCGGCCATTGCTCCCATGTGCGAGCGTGGCGTTCGCATTCTCAATTACCTCGACGACTGGCTTATTCTCGCCCAGTCGAGAGAGCAGTTGTGCGAACACAGGGACATGGTGCTCAGTCACCTCAGCCACCTAGGGCTTCGGGTCAACTGGGAGAAGAGCAAACTCACCCCCGGGCAGAGGATCTCTTTTCTCGGTATGGAGCTGGACTCGATCAACATGACAGCGCGCCTCACGGAGGCCCGCGTCCGGTCAGTGTTGAACTGCGTGAGCACTCTCTCATGCAGAACAGCGGCACCACTGAAACTTTTTCAGAGGCTCCTGTGGCATATGGCATCTGCAGCCGCGGTTACGCCGCTCGGATTGCTTCATATGAGACCGCTCCAACACTGGCTCCACGATCGAGTCCCGAGATGGGCGTGGCAGAGCGGCTTATGCCGGGTCCAGGTAACCCCGCACTGTCACCAAACTCTCACCCTGTGGTCGGACCCTTTGTTCCTACGGGCAGGTGTCCCCCTGGAACAAGTGTCCAGGCATTCTGTGGTCTCCACGGATGCCTCTGCCACCGGCTGGGGGGCCACGTACAACGGGCATGCAGCTTCAGGTCTGTGGACGGGGCCTCAACTGCATTGGCACATCAACTGCCTCGAGTTGTTAGCAGTTCATCTTGCGCTGGGCCGCTTCAAGACGCTGCTTCTAGGCAAGCATGTACTGGTCCGTACGGACAACACTGCGACCGTGGCGTACATCAACCGTCAAGGTGGTCTACGCTCCCGCCGCATGTCACAACTCGCCCGCCATCTCCTCCTTTGGAGTCAGAAGCATCTGAGGTCGCTTCGTGCCATGTATATTCCGGGCCTGCTCAACCGTGCAGCCGACGAGCTCTCACGGCAGCAGGTGCTACCGGGAGAATGGCGACTCCATCCCCAGGTGGTCCAGCTCATCTTCAGGCGCTTCGGGACCGCACAGGTAGATCTGTTTGCCGCCCCGGACACGTCTCACTGCCAGTTGTTCTATTCCCTGACCGAGGGGACCCTCGGCACGGATGCTCTGGCACACAGCTGGCCCCCGGGCCTACGCAAGTATGCGTTTCCCCCAGTGAGCCTTCTTGCACAGACTTTGTGCAAAGTCAGGGAGGACGAGGAGCAGGTCTTGCTAGTTGCACCGTACTGGCCCAACCGGACCTGGTTCCCGGAACTGGTGCTCCTCGCGACAGCCCCTCCCTGGCCCGTTCCTCTGAGAGAGGACCTGCTCTCTCAGAGACAGGGCACCCTATGGCACCCGCGTCCAGACCTCTGGAAACTCCATGTCTGGTCCCTGGACGGGACGCGGAGGTTCTAGGTGACCTACCCCAGGCGGTAGTTGACACCATCACTTCCGCTAGAGCCCCCTCTACGAGGCGCCTCTATGCGTTGAAGTGGAACCTGTTCGTTGAGTGGTGTTCTTCTCTCGAGGAGAACCCCCGATCTTGCTCGATCAGAGCCGTGCTTTCCTTCCTGCAAGGTGGGTTGGAGCGAACGCTGTCTCCCTCCACCCTTAAAGTGTATGTTACCGCTATCTCCGCACATCACGATGCAGTTGAGGGTAAGTCGCTGGGAAAGCACGACCTGATCGTCAGGTTCCTCAGGGGAGCGAGGAGACTAAATCCTCCTCGCTCACTCTCTATACCCTCTTGGGACTTGTCTCTGGTCCTTTCGGCACTCCAGAGACCACCCTTTGAGCCCTTGCAGTCAGTAGAGTTAAAAGTTCTGTCTTGTAAAACAGTACTCCTGGTTGCACTGGCCTCCATCAAGAGGGTAGGGGACCTGCATGCATTTTCGGTCGACGAATCGTGCCTGGAGTTCGGCCCGGCTAACTCTCACGTGATCCTGAGACCCCGGCCCGGATACGTGCCCAAGGTTCCCACCACTCCCTTCCGGGACCAGGTGGTGAACCTGCAAGCGCTGCCTTCGGAGGAGGCAGACCCAGCCCTGGCTTTTATCTGTCCCATTCGCGCTCTGCGTCTGTACGTGGACAGAACACAAAGCCTGAGGACCTCGGATCAGCTCTTCGTCTGTTACGGAGGCCAGCAGAAAGGGAAGGCTGTCTCCAAGCAGAGGATGGCCCACTGGATAGTGGATGCCATCGCCTTGGCTTATGAAGTTCAAGGCGTGCCTTGCCCGCCCGGGTTGAGAGCCCACTCCACTCGGGGTGTCGCTTCTTCCTGGGCGCTGGCACACGGCGCCTCGCTGACAGACATCTGTAGAGCTGCGGGCTGGGCGACACCTAACACGTTCGCTAGGTTTTATAGCCTACGTGTTGAGCCGGTTTCTTCCTGTGTGCTCGCTTCAACCAGCCGGTAACACCGAAGTTCCCGCTCTTGTGTCAGCTTGCTGCGCCACTCCCCTCCACGTGGAGCGGATACGTGCGCTTCTTGCTCCAGTCGAGTTCCCCACTAGGCGAACCCTGTTGAGTTCCTCCGCACCCCTTCGGCAGTCGGACGTTGCGGAGCGTCCGACGCCAGGTCTAGTGCTCATATGCTTGTGTAACTTGTGCTAGACTGGGGTCCATATGTGGTGATCCCTACGGCGATCCCATATGCGTATTCTTCCATGATCAGCTCCCTGCGGTGAGCCTGTGTCTTCCCTTGGCAGAGTCCGCTCTGCCGTCACTGTCTAGTGCTGCCTCCCCCTTCTCAGGCTGGAGCCACCCCAGTGACATTCCATATGTTGCACTGCCCCTTCGGCCAGTCCATATGTGTATTCTCCACATGTTACCTCCCTTCGGGCAGGATGTGGCTCCGCAGCGTCCCTCTCCCCTGGAGGGGTTCGCTTTCCCAGTGTTATCCAAGAGTTCCACTGTGTGGGTTGTAATGGAACAGCAGTCCGAACTCCCTCTACGCAGGTCTTCCGCCCTAGCCAGTTGGGGGTCTGAGAGTCTTCCGTAGGGCACTGGATGTGGCAGCTACCGTGGCGTTTTCCATGGGATCCCAATTACGTCGTCACGTCGACGTTGCGTCGAACGTGAGCGACAGAAAGGGAATGTCTCGGTTACTGATGTAACCCTCGTTCCCTGAAGGAGGGAACGGGAGACGCAACGTCCCGTCGCCACGGTTGCTGACCATCGCTGTACGGCCGTCTCGATCTCGGCTCCCCCCCTCGGCTCCCCCGCTTCCTGTTTATACCCGCGCTGCGGGGCGGGGGCGCGTGATGCTTTCACGCACGCCAACGTTCATTGGCTCATTCTGTAGATACTCAAAGTTGATAGGGCTCCCTGAAGTCATCCCAATTACGTCGTCACGTCGACGTTGCGTCTCCCGTTCCCTCCTTCAGGGAACGAGGGTTACATCAGTAACCGAGACGTTTTCCACCATGTCTTAATTACAAATTTTAAACCGGCTGGCCAATAGAGGGCGCTAGGGCGCCACCACCCCGTGATCAGCTCTGGGGCGCTGGAGAAATCGCCCCAGAAAGGCGGGTCTCTGGAGCAGTTTAGCCAATGGCTGATTTAAGATATAAATGTTTGACATAAACTATAGCCAATCAGCGAGCTCAAATCAGGTCAGCTATGGGCGCTTCTTTTAGCGCCCCAAGCTGCGCGCGCATCTCTATCAGACAGCGGACTATCGGAGCTGTACACTAGAAAGGCCTGGCTAGCTGGATGCGGTCATGCTAATGCATTGTTTTGGTGATTACTTTTTAAAACAACAGTGACAGATCCAGCATGGACAGTTACCGGAGTGAGGGAAGCGGCACCTGTCTGAGAAAGTAACTATACAGTTTGAGTTAAATTTCAAATGCAAATGGAAAGTTTGTGCAATTTATTTGTTTTTGTGTAAGAATGCCTCAGCCTTGTAATATATGGCATTAAATAATTACTGACTTTATCACAAAGCACTGGTATCATGCAGTTTGTGTTAAAATGTGTTTGGGTGGTTATTAATAATAATAATAATAATAATAATAATAATAAAATTTACTGGAAAAATCGATTTAAGGGGGCAAATATGGTCCCTTACTGAAATATGTGTGACTGAAGAGTGGGGGTGTGCAGAAGGATGTTAAAAAAATTTAGGTTAAAGATACAAAAAAAGAGGGATACAAACAAATAGCATATCAATAACAATGTATAATTTACAGACTGTGAGCTGAAGAGTAAAATATGTGAAGGAGTTTTGAAGGAGAGAAAGGTGGATGTTGGACGGATGTCTTGAGGAAGAGCATTCCACAACCTTGAAGCCACTACACTAATGTTAATAATGTACACTAACCCTTGTTACCAGACGAAACCGACAGACAGAATATGACACAGCCCCACCTAAGATATTTTTCACCAGCCGCCACTGCTGTTAACTGACCTGCCTATATATAGCCTAGATTTTATGATAGATTCCACCACCATGGATTCCAAAAGAAAACCGAATGGCAGGAAGAAGAAGAAGCAAGAACTGCTTGCTGAATTAGTGGAACAGTAGAAACATGTTATAAAAGGCAAATTCAGCTCAACATATACCAGCGCTGACAAAGATGGTTCCTGTGTCACGGGTGACTAGTCGCGGAGAAGACGGAACGAATATTCTGAGTTAAGGTTCCTATGGGGAACGCTTTTAGCGTGGGACCCACCGAATTTCCGGTTTCGAGTAAACCCGCAAACGCCGGCTATTCTAATGTTTTAATCAGAAACAGGTGCGTAAGGATGGTCCGCAAAGTCCCGATTGGAGAACGCTTGGATTGAGTGGAGTTTAAAGGGGCATTACATCGAGTCAGAAGGGTATGTTTTTTTGCTCTGTGACATTGTTGCTCAGTACGGTCGTTGTCCAGCGAGGGGGGCCGGTTCCAAGTCGCCGATATGGCAGAGGAATGGAAGCCATGAGCGGGGTCTATTAAGGAGGAGAGAGAAGTGATATTCTGAGTTAGATTATGACATTATTGACGATTCTCGTAACTGTTTCAAATACCTATGATGTGAAGCTGACTGCTTAAGGGAAGTTGTCGTTGCAGTGAGTGGCCTACCTTTCCCCATTGTTACGATCAGGATTATCTCAATGAGCGATGGTTGAACCGCCGCACTGAAGCCTTACCTTTGTGAGTGAAGTGTTTCACAGTATTTGATAGAATTTATTCACGTGTGTTTCCCTGTGTGGAGAATGCATCGCTGAAGCAGCGGTGGTAGCAACCTACCTCCATTCTCTCTCTGCCTGAGCCCCGAAGAGAACAGTTACGCTGGTGAGCAACCTACCTCCATTGTCTCTGCCTGAGCCCCGAAGAGAACAGTTACGCTGGTGAGCAACCTACCTCCATTGTCTCTGCCTGAGCCCCGAAGACAACAGTTACGCTGGTGAGCAACCTACCTCCATTCTCTCTCTGCCTGAGCCCCGAAGAGAACAGTTACGCTGGTGAGCAACCTACCTCCATTCTCTCTCTGCCTGAGCCCCGAAGACAACAGTTACGCTGCTGAGCAACCTACCTCCATTCTCTCTCTGCCTGAGCCCCGAAGACAACAGTTACGCTGCTGAGCAACCTACCTCCATTCTCTCTCTGCCTGAGCCCCGAAGAGAACAGTTACGCTGGTGAGCAACCTACCTCCATTGTCTCTGCCTGAGCCCCGAAGAGAACAGTTACGCTGGTGAGCAACCTACCTCCATTGTCTCTGCCTGAGCCCCGAAGAGAACAGTTACGCTGGTGAGCAACCTACCTCCATTCTCTCTCTGCCTGAGCCCCGAAGAGAACAGTTACGCTGGTGAGCAACCTACCTCCATTCTCTCTCTGCCTGAGCCCCGAAGACAACAGTTACGCTGCTGAGCAACCTACCTCCATTCTCTCTCTGCCTGAGCCCCGAAGAGAACAGTTACGCTGGTGAGCAACCTACCTCCATTGTCTCTGCCTGAGCCCCGAAGAGAACAGTTACGCTGGTGAGCAACCTACCTCCATTGTCTCTGCCTGAGCCCCGAAGAGAACAGTTACGCTGGTGAGCAACCTACCTCCATTCTCTCTCTGCCTGAGCCCCGAAGACAACAGTTACGCTGCTGAGCAACCTACCTCCATTCTCTCTCTGCCTGAGCCCCGAAGAGAACAGTTACGCTGGTGAGCAACCTACCTCCATTGTCTCTGCCTGAGCCCCGAAGAGAACAGTTACGCTGGTGAGCAACCTACCTCCATTGTCTCTGCCTGAGCCCCGAAGAGAACAGTTACGCTGGTGAGCAACCTACCTCCATTGTCTCTGCCTGAGCCCCGAAGAGAACAGTTACGCTGGTGAGCAACCTACCTCCATTGTCTCTGCCTGAGCCCCGAAGAGAACAGTTACGCTGGTGAGCAACCTACCTCCATTCTCTCTCTGCCTGAGTCCTGAGGAATACGGCTATTTTGGCCGTCCTTCCGGTTGATATGAAGGAACCTGCCTACGGAGAGTCTTCCTGCAATCAGAGTTTTAAATCAACAAAGAACTTTATACTGGACTCTACTGTTTTCTGTCTGTCCGTTGTGTACCCACGGTGGTGCCCAAGTCAGGGGTGTGGCCGGTCATCATGGTGCCCACCCCGGCCTGGCCTGCTCTGTCCAAATTATACCGTTTGATTAACTGCTTGTCCTCAAACATTTAAAAAAATATTCTTCCTCTCTTGAAAGATTCAGCACATCTCTGTCTCATCAGTGCCATTTCAAGCCTCTAATGCAGGGGTGTCAAACTATATTTCACTGAGGGCCACTTCAGCATTATGGCTGCCCTCAAAGGGCTGGTTGTAACTGTAAGACTGTATAATGTTACTACTACTTAACATATTGTTGAATAACTTATTTAATTATTACTTATTTAAGTTACAAATATTGTATATGCATTTGCAGGGGCGTTTCCAGGTTTTAAAAACATCAGGGGTTGAGCCCGAACATCAGGGGCTGGGTAATAAGATAACATGATTTGATACTGAGAATAATGTATATTGTAGTCCTATATGCAGGGGCAAACTAGGTAAAAAATTCAGCCCTGGCACTGTAGCCACACCAGCCCACATAACCACACAGACACGCACATTCAAATGTGAGGCAGAAAAATTATATTTCTTGGACATACATATGTGCATTTTAAGGTGTATGAAGGCCAAAGAATTGGATAACAATAGCTTTAAAAGCATGTCAGTGGGCAGTAGAGAATGAGGATAAATGTTGCAATGAATGATCCACACTACAAAATGGAAATGCAGAATGTTTCTATTGTTGACAATACACAATTACATATTCCAAACAGAATAGCACAACATTCTGTTGTTTTTTTGTGCTATTCTATTATACATGTAATTTCTACAATTTGATTACAATCACCAATCATTTAAAGGGGAACTTGGCAACTATTTCTACTTAATAAAACCGTTTAGAACTCATTTGGATGGTTAAATAACCTGTTCTGGTGAGAATGGTTACTTTCCCCGCTCCCCCCAGTGTTCCCAGGCGGAAAACCATCATTGCAACAAGGGGACTAATGTCCCGGTAAGTTGGAAATAGGAAGTCTCGTGAGAAGCGAGAACGAGCGAGAAACACAAACTGCTTTACGGCAATTCGACATAAACACACACGCCATATGATACTGTGTATGATGTATTACCCACCTCGGTAGACATCGCTCCACACGATAAAGTTGGCCGGCTCAGATAATAACAAATGCACATGAGCAGCGGTAGAAAGGGGGGGAGGGTGACGCAAGTGAGTTTTTTTATGACAGTGTTGTGAAATATACACCCCACAGCTGTAGGGGGAGCTCGTGGAGACGACATGCGACAACAAAAGTGAAAATCAGCAAAGAAATGGCTAGAGTTGTCAAGTTCAACTTTAATAAGAAACATTTAATAAAAAGGGAAGACAAATAAGGATATAGATTAGCTTTGAATAAAAGCATGAATAAGACTGTCACGTTTAGTTTATAGTTTCATTATGTTCTGTTTAGTTTCATTGTCATGTTCTGTTTTGTATGTTAGTTGCCATTTGCCTTAGTTCTAGTTTATAGTTGTCATGGTTTCTGATTTGTTTACTCACCCATTTCCTGTTTTGTTGATCCTTCCCACTGTGTATTTAAGCCTGCAGTGTCCTCAGTTCTGGGTTTGTCGTCAAAGTTGGTATATGTGTAGTGTTCTTACTCTTTGTATTGATTAAACTTTTGTTTCATCATTCTGTGTCACGCATTTCTCTTGTTTTTGGAGTATTCTGCACTCAATCATTACAATTGTGTGGTTGGTGTTGTGGTTTGCATTTATTTAAATCATTTTACAAAGATATTTTCATTTTAATTAAAAAGATTCAGAATAATACAAAGACAAAAATTCCAAAGGCAAAAATAATATAAACACATAAAAGATTCCACTCGAATTGCGGCTCTGAAAAAAACTCTAAGGCTTTTAATACCAACCCTGTTTTTCTGGGCCGCCTTCTACTATCAGCTATCAATAAAGTATAGCTAATTCCCTTATAAGGTAAAACTCTGGACTTATCCTAGTCCCTTATTAACATAAGCTTGCAAAAGCACATATTTTCTATTTCTTTTTCACACTTATTTTATGCAGCACATACACAAAAGCTTTATATGGTAAGTTTCTGGAGCAAAAGATGTTCAAAGTTCCTTTTAAAAATACATGTGGTCTTAACAACCCTAAACATGTCGTGTCCATATATAGCTACACACACACACACACACACACACAGTATAACAATGACCCTTAAGTTCACAGGCTAAACAGCCTTCTGTTGCTCCAGAAAATTAGGCTTTAAGTAATTTGAGCTTGTCCTGCAAATTCAACATATCTTCATTTGAACAGTTTATTTCATTTTCAACCATAAAACTGTTTGCATAACATAAGAAATAAACACAATCAGCATTCGCACACTCTCTCACAGCTTGCGGTTTCACAAAAATCTCTTTCTCAATGAAATAAGTTGCAAGTTGTGTGATAAAACAAGAGATGGTGGTAATGCACAATTGTAGCGGTGTATCCCCTCCCCCTGACTCGAGGTTGCCAGATAGGCTGCAGGATCCAGCAGGAACGTTTGTAGCTGCAGCTGTGGTAACTAGAGCAGAGCTGGCAACCCGAATGCCGCAACACTACTGACTTCGTGATTGGTAGATCGGTGGAGGGTGGAGCATCAGACCAAAACACAACATGACAACATCAACATCAGTTGAGGGCTGCAACTTCACTTTTTAAATGACAATATCCTGGCCGGACTACTGTTGTCAGTGATATAACTATTTGAAATGAACATGATTTCTTAATGTCTAGTGACATATCAGGGCCATTTTATGATTAATTGAAATACATTTCTTACATACAGCTCCTTTAACTACCTTTGAAACTTATCTGTGTAACTACTTACGAATCAGTTTAATTATTTAAGTACCTATCTCTCTAATGCAAAGACACAGAGGAGCCTGGATATAACCCAAATCCAGCATAGAGGGGTTCAGTGAATGTGGTGTTGAATGTGTGCAAGTGTGTGAGTCTGTGTGTGTCAGAGACGCTGTAGAAGGACAGAGTGCCGGCCGACACGTCCACATAAACACCTACTCTCTTAGAGGATGAAGGAGCTGGTATGTCAGTGCTTTTTTTATTGTGTAGTGCAGAGAAATTGCTACTTGTGCAGTAAACAGTCCAAGACTTTTCATTGTATCCAAGAAAACACTCAGTACTGTCTCCTTTTCTGCTGATTCCTTTATACACCACTGCTATGTCAGCCACTCCACTCCATTCAGCCTCCCAATAACAGCGTCCAGTCAGGCTTTCTTTACATAAAACGTTACCATAGTAATCAAATCTCTCTGGATGGTCAGGATATGGCTGACGCTCTTTCACTCGAGTCACTCTTCTGTTCCTCTCGGACAGAGCAAGACGAGAGTCTGCTGTATTTTTATCCATTGTGAGATCACAGTTGTCTATAGTTGAGATAAAAAGCAAGATTATTCATAAGATGGTGAAATGAGTGAGAGGGGAAAAAAATTCAAAGTACACCGTGTCAACACGTTGATCTCACAGTGATCTCTCCATATGATCACAATGTGAGTTCACAGTGAGCTAAAAGTGTAACCGAACAGTACACTCACTGTGTGCTCATATTATGGCTACAATGTGGGTAACAGAGGTTCAGATGGTGATTATTTATTGAAATTAATAGTTTGGTTTGATTGTTGTTGTAAGCCAGTCTAGATCGGCCCAATGGGGGCATCCGATAGAACGGATGAAGGTCTCTGCATGTTAGTGGGTGCTTCTCATTTCTTATTTGTGCATCCTCGTTTCCTTTCCTCGTTTCCTTTCCTCGCGTCTCAGCTCCACCCCCTGTAGGATGCAAGGGAAGGCTGCAAGGAAAGAAAAGGAGGACGGAGGAATCGAATTAAAGCTTTTTTATACATTGGAATGCTTGACCACTCGAGCGTCACTTCACAGCGTCATCAGCAGCGCTCAAAGGATCTGCCCATATGTTGTTAAAGTTTGGTTATTTAAGAAATTCATAATAAATAATAATGAAGCAAGATACCCTGTTAAAATATGTGAGATGTGTGGTTTTTTTAAACTGCAAATGTAAAGTATAAATTAATTTGATTGTGACTGATGTGAAGGGGGAGGAGAATTTATACGTGCGTCACGTTTATGCTGGGTACACACCAAAAGATTTTTTACATCTTATAAGATTTTCAAAATGTGATAGACCACAAACATAAGGAGAAAAAAATCCTAGATTTAACTGTTTTGCTCCTATAGTGTGTGGTGTGCCATGATGTGACAAAGACAGCACACCACACACGAACAGATTTTCAACCAGAGTCTAGACTGTGAACACAGGAAATCTCTCAAAATCTCGCGAGACTTCAGAATAAGCGTGGCGGACGATATGCAGGAAAAAAATTGCGATGATAGTGTTTGGAATGATTTTAACAGAAAATTCACGGCGGGAATTTGGTGAATTTAGTACACTTCTCAGATAAAGGTTGTGGTAATGCACACACGCTGGCCCTAGCTGTCTCTCTCCACTTACAACGGTTTTACTACAAATAAAAAATAAAACATGGATATTGTAGTTAAACCATGATAACCACAAATTAAACATAGTTTTGCTAAAATAATTCTAACTAAAGTATTTATTTGGTTATACAAATGTTCAATACAATAAAACAATCTCTCTCTCTCTCTCTCTCTCTCTCTCTCTCTCTCTCTCTCTCTCTCTCTCTCTCTCTCACTCACACACACCATGTGTACTGGTACGCCTATCCTTATATGGAATGGTTTTAATACTGAGCTAATTACATTTTCTGAGCCACAAATCAACAAGATGATCCTCCATCTCTGCTGTCTATATAAATTTCACTTTGTGCAGCGCCTTGACTGCGTTTGTTATGCTTCCGTCTTCCATCATCTCGCTTTCTGATTGGATATTGTTTCGTTTCACGTGATAATCTCCAGAGCGTGTGTGCGTTTGTCCTCGGGGTTCCCCTCACACATCAGGATTTCTGATCGTAAATATTCAACATGATCGGGGCGCCTCCGACGTTCTTCCGAGCAGGTTCGGACACTCTTGACACACCTCACACCACAGGAATATCTGATAAGATAATCTGTAGAACCATCAAGATAATCGGGACATAGCTAGGATTGTCGGAAGGGGGGAAATCGGGCCAAAATCAGCCCGATTATCTTTTGGTGTGTACCCAGCATTAAGTCGATAGAACACTTCCGCATAGGATACACCCGTGTATCCTCGCTCATCGCTCCTCAGGAAGCCTCCTCACTCCTCGATCCTCGCCTCCTCGCAGTGCAATTAGAGAATTGAGATGTCCTTCAAGATGGCTGATCTTGATCGGTTTCCGGGTCATAGGATGGAGGACGGAGGAGCGAGGAGACGAGGAGGGATATTGAGAAGCACCCAGTGTCTTTTCGCATAGCAAAGTAAGTTAATTCCATTTAAGCTTTAGGGCCCTATCTTGCACCCGGCGCAAATGACTTTGTACACTGACGCATGTATTATTCCTATTTTGCACCCGCGCAAAGCGGACTTTTCCCTCCACAGACGCACGCAGGCAAACTAGAGAATGAACTTGCGCTCCCTGGGCAGTTCAGCGCAAAAAAGGAGGCGTGTTCCGGCGCAAACAATCCCTGGTGCTATTTTGCAGTTCCAGAAAACAATTTCTTGTTTCTTGTCAGTGAACCGATTCTGAAGCGCTCCTGGTAAATGCGCCGTTATAATAATATTGCGCCATGGAACAAGCGCACCTCGTTCATCATGCTCTTAAAGGGAATGTGATATGACGCTCTGATTGGTTTATTTCACGTTACGCCCAAACCACACCTATGAATAATGAAGCTACTTCAGACCAACCCCTTTTAAACTTGTGTCGGGCGCAAGAGTCATTTATCCCGCCAGTAAAATAGCAACAGCGCCCAAGACCCGCCCACAAAGTTACTTGCGCTTCACGCTTGATACTTGCGTTTCAGGTCGTTAAAATAGGGCCCATAATCTGACTCCATTTTATCACAACCTCGAATTTAGGTTAGATTGCCAATTGGTTGTTGGTCAATTATATAATAGTTTAGCTATACATTTTAATATTCTATTTAACTCTTTACTTTATATTTTACTCATTTATTAAGAAGCTATGCAGCTCACAGAGTCTCGCACCGGCCATTTACCCGGATCTCGGTCACCATGATCAAAGTCGCCAGTCTGATAGATAACCAGAGGTTATGGCTAAAGCAGTTCAACAATGCCACATACACACTTGCTATTGTAAAAAAGTACCCATGTAGTCCCCTACAGTCGCCCATAGCTTAGTTAAAGCCTGAACAATAACCAGAGGTTATGACTACACAGCAAAATCCCCCAATGTTAAATCAACACTCTATAGAGTGGGCATATGTGCTCTAAGCAGTGTTAAAATAACACTGAAGCAGTGTTAAAGTTAATGAGATAATTAAGTAATTAACAGGGTTGCCAACTTTGGGACTTTGGCTGGAGTGAGACTGTAAAATTTCAGTGCACATGCGCAGAGAAAAATGTTGGTAACCCTAATCCTAATTTTAAAAATGTCAGTCCTTGTTTATTTGGTATAAACCCTGATTTATGCACACACACAAAAAAAAAAGTAGAATGGAAACTATTTTTTTAAATGTATAATTAATTTATTGATGACACTATAAAAAAATAAAGATAGAGGTGATTAAATAACAAACATGTAAAACAACAACATCAAAACATAATGTAGCAGTATGAGTTAATGTGTAATGAGCTGGCGTTCTTTAGGCCAATCCCCGTGAGGCTCCGTCCTATAAATATAGCGAGTAGCTCTTCTAACACTTTCTCCTACTCGTTGGTGACGGAAGTTTGTGTTGTGCTTCCGGGTCGCTCTCTCCTTGTGCGCTGCTGTGCTAACAGGTAGGGTAGCTGCTTTGCTGTCTCCGTGCGAACACTATTGTTTTCTGCCGTCTTGCTTACTGGTACTATGTGATTACTTGCGTTCATAGATCTCCGGTCGGATGGACAAGTTTTCATGTCGTCGTTCAACTCATTGAACCAGTGAACATACTGCATTATCAGTGCCGTTGGCACTCGTCGAGCTTTCTCCCTCGGGTATGTCTGAATGCTGAATGATGGGTATGTATTTCAGATGTTAATTTATATTTTTAATTGGGGGTTAATGGTAATTTTTCTTTTTGTAGCTTACAGGAATGAGGCCGGTTTAGCCGGAGATCATCGCTAGCTGCACAGGACCGATTCGCTGGCTGCTGTTTTGCTGTTGCCTTTTTGCCTGGGGGCTATTGTGCATTCTGCCTATGTTTAATGTGCTGTTTTATATACACTTCCGTGTTTTGTCGATGTCCCTATTTTGGATACGGGCCGATTTTCCTGAGCCACTGCCTCGTTTGTGCATGTAATGAGCAGTGTACCCGCGATTGGAGTAGATCGCTGTACGCTTGCCTTGCCATTACGGCCACTGGGTAGTTACGGCTGTCTGGCCAAAAGTATGTGCCATTTGTTCCATGTGCGCCATTGTTTTTATGATGTTTGCATATAGCTCAAGGGGTTGGGGCTTTATATTATAATTTTGTTGATTTAAGAAGGTTGTTTCTTTGTTTTGCTTTCTTTTTGTTTTGATTCCAATTTAGATTAAAATTGTATTTATACTTCATTTGATTTTTTTGATTACTGGATTTATATATATATATATATATATATATATATATATATATAGTTTTCTTTATACTGCCGTATTATAACCATTGCTGGTTTTGGCAGTTATTGTTTATATTTTGTGATAAGAAAAATATAGATTTTCTGTTCTTTTTGGTGAACCTTTGTTAAAGGAGCGTGTGCGTGTTTCATTCTTTCTTTTTTGTTACAGTAGCTGAGAGCCGGTGGTGGTATTGGTGTCTGGGTGGTAGTGTCCCCTTCTGGAGTGCTGTTGACATCCCTGTGTGCATTTGCATTCACTGTGGTGTGTGTGTGTGTGTGTGTGTTTACTGGGTGACTCTTTCTGGGATCTCTTACTGCCTTTGACTCCTTCACCTCCATCAGTAAGCCTCAGCAATTATAAGTTTCCTTTTTTTCTTTGTCATTGTGTGCTCTTCCCCGAGAGATGACTGTTTTAAATTGTTAAATTATTGAAATAAACTATTTCCTCAAAATTGAACATTGTCTTTGGCTGTATTGTATACATACCTGTGTGTCCTTAATTGTTAGATCTATAGAGCTTGGGTAGTAAAATCATTCTCTGGGTGAAATTCCCAGGGTGGCGTAGTCGGTGTTTAGTCTGTCATAGGGTCTGAGCACCACAATAAGAATTCTCAAAACAAAAGGGACACATAATAGTTACTCCACCTCCCCAGAAAACCACAACACACAAGCTTCACAAACGAGGTCTGTGGTATGCAGTGGCAGTTTTGGCTTCACTACCTCTGCAGGAGCTCGTCTCTGAAGCAGGGTTCGATCCGTTCATTGCGTCTGTCACGTGACAAATGAACGAAAGACTCGGAAGGTAAAGTAATTTTGTTCCCTGATAAATTATTTTTGACTGCATTATAATAATTTCTTAATTTAGAATATGATAAAGACTGCGTATGTGGATGTGTTCGGGGAATTTGCCTGTTAAAAGTCTAACATTTAAAGCCCCATAAATGAACAAAATGACTCGAAAAAAATAATTATTCATTTTAATGAACGAGATCGAACAAGCGAGTCAGTAAAATGATCCGAACTTCCCATCACTCACAGGGTGCCATCAAGTGAGAGTGTGACAGTATGTTCCTGGTGTCAGTCTTGTTTAGGCCAATAACTGAAAAGGTTTGCTCAGCATCCACATTTGAGTGTGGCAGGCTCAACACAATCTGGGAAACCTTTGATAATTTGGGGAATTTTAAAATGCCACTTGCCCGATTTGCCAAAACGTAATTTGTACCATGAGCCTATTTTTATTGAGCAATTAGCTAGCCTTCATAATGCACGTCAGACGTTTGCAACTATAGTTACTCTCGGCACACAGACTGATTAGGCAAGGCTACATCTGTATTGACAAGGCACACCATTTTATTATCTGCTTGCCTTGATTGTCATCCAACCTTTCAAACGCGCATCAGTGGCTCCGACTCCTATGCTCTGAACTCTCTCTGAACTTCTCATACGCAACTGACGTATCATCAGGTGCAAGGTTTTCAGCGAATCAATGATCAGAGAATACAGAGAACGTTGTAGGCAGATGTTACAGTGGCTGTGTGCCTTAAACTCCTCTCCTGTTAATACACTGTGGTCTAGTCTAGTCATCAACAGAAAATTAACGGATTGAGAGGGTAGAAAAATGGATTTTGGCGTGACATTTCTTGCGTGTGCGTGGGATCGTGAGATTGATGCTGAAAGCGTGAGTGTCACGCCAGATGCGTGAGTTGGCAACCCTGAATATTAATTGAGTGATGATTGAGCGTTAGTGATGATAACCTGCTGTTAACAAGCAGAATCACTGAAGGAAAGAGGAACAACAACAAAGAGAAAAAATAAAGAAAATAAACAGGGTATGCTTTCTGCCTTTCCGTTTCCGTGAACTTTTCTTCTGGAGCACATCTCTAAACTTAAACAAAACTCAGCGAATACTAGTCACACAGGAATGAGCAATATATCTTTATAAACATTTAAGTGTCTGCTATTAAGTTATTTAATTCAAAACAAAAACAAATATTCTTTGTTTATGTAATCTTTATGAAAAGAGAGATATGTCAGTTGTTCTCATGGCAACTCATTATCTGCTATCATGAACACGCCTATGGAGAGTGTGCGCTATTGACACGCAAATGATCTGAGGCAATCCATGCAAACCTGCACAGTAAATTTACCGGTGTTAAATTAACACTGATCGGTGTTTATATGGGAACCACCAGCAGGGTGTTAAAAGTTAATTAGATAACTAAAGCCCGATTCGCACGGGATAAGTATTATCTGACCTCTAGTCATTTGTAATAATTTCGGAGATTGTTATGATCATGTTAAATTGATACCAGAGACTAATCCCAGAATGAAATCAGGCCACTATACTATGATAATATCCTTATTGATATATTTATACTATATCTTTATAGATCACATTTTCTCTTGCTATAACAAACACTTACAGCAACCAGAGAAACACTAACATCAAATAGTCAAGGCCAAAGAGCCCAACTAAAGCAAACACTGACCACCACAATGGTGACCAAACCAAACTATTACTTTCAAACAAACTCTTTTAAGAGGTTCAGTCCTGTGTCTGCAGGGAAACTGATTGCTGACATTGTGACCACATGGTGACATCACTGTGAGATCAAAATGTTGACTGGGGCAGTTACCCCTGGATAAATCCTACTGTCATTTCCTCCATTCTCTTTTTCTTTCTTTCTTGTTGCATGATTTTAATTACATATAAATGTGTACAATGTAAGGTAATTTGGTGTTTTATACTGTATGTGTGTATGTGTTTATTAAAACTTACATTTTTTCAGTCCTGGTTTAATTCTTTTCTCTCCTCCATGACCCAGCCTATAGAAACCCAAACACACATCAAACTGCTAAGTATAAAGCATAAAAGTCAATGTACATCTAGCAGTTCGTTGCTTTGTTTTATTGATTCGACCTCTGAAGTTGGTTTTTCAATAAATAAAATAGCACATTCTTTTTTTGACCACTAAAACGTCAAAATCAACAGATGAATGGCAAAAAATAAAGTAAATCTGGTTAGTAATAGGTGAAGCTGGTAATGCTGTTTGTGGAGTTGTTTAATCCTCCTCTGCTGAGATCTTGAGAGATTTAATGTCTTCTTTTATCTTCAGTTGATTTAATTTAAGACTGTCTGGAAGTCAGTTGTAGGTCTTGTGTTTATATTTTCTTTAGTGATTCTATTTGTTAACAGCACGTGTTAATCACTAATGCTCAAACTTCTCTTAATCACTTAATTATCTCATTAACTTTAACACTTTTAACACTGTAGATAGGGACAATATGTTCTCTAAGCAGAGTTATTTTAACACATGGGATTTTGCTTTGCACTGTATTTTGGGTCTTTGAAATATGAATTTTTTTTGTTTTAAATGTATATTAAACAAAAAAAGTTGCATTTCAGATTTGAGCTTTTATTTGAAGTTGGTTGAAGGTCAAAGAGTTACATTTTGTTTGACATACTTGAGTTTCTGCAGTAAGTTGTTTGGATCCTTCAGTTTGTGGTTGAGCAGCTGGACTCCTGATTGTCCTGGGTGATTGTAGCTCAGATCCAGCTCTCTCAGATGTGAAGGGTTTGAACTCAGAGCTGAAGACAAATAACCACAGCCTTCCTTTGTCACCATGCAGCCTGACAACCTGCAGATGGACAATGATTACTGAAATCTTTTTGTTTTGTTTTTATGTAGGGGAGCACTACATTTTCTTTAACTCCTTTCGCGGCAAATATCACAGACAGCCCCAGATTATTGTTGTTCAACATTCACTACCCGTTAAAACATCACACTCTTACTTGATCTGGACAAACTGAGCATCATTAGAAAGATTTAAGACTCCAGCTTCAATATTTGACCACTGTTTATGATAAATCTGGTTTGCAGTGACATTAATTTCTCAATTTATGCCAGGAGTGCAAAATTATTAATCTTTAACGTTCAATATTTTGAATAGGAATCATCACTCATAATGCATTCAATCACGTTTTCTCCGGTTTATTTGTGTCACATACATGCAAAATACAGCATCCGTCAGGGCTCTTAGTCCAATAGTGCGCATATTTGGAGAAATAATGATTTATCATCACGTTTTTTAAATATTTCGTCATAAAGAATAACATTTCTATTAATTTTCCACTGGATTATGCAATCTGAAGAGCTAAAACAGCAAACAGCTAGCTCTGTCTCTCCTCTTCCTGATTTGCGTCAGTTATGATCTCAGGCACTCTCTCATTCGTTGTACAAGACGACCATAATCCTGCCCTTCTGCATGACGCTGTCCTGTGTACACTTCCTCATTCTGAGCTCTGTGATAACAAAGCTAAAAACGCATCTCTTCACCTCAAACAAGATGCTAAATAATGAAACTACCAGCACTTCTGAGGTAAATTGTTCCAGGATTAGGACGATAGTATTATTCCTCAGAGCGCAGCAAGACGAGGTAAAGTACACGATTCTTGTTCAACTTGATGTGTTTTATCCAGCTGATATGGGGGTGTTAGCTAATGCCTCAGATCATTTGCATTTGAATAGCGCGCGCTGTCTGTGGGGGTGGTCACATTAAAAGATAATTAGCTGAAATGAGAACGACTGACATCTCTCTCTTTTATATAGATTACATAAACAGAATATTTGTTAGTTTTGAATTAGATAATTTAAAAGTACACACTTAAATGATTATAAAGATATATTGCTCATGCCTGTGTGAATAATATTCACTGAGTTTTGTTTAAGTTTAGAGACGTGCTCCAGAAAAAAGTTCACGGAGACGGAGAGGCAGAACGCACACCCTGTTTATTTTCTTTATTTTACAAAAGTACAATGTTCGATTGTAAGTGGACCCATAAAAAAGTAGACATTTAGCAGTTAATTTTTTCATATTTCTTAAGTGTGTATGACAAAAAAGTATTTTTTATTTGAGTATTTTAAGTCTATTTTGCTGCTATGTGAAAAAATCGCGCAAATCGCGCCGGCGTGATTTCAGACCCCAGAGGGTTAAGCGACGAGAATACTTTTTGTGTGGTCCCTTAGAAGCCTATGGAGGATGCCTGTGTGAATAATATTCACTGAGTTTTGTTTAAGTTTAGAGACGTGCTCCAGAAAAAAAGTTCACGGAGACGGAGAGGCAGAACGCACACCCTGTTTATTTTATTATTTTACAAAAGTACAATGTTTTATTTCGATTGAAAGTGGACCCATAAAAAAGTAGACATTTAACAGTTCATTTATTCATATTTCTTAAGTGTGTATGACAAAAAAAATATTATTTTGTTTAGTATTTTAAGTCTATTTTGCTATGTGAAAAAAATCGCGCAAATCGCGCCGGAGTGATTTCAGACCCCAGAGGGTTAAGCGACGAGAATACTTTTTGTGCAGTCCCTTAGAAGCCTATGGAGGACTGATCCAGCTCTCAGATTTAATAAAAAATATCTTAATTCGTGTTCCGAAGATGAATGAAAGTCTTACGGGGTTGGAACAACATGAGGGTGAGTAATTACTGACAGAATTTTCATTTTTGGGTGAACTATCCCTTTAAGTAGTGTAATATGAACTGTACTGTCAGCTCATCATTATTGAAAAATAGATTACGTGTGGGTCAAATGACTGTTCTTAATCATAACTTAAATCAGCCCGTACACATTGTACAAGTTCTGATATTGATATCTCAAGACTGTCAAGGTTTTTTTTTTTTTTGCTAATCAGCAAAGGGTGGTCACCAAAACAACATTATTAAACTACATACAACAAATAATAAACTACATAGCTGAAGAGATATTTTAAAAACTGTAAGGAAACTAATTTTACTAAACCATTCTAAGATCTTGTAGAAATAGATCGAAAAATAACCTGATATTTATTTTTTCTGACGACGGGAGGTTTCATGCTACAACCTCGTCCACTGTCAACTCTAAGTGTTTTATATGGAATGGCACACAGAAAAGGTTCCTATTACCTGTAAAATTTCACTGAAATATGTGTACTGAATTATGACTCTTGTCTATATAAAGATACATGTGTTTATAGCAAATAGTAAGAATGAAAGAAAATAACAATTCAGCAACATAATATATTCATGCCATGATGCATGCTAGGAAGCATGGATGAGTCGTGTTTATATAAACCACACTGCAGAGAGAATGTCCCACTCTGTTCACAAACCTCAGTATCTGCAGCTGACAGTTTGGCGTCCTCTTCAGTCCATTAGAGAGCAGTTTAATTCCTGAATCCTGCAGGTCATTGTTGCTCAGGTCCAACTCTCTCAGGACAGAGTTTGAGGATTGTAGAGCTGATGACAAACTCTCACAACATTGAGCAGTCAGATTACAGCCTGAAAGACTGGAACAAAGTAAATCAATTCTTAACCTTACTCTACAACTTTTTTCAAATTATTACATTTCAAAATTCATTATGACTCATTATGAACATCTTAGATTTGTATTCCTCTCAGAGAGCATAATGCTGCTCTGCAGAAGTATTTTCTTCATTGTAACACTCACAGTGCTTTTCTGCAGTTGATCACAGCTGGTATCAGTCTTTTTTTACCCTCATCTGATGTGTTGTATTTCTTGAGGTCCAGTTCTTCTAGCCCCTCCTCTGACATCTGAAGCATGTAGGCTATTGTTGAGCAGTACGCAGGAGAGAGTTTCTTCTCTAAATGTCTGTCTGATTTAACAAACTCCTGTATCTCTCTGAACAGAGTCTGATCTTTGACTTCCAGCAGACAGAGGAACAGATTGATGGATCTTTCAGTGGAGAGTCCATGTCCATCTTTGATCTTCTCTTTAATGTACTGTGTGGTTCTCATGATACTCTCTGAGGTGTTCTCTGTGTGTGTCAGTAGATCTTGTAAGAGTCTCTGATTGTACTCCAGTGAGAGGCCCAGCAGGAACCGCAGGAACAGATCCAGCTGTCCATTCTTACTCTCAAGGGCTTTATCAACTCCATTTTTTAGAAACCTATAAATAACATCAAAAAACTTAAGAATGTCAAAAAAATTTATCACATGGAGGTAAAACAGATAGAAAGCAGCGAGAAACTCCTGAAAGCTCAGATGAATAAAGCTATAGACTTTCTTCTGATGAATCACATATTCCTCCTTAAAGATCTCAGTGCAAATCCCAGAATACACTGAGGCGTCAGTAACGTCTATGCCGCTCTCAATCAGGTCCTCCTCATAGAACATCACATTTCCCTTCATCAGCTGTTTGAAAGCCACTTCAGCAAGTTTCACAATCATTTCTCTGTTGGACTGCAGGAGTTTCTCTGGATCTCTCTCTTCATACTTCTGATTCCATGTATTGATCTGAATCAGCAGGAAGTGGATGTACATTTCAGTCAGAGTTTGAGGGATTTCTGCACTCAGATCTTCTTTCAGGAGCTTTTGAAGCACAGTGGATGAGATCCAGCAGAAGACCGGTATGTGGCACATGATGTGGAGGCTTCTTGCTCTTCTAATGAATGAGATGATTCTGCTGGATTGATGCTGGTCACTGATTCTCTTCCCGAAATATTCCTCCATCTGAGGCTCATTGAATCCCTGAATTTCTGTCAGACGGTTGATGTATTTGAAGGGGATCTGATTGGCTGCTCCTGGTCTAGAGGTGATCCAGATGAGAGCAGATGGAAGCAGTTCTCCTTTCATGAGGCTTGACATCAACACACCCACTGATGAAGTCTCAGTCGCATCAGAAACTTTCTGAGCATCTGAAAACATCAGCGTGATTCTGTTTTCATCCAGACCATCAAGTATTAACACAACTTTATACTCCTCATAAATCTTTGAGTCCAGATCTTGAATTTCAGGATGAAAGTCCAGCAGAAGTCTGTGAAGACTGTACTGATGATCTTGGATCAAGTTCAGCTCTCGAAATGGAAGCACAAACATGAAATCTACATCCTGATTGGCTTTTCCCTCTGCCCAGTCCAGAATGAACTTCTGCACAGACACGGTTTTTCCAATTCCAGCGATGCCTTTAGTAAGAACAGTCTTGATTTGGTCTTTCTGCTCACATCCTGGTTCAGGCGAGGCTTTAAAGATGTCATTGCAGTAGATTGTAGTGTCTTGTGAGTGTTGTGTTCTGGCTGTTTTCTCCATCTGTAAAACCTCATGTTCTTCATTCACTCCTTCACTCTCTCCCCCTATGATGTAGAGCTGTGTGTAGATGATATTCAGGAGGGTTTGATTCTGGAGTTTGATTCCCTCAAATAATCTCTCATATTTTTTCTTCATGCTGGTTTTGTGCTGGTCTTTGACTCTCTGCAGGTGTCCAGGATCCAGTGTGTTTTTTTTCAGGACCGCTTTAGTTTTGTCATGGCTTATTTGAGTCTGATCAAGGGATGTAGAGGATGGCACGGATGTAATCAGATCATGTATCTCCCCCCTGCAAAAACATTTTTAAAGAGTAAAAAGACAAAGACTCCTGAATACCATCAGAAACTTATCAGTTACAAGATATCCCAGCTAACAAGTACGTTCTCACAACTTTGGCTAATGTTCTGGCAAGATTCTCTCAGTTATGAACAAACGTTCTTTCTGTAAAGTCAATAGAATGGGTGTTCAACGGTCTCAAAAGGTTAACACAAATATATTATTCATACATTGTCTGTAGAAGTTTTTTTTTAAAATGTCTTTATAATGTTGGGAGTAAATGTCTAGAACAACATTCTTGGAACATCCTTTAAACATTAGAATGACAACTACCCACATAGCAACATTTTGACATCCCAGATCCGCCCCACATTCTGCACATGTGGAAAGATGATTTGGCCCAAATGCAGCATGGAATGACGGCCCTTGAGTTGCTCACTCCTGTTTGCCAGATCTGGGCCCAGGGCTCCAGACTAACTTTTCCACTGGTTGCACTGGTGCTACCAACTTTCTCAGTTGGTCGCACCAACATATGATTTGGTCGCACTTTCTTTTCTTTTTTTTACGCTAAAGCATGATCTTTAGCACTCGCAGCTCAAACGGCAATGCACAACTAATAATGACTATTGGGACTGTCATATTACGTAACATTATTAAGAGAACAATATTGTAATAAAACATTGTGAATTATTTGGGTTTTGCTGAACCCACAACATGAGTCATTCTGAATGGCACGTATTAGTTCAAGTTCACTTGTGCATTCACGTCATTTTGTGCAGATATGATTTGTAATATTATGTTTACTTTATTTTGTCTGATTAATCTCATATAGGATGCGTTTCTTTGAGTTAAATAACACGCTAGCAACTTGCTCAAAGGTTATTCATTCAGCGCGCGCCACTCAAGCAGCAGTGCACGACTAATAATAACGATGATTAATTTGGGACTGTCATATTACATAACATGAGAACACTATTTTATTAAATCGTTGTGAATTCATTGGGTGTGTGACTTGTATTCGCTGAGTTTTGTTTACGTTTAGAGACGTGCTCCAGAAAAAAAGTTCACAGAGACGGAGAGGCAGAAAGCACACCCTGTTTATTTTCTTTAGTCTACAAAAGTACAATGTTTTATTTCGATTGGAAGTGGACCCATAAAAAAGTAGACATTTAACAGGTAATTTATTCATATTTCTTAAGTGTGTATGACAAAAAATGACGAAGTATTTTAAGTAGGGCTGTCAAATGATTAATCACGATTAATCACATCCAAAATAAAAGTTTTTTTTACATAATATATGTGGGTGCACTGTGTATAATTATTTTTTATATATATAAATACACACACATGCATGTATATTTAAGAAAAAATATTATTTATATATAAAATATTTATATTTATATATAATATAAATTATATATAAATCTATATACAGTATATACATGAAAATATTTCTTAAATATATACAAGTATGTGTGTGTATTTATATATATAAAATAATTATACACAGTGCACCCACATATATTATGTAAAAAAAACTTTTATTTTGGATGTGATTAATCGTGATTAATCATTTGACAGCCCTAATTTTAAGTCTATTTTACTTCTATGTGGAAAAAATCGCGCAAAACGCGCCGGCGCGTTTGCCGACTCCAGAGGGTTAAATGGCGAGTCACACAGTCATTGGGCAACTCAACTCCGCAGCCGAGCCGACCCCGGGATAAAATAGTCAGAATATAAACACTTATTATAGGTAGGGATGCGCGGTATACCGGTACTGCAAAAATACTGGTATATATTATATTTCAAACGGTACAATATCATCATTTTGTTCAATTTGGTATTTGATGCGCTGCTGTTTCGAAGGTCACCGCTAGGCGGCAGTGCGCGATCTAAACTGACGCGGGTCATGCGAAACCGGCAAACGGTGACAACAGAGGAACACGATGGATCACGATGGATCAAACGAAGCTCATTCGAATTTCTACACGCCCGAAATTAATAAATAGAGAGAGCAGTATGAGTGAAATAAGGCATTACTTTGCCTACAAAAGTCATGAGAAAAGTAAAGAAACAGATCTCAATGCACCACTCTGCAAACATCAAATCTGCCAAAGCACTTGACTTGTCAGTTGCTCATCTTGACTTGGTCAAAGAGTTCAGAGATCGACAGGTTAGTCCATCATTCAACTGATTTAATTTAGACTTTTATTGAACACTGAACAGCGCACATACATAAGAGCTTATCAATTATATGATACGGCGGTAAACACGAAAGCACACATCTGCTTGCATGACACGGTAGAACCAATTCAGTTTAGGTCTCATCATTGTTATACCTTAGTTCAAACAAACATATATTAATTGAATTTGAATGAATAAAGAATAAAAATGTGAATAATATTAATTTAAGTATTAGTGATAGTAAAATGAATGGCATAGTAGTGCCGCTGTGGCGCGCGCGCGAGAGAGAGAGAAAGAGAGAGAAAGAGAGAGAGGGAGAGAGAGAGAGAGAAATAGTAGTAATGTGAATATTGAATGTTGAATGTTACAATTAAGCTACATTTGTCAACATTCATTAGGTAACCTGACCTAACAGTATTATAGCATTTATTAATCTATATCAATCAATAATTAAATGACCTAAAAATTAAATATACTAATACATGTTTAGCATGTTAACATTACTTTATGCAATGAATGCAATAAACTAATATGAACCCAAACAGTAACCAAACCAAGATGAATAATGTGACTGTTGATGCATGACAGCTATGGTTTACATGTCATATCATTTCATTATTCTATTATTATTATTATTAGCCTATATGTGAATCTATTATTATAGATATTAACCTATTTTAATTGTATAATATCAGGGGGGGGGGGGGGGAATATTATTATAATATTATTAAATATAATATTTTTCAATGTGAAAAATATCACATTTTTTTTTACCTACTGTATGTTCCCTGACTGATTTTTTTTTTTGTAATGTACATTTTGATACCTTTTCTTTGCGCTTTTGGTAGTGGAGAGTTTCAAGCAGTGTTTTTTTAAGTGTTACTTAAAATTAGACTTTTTTTTTGTTTTTTTTTACCTGTGGTATCGATTTAGTATCGATACCGAGGTATTAGATTCTGGTATCGTACCGAAGCCAAAATTGTGGTATCGAGCCATCCCTAGGCGTACCGTAGTGATTCAGGATAAGTCAAAAACACGGTTTGGAAAATGGATTCATGATGTACTCGTTCATTTTGAACATAAGTTACGGACTGCAGCAGCTGCTGATATAACCGCGTTCTGTTGCGCATGCGTGAATTTAACTGAGTAGTACATGACCATGCACTCGCACAAATGCGACCACATAAAATTTTAACTCGCACATTCTCAAAAAATGGTCGCAGTCTGGAACCCTGGGGCCACAAGTAGGCCATACACAGAAAAAACTCCTGGTTTCTGGTTTATTTCTTTGCTCTTGGCTGACATTTGGCATTGCTATGCAGCAAAAACTCCAGTGTTAAATTAACTCTCCTGGGAGTTTATTTGGCTCCAGACTCAAGAGTGTTAAAGTGTTAAAATACGAGTGCTAAATTAACACTCAAGAGTGTTAAAGTTAATGAGCTAATTAAGTGATTAATTGAGTGATGATTAACCATTATTGAAGACACCTGATGTTAACAAGCAGAATCACTGAAGGGGAAAATCACTATTTTTAAGTCACCATTATGAAGATCTGTGTTAGCTCTAGTTGGGCTCTTGACCATTACATTTATAACTTTAAATTTTGTTTGTCTGTTGAAACTGAGTGGTGAAAAGGTGATCTGATGGTGTTGGTTGTGTTTTAACATAATCATCATTTGACCTGAATCACTGAACTCATTTAGAGCCTAATCTCTGACTTAGATTTATATTGGTAATTGCAGTATCACTGTAATTCTACAGCAAAATATCCAGAATTTTCAATTTAATCCAATTAGATTAGATTCAATTAGATAGGTGGCACCCAGAATGCACTGCAACATGCTTTATTATTGTCACCATTGTTGAGATTCACAGGCTGATTATTGATGTCAGTGTGTCTAAATAAATAAAAAATTCAAAGAGTTTAAATCAGAACTACTAAGAAATATTTTGAATTATATTGAAAATGCTGATAATTGTTTGTTATAGAATCACAGTGTTGCTGTAATCAACAAGGTAAAGTGACAATGTCAAAATATAAACTGATCACCTTTTATCTTTGTTAATCTGGCAGTTGCAATTCAATTACAGCAGCCAAACAAAATCGAGTGTTAAGAGGTTAAGGGTCAATAGCCCAACTAAAGCAAACACCGATCACCATAATGGTGGCTTAAAATTTTTCTCTTTTGGTGATTCGGCTTGTTAACATCAATAATGGTCAATCGTCACTCAATTGTTCACTTAATTATCTCATTAACTTTAACACTCTTGAGTGTTAATTTAACACTCATATTTTAACACTTTAACACTCTTGAGTCTGGAGCCAAATAAAATCCCAGGAGAGTTAATTTAACACTGGAGTTTTTGCTGCATAGCAATGCCAAATGTCAGCCAAGAGCAAAGAAATAAACCAGAACTGGACCTTATCTGATCAACAAAACCTGTGTGTCATTTAAGGCTAAAAAGACTCCATATTTAATATACACAGGTTTTGTTGCTCAGATAAGGTCCAGTTCTGGTTTATTTCTTTGCTCTTGGCTGACATTTGGGATTGCTATGCAGCAAAAACTCCAGTTCTCCAGATTCGACAATCATGAAAACAAATCTCAGAGAACGGCGCAAAATGAACCTTTGGTCTAATTACACATTGGTACATAGTCAACCGTACTCTGAGATTTGTTTTCATGATTGTCAAATGTAAAGAGTTTTATCTCTAAAAACTGTTTAGCTTATAACGCTAGTTTATTGGGCATAGAGTATGAAAATAAAAATCGCTAGTTAATACCACTAACAAGGCTCAAAATAGCCCAACACGAACACGTTAGCATAATGAGGGTCCCTACCTGCAAACCGAAGCATTGAGAACTTAAGTTCTGTAAGTGTACAGTCGGTTTAATAAGAAGATATTTTATAAAGACAGTCCACTTCGCACTTTCCACTGTGGAAAACAGTCTCGATCAGTTGAATCATGAACGCAGAGCCGAGTGCGCTGAACTGTCTTGGAATCTCATATGGTCCGTTGTTCGGCTCGGCGTTCATGATTCGATTAGTCGAGACTGTTTTCCAAAGACGGCTCCTTCCTGTGTAAGCGCTTACAACGTTCTCAATGCTTCAGTTTCCAGGTAGGGACCCTCATTATGCTAACGTGTTAGTATTGGGCTATTTTGAGCCTTGTTAGTGGTATTAACTAGCGATTTTATTTTCATTACTCTATGCCCAATATACTAGCATTATAAGCTAAACAGTTTTTAGAGATAAAACTCTTTACATTCGACAATAATGAAAACAAATCTCAGAGAACGGTTGACTATGTACCAATGTGTAATTCGACCAAAGGTTCATTTTGCACCAGAGTTGTCCTTTAATAAGCCTGTTAAGGCGAGGCACTACAGGTGAATAGGGTAACTTTTTTAACTAGCAGATATCACCATGAAACTTTCCCAGTTGATTACCAAGATTAAGATGAGAAAAAAATGTATTACAAGTTTTCTGTAATTGAATGTTTAAATATGCAAATTAGGCATTCTCTAATTAAATATGCACTAATTTGCTTACATTTTAAAAGACGAAATCTGAGTATTGGATAAAGCCAGGTTCAAAATTATTTTTTCATTGTGTTCACATATTAGATGGGAAAAAATTACAGAGGGATTTATGGATATCTACTTTTGTTATCCTGTAAATCAGAATATACTGTCAATAGCCTTAAAAAAAATATTTTCGCCATGTTTTTTGGAATAAAATGTTATATAAATCAGGCTCATAATATATCATCATAATATATTTACAATTCCCTCTGTAAATGTCTTCAAAATATTACTATGTACAAGACTGGAAAGTTTGGTGTATATTGGTGCTACTGAAGTAGAGATTTCGAACTTGGAGTATGAGAGAAAAGTAATTTTGAGAAAACGGGCTTGGCATATCAGCCATTGAGGTTGCGTATTTAGAGTTAAATCCCCTCTTTTACTTTCATGATTGGTTGCTGATTAAAAGGAAATGACCATATTTGGATCCAACAGCATTGTACAGGAGAGAGAGAGCTTTCTAGCGGTGTGTGTGATGACGGGGTGCAGACAGAGATCACGGAGCAGCACGAGGATTTAAAACACCAACTTTTGATGAATTTATGAGAAATCTACAGACGCAAACAGACAAAGTGTAGTAAAATAAAGACCTAAATGTGTATTTCGGACTTTTTTTCAACAAGTCTGAAAGAAGACATGTTATTGAAGACAAATATCCCCAAATCTCAAAATTGCCCAGTGCCCAGTCTCGCCTTAACAAGCAGAATCACTGAAGGAAAGAAGAGAACAGAAAAAGAGACGAGCAGAAACACAAGAACTCCAACTGACTTCCAGCCATGGCCTAAGATGAAATCAAATGAAGAGAAAATACATTAAATCTCTCAAAATCTCAGCAGAGGAGGATTAAACAACTCCACAAACAGCATTACCAGCTTCACTTATTACTAACTAGACTGACTTTATTTCTGTCAGACGTCTGCAAAAGTTTTATTGAGAATTAACAGAGGATTAACTCCCACCCCCTCCCTTCTCGGCTCCTTCCAAAGCCACGCCCCCAAAACACATGAACGCGCGATGCCGACCGCACTCAGCTGGAGGACGCGTTTACCAGCGCAGAGCGGAGACGAGCAGTGCATGTAGTGACATCATGTCAGAATCACATGTAATAAAATACCTAACTTTATCATGATGAATATAAACAACTAACATGGCTGTTAGTACTCACTATCAAGCCAGCATATCGATACTGGTAAAGTTTAAAATATATTGAGTTTGATTCGGTAACAAACTAGTAACATAAGGCAAATTCAAAGCTAAAAGGTTGCATTGATACATGTTTTTCCCATTACCATCAGTTACACTGTGGTGAAGGGGAATTTTGTGTAAGATTCATAACATATATGGTCAGTGCTTAATTTGTAAAGTTGGAGGTCCCGGAGCGCAGAGGGGGGGTGGATCCGGCGACTCAAAACGGGGGTTGGAGGTAACGGAACAAATTTTTTTTACACTGCCTACATACACACACACAGCGTTGTTAAGGTTTAAAAAAAATAAAAAAAAATAAAACCGTAACAACGCTGTGTGTGTGTATCAGGGCAATGTTTATTTTAATTTCAGAACATGCACTGCATGGGTGCAAAATTTTTGCTTGTTTGGGATCTGACCAGCATATTTGGAAAAAGTTTGTTGTCTTTTTGAAAATTTTCCCCTGAGTGAAACAAGGCTAACAGCAATCTCAACCAGCACTACAAGCGCATGGCATGTGTCACTTGAAGTGCCTCCGCTCTCTCTCCCCCTTCTGTCTAAAGGGGGTCACACACCGGGCGAGAAGCGTCGCGTCTAGGACAACTTGAGGTATCAAACACCGGACGCGCACTTTCTCAGTTTAGGCCAGCAATAATGTTATGTTTAAGGACATTATGGAATTAAGATAATGTCTTTATTATGTTATGATTGTACTGTACAATTAAATACAATCGTTGCTAGTCTGCAGACTCTGAACACTTTACCTCAGAATGTCCGTTAACTGAATGAATTGAGAAAAAATCATGAAAATCTGATAACATCGGCAATTTTCATTGAAGCAACTGATTTCTGTAAATGAATGTAAAACTAAATGTATATTGCAGCACAGGGTGAAGTCAGATAGTATATAAGATACATTAACGACGCCGAATGGCCCTGGTGATGTGTACACTCATAGAGAATAATGTGTTCGTGTGGTGTTGCGCTTCTCGTCCGGTGTGCGACCCACTTTACCCTGAAAGTTCACCTCAAAAACGCATCGAAACTGCAAACACAAGATTTTTGTGAAACTTCAATGGGGAATAAAGACTAACAAGATTGAACAGTACAAAAACAGTATTTTTTTTCCTTTAGGCGACTAATTTTCCATAGTGACAGAAGGTGCTGGAGATCCAATAAAAAAGGTTTCGGATTCAACGTCAGAGGTGCTGGAACATGTTCCGGCGTGTTCCGGCTCAAATTAAGCCCTGCATAACATATACAGTGTTTTGCATGTAAGACCTCCACGATGAAAGCACTGTTGGCATCACTTTTCAGCCCCTTGCAAATATAGGAGCTGAAAAGCAAATATATAATGACACAGACAGATATCAACAATCAGCACATGAATCTTAACAATGGTGTCAATCAAAAGTACCTTGCTGCATTGCATGTTGGGTACCAGCATAGTACAAAACTCCCAGCATGCATTGCAACATGAATAAATTATGCAGCTGGATTGTCCTATTATTTTGTTTAATTCTAGATACTTTTAATTTTTGCTGTTGGTTTTGTTGTGACATTTAGTAGCTTTTTAGTGATGTTCTGAATTGATCTGTTTATCTGAATACTTTTGATTGTTACCATTGTTGAGATTCATGTGCTCATTGTTGATAATTGTGTGTGTAATCATACATTAGCTTTTCGTGCTCACGTTTGTTAAATCTTCTAACTGATTGCTGGATCTCATGATACAGTAACACAGGGTTTATGGTGTGAATATATTAATGGTACAAGACAATCTGTCGATTCAAACATCAGCAAATCAGTCTATTTCATAATGATTATAAAACAATCAACAGATAACCATCATCACCTGTTCTCGTTTCACTTTAGCTTTCTTAGCTGATGAAAATGTGTTTGACAAACACACTGTTACAACAGCAAAAAAAAAACACATAATAAGTGTTCAGAGCCCAACTAATGGACACACTAATCACAGTTATGGTGACAGATGAAAACAGAGTTAAACCCCTGTTAATTCTCAACAAAAAACTTTTGTAGATTTCTGATATAAATAAAGTCAGTCTGGTTAGTAATAAGTGAAGCTGGTAATGCTGTCTGTGGAGTTGTTTAATCCTCCTCTGCTGAGATCTTCACAGATTTAATGTTTTCTTTTATCTTCAGTTGATTTCATCTAAAGCCCTATTCGCACGGGATAAGTATTACCTGGTGACCTCTAGTAATTTGTAATAATTTCGGAGGTTGTCTGTGATCTTAATCCCGTGCGAATCGGCCATGTCTGTAATTTGTAAAGTAAAAATTCCCCCGCAAATGACCTACCATATTTTGCCGAACACAGAGGTCCTGTGATATAAGTCCCGTGCAAATCGGCATCTCTGTGATTTGGCGGGATCATATATAATTTTTTTAAGGTTTTTGTTTCCTGCGCACCTTTTTATCCATCTTTCGCGAAGAATGGAGGCTGCGTTGGAGTGTTTTGAAAAAGAAAGCTGAAAATCATCAGAAGAGCAAAAACAAAAAGAATGATTAGATGGAGATGAATGACATGGCAGCACCTGGTAAGGAACATTCTTCTGTTTATGATATGTCATACAGCTAGACCTATATAACGGCAAGACATTTCCAAGCAATAGCCTATTGACGTCATATCCAGGAGAAAAGTCAGCACAACGAAATTCAGATGTGGGGGGGTCATTTCTAAATCACACATGGTCCCCAGATAGTACTAATCCCGTACGAACAGGGCTTAAGACTGTGTCTGGAAGTCAGTTGTAGTTCTTGTGATTCTGCTCGTCTCCTTTTCTGTTCTCTTCTTTTCTTTAGGGATTCTGCTTGTTAACAGGCTTATTAAGGCTAAGATGACTCCACATTTAATATACACAGATTTTGTGGCTCACATAAGGTCCAGTTCTGGTTTATTTCTTTACTCTTGGCTGACATTCGGCATTGCTATGCAGAGGTGTAAAGAGCGGGTTCTCAGACATTCTCAGTGTATGAGAATGGTGTGATGTCAGTGTGATCATCACATGATCTCACGTGTTGACTGGGATAGGTTCTGAAAAGTGATTTTCGCCTAGGCCTAGAAACAGTCCTGTGATTGTGAAAATGTTTTAGGAAAATATATAATTTTTTCCGCTTTGTGAGGGTACTACAAGTCGGCACTCATCCCTCACTGAAGGCAGGCTTCTGGAATGCATTGTATGGCACTCTGGAAAAAAGCATCTGTCAACGCTAAAATTGGGCAGTGTCTTACCTGAGGTCAAAGGTCCCGGTTACATCACTGGATGCAGAGGGTTTATTGCTTATGTATTCATCGCTTATAGACACACATGATCCAGAAGATGCCGATCTCATTTTAGAGGCAGTGCCCTCATCTTCTCTCTTTTCACTGTGACTCATTTTCGAGGCAGTGCCTCTCTTAAAAACAGAGATTGATGGCAAACCTAAAGTAGAAACACAAAGTTTAAAAACAGTAAAATAAAGAAATTAAATTTACATCTACATAAACATAAAAGATGTATATAAAAACTGTAAGGACTGTAGAACTGTTGTTCCCTATCGATACAATTCACTCGTTTTGCGTCATAAAGATGGTTTGGGGAAAACTCCCTTTTCTCCGATTGAATCTCGCAGTGAAACTGCATGAATGGGCGCCACCTATATAAGCTGGCCATCTCGCTATATGATTCGATATAAAATAAATATAAAATATGATATAATATAAAAGTTTGTGTTTACTACACTGTAAAACCTAACAGTACTATTTACTCAATTAAATTTAATTCACTGCACTCAAATAATACCAAAACTTGAAGTGACTTGAATGACTGAAACATAACTCAAACTGTATGAGTTATAGAACATTTCTAGATCCCAGAATGATAATTGAATAATAATTGTATAGGTAAGTTAATTAATCATCAATTAAGTGATGATTGATCATTAGTGATGAATACCTGCTGTTAACAAGCAGAATCACTGAAGGAAAGAGAAATAAGAAATACAAGGTTTAACGTCACCATGATGGAGATCAGCATTTGCTTTAGTTGGGCTCTTGACGTTTGAGTACAAGTTTTTCTATGTCTGTTGTAACTGAGTGTTTATGGAACATTTGTTATGGCACAAAATTCAAGGAAAAGAATGTTCGGGTGATGATGATCATGGTTTGATGATGCCAGTCATCACTTAATGACTTGATTCACTGATTTTCACTGAATGACTTGATTCACTGAGTCTGAATCTCTGATTATATTATTAATTGTATTCAAAACTAAGATTCTACAAAATAAGAACCTGCTAAGTTCTGACTATCAGATAGTATGAAGGATTTTGCAGGAAATGTAATTAATTACCAAAACTAACACAGATATCAAGAATCAGCATATGAATCTCAACAATGGTGACCATTAAAAACGATTCATACTGCAATGCATGCTGGGTACTACCATAATACAAAACTTATCCATGGTTTCCAGCATGCATTGCACCATGAATCGTTTTTAAAGGTCACCATTGTTGAGATTCATATGCAGATTCTTGATGTCTGTATAAGTCAGCATGATACCATAGAGGTTTTTAAAATCTGATTGTAACAACAATGGGCCTTACAGCAGAAACACAGTTCTTTTATAATGAATAATAAAAGTTATATATCACCTGTTTAATCAGAGATTATTCTCTAGAAAAGATCAGAGAATCAAGACACCAAACGATGATTCATCATTCCATAAATCATCATCAAAACACAACCACATGCTCATATTTTCTTTTGGTTTTTGTGCCATAACAAATGTTTAATAACCACTCAGTTACAGAAGCCAGAGGAAAAATTGGTGTTGTAAAGTCCAAGGGTCAAGAGTCCACCTAAAGCAAACACTGACCACTATCATGGTGTCTTTAAATGAAACAATAAATCATCTTCATCTAAACCTCTGTTCATTCACAATAACAACGTCTGTAGACGCATGATACAACTCAAACTGGTTAGTAATAAGTGAAGCTGGTAATGCTGTTTGTGGAGTTGATCAATCCTCCTCTGTTGAGATCTTGAGAGATTTAAACATATTTTATCTTCAGTTGATTTCATCGAATGTTGTTGGAAGTCAGTTGTAGTTCTTGTGTTTCTTTTCCTTCAGTGATTCTGCATGTTAACAGCAGGTGGTCATCACTAATGCTCAACAATCACTTAATCACTTAATTAATCACTTAATTTCTTGACTGCAATATCTACTTTTAGTGAACTCAACTGAAATAAGTTCAGAGTACTCATAACTATTGTTTTTATAAACTTGATCTGTTTCCTCAAATGTAATGAGTTAGCTTAACTCATTGGATTTGACTGTGTGAAAACTCATTGGATTTGACTTTGAGCTAGCAGAAACTACAAGTGCTCTGAGTTCATTTAAAGTTGATCATTTCACTGATTTTACTCAGTAAAGTGAAGTTTCAGCTATATACAGTATTAAATGCAGTGTAAAGTTTAATTGTGTATTAAGAAATATTATTGTTTTAGTGAACTCAATTAAAATAAGTTTACTCAAAGCAGAGTACTCATAACTATTCATTTTTATAAACTTTCTTGAGGTAATCGGTTTCCTCAAATGAAATGAGTTAGCTTAACTTGTTGGGTTTTACAGGGATGGGTACCGAAACCGGGCCCTGGGGGTGAATTTTGAAAGGCCGCTGTATCGATAAGTTTGGACGTTATCGGTTTTGCTGTCAGTACTGGAGAAATTAAGAAAATATACGTACAATTTATTATTGCTATAAAGACGTTATATTGCAAATGTTAACTCGTCAGCCATTTATATAATAGTATTAAACCATTTGTCTGTGATGCATCTTTGCTATTCGCAGTCCAGAGAGACAGAGAGAGAGATCTCTAAGGTTAGGGACAGGTGTGGTGGTATGGGTAGGTATAAGGGTGGGTTAAGGTGTAAGGCAGTGGTCACCAACCTCGGTCCTGGAGGGCCGGTGTCCTGCAGAGTTTAGCTCCAACCAGGTCCAACCCACCTGCCTGACAGTTTCTATAATGCCTAGTGAGACCTTGATTAGCTGGTTCAGGTGTGTTTAATTGGGGTTGGAGCTAAACTCTGCAGGACACCGGCCCTCCAGGACCGAGGTTGGTGACCCATGGTGTAAGGGAAGGGTCAACTGTGTAATTACAAATGTAATTACATAAATTAATTACAGCTGTAATTACATGCAGTTATTTTCAAAATATAAGTACAATGTAAAAGCATGTATGTACACAATACATCCATTGTATGAAATTATTAATTTCAATGTAAGTACATACTACTTAAAGCCACTTATTATAAAGTGGTACCAAATCTTCTAACTGATTGTTGTAATACTGCTGGACCTCATGCTGCAGTAACACAGGGTTTGTGATGTGAACATGTTAATGGAACAACACAATGGTTAGATTGAAAAGACATCAGTGAATCAGTCTATTTCATTGTGATTATAAAACCAACAGGTAATCATCATCACCTGATCATGTTTTACTTTAGCTTTCTTTGCTGCTGCAAATGTGTTTGACAAGCACACTATCATAGCAGCCAAAAAAGAAAACAGATATGATTAGAGTTAAGAGCCCAACTAATGGAAACACTAATTACTGTTATGGAGACTTCCAATGAACCAGAGTTAAACCTCTGTTAATTCTCAATAAAAAAAAAGTTTGAAGACGTTTGACAGAAATAAAGTCAGTCTGGTTAGTAATAAGTGAAGCTGGTAATGCTGTTTGTGGAGTTGTTTAATCCTCCTCTGCTGAGATCTTAACAGATTTAATGTTTTCTTTTCTCTTCAGTTGATTTTATCTAAGACTGTGTCTGAAGTCACTTGTAGTTCGTGTGTTTCTGCTCGTCTCTTTTTCTGTTCTCTTCAGAGGTGTAAAGTCCAGGTTCAGAAAATAAAAGTCCAATCACATGGATTTGATAATTAGCAGTTTTTCAGCCAGGAGATAGAAATCAGCTGACTGAGTTCATGATTGGAATAAACATATGGCAGGACTTCTACTTTCTGACCCCTGGACTATACACCTCTGAATGTTAGGGTGAATGAGTGAATGAAAGGCTGATTCTTGAAAAAATCACCTTTATTTATATAGTGCTTTTTACAATACAGATTGTATCATCGTCCATCTTAAGGCAGATCAATAATATTATTGAATATTAAATGTCTCAAACTAAGCAAGCCAAAATCCAAGGCAACAGGCAACCAAAACTCCATCAGGAGACAGAATGGAGAAAAAAACCTTGGGAGAAACCAGGCTCAGTTGGGGGCCAGTTCTCCTCTGGCCAACGAACGAACAGTGTGTGATTATGATTCAGGCAGCATTACAGGTCAGATTGGATCAGAACATTTAGAGTATTTATCCAGTTCCATCTGGTTGTAAGTCAAAGTTATCACGCTGGTATGGAGACGAGTTTGTTGAGGATCAGCTCACTTAGCAGATGTGCTGTTTTGTGTACAAATTTGGTTCACTTGCAAAAAGCCCAGTCAAAACTTTGAGGCCCTATCATACACCTGGCGCAATGCAGCGCCAAGCGCAACAAAAGTGTGTTTTGCTAGTTTCAGCCTGACGCAGTTATCATTTTCACGTTCTTTGTTTAAATAGCAAATGTATTTGCACCCGTCTGTGTGCCCATATGATCATTTAAACTTTATATAAAAAAATATTGACGTGTTCGTAAAAGAACACATGATGGGATGCGACAGGCATTGCAATTATTCTAATAACTTTGTCGAAAGTTATGAGAAAAATTTGTGAATCTGCTGACTCTGCTCTTCAGGCTGCACATTTAAGGAGTGGAGGAGGAGCCAGGAGATAGAAATCAGCTGACTGAGTTCATGATTGGAATAAACATATGGCAGGACTTCTACAGGAGGAGGAGCCAACTGTGCAAAGAAGCGAAATTGAAAGATGGGACATTGACGGAGTAGACAAAGAGAGACATATATATTTAGAGAGATATTATTTCTAGTTTTTGGAAGAGTTTGAGTAGATTTTGAGAGTAGTTTAGGAGTAGATTTAGATTTTTTTGTAGAAGGAAAATTTAGAGTTTTTTGGAAAAAAAAACCAACAAAGAAAAACCACCTGATATTTGTTGTAAATAGCTGTATGTATAGCAGACCTGCCAACCCGTACGCATTTTGCGTAGCGGGTACGCATTTTGACCTCTAAGTACGCTGGTACGGTTTGTCACTCTAAACTACGCAAAAACCTGGTGACACGCCTCTGTTCACGCGCAGTCCTCAAATCAAGCAACCGTAAAAGAAGAAGAGTTCGACCAATCATAGCGCTGGGTTCATTCCCCACATAGCAAGCGCGGATGATTGACAGATGCGTAAGGCCTATCATGAAAAAGAGACTAAAAATCAACAGCAATAAAGGATCCCGCTCGATCCCCCTTCAGCTCCCGCGGCCGCCGTCTGACTGAGTTCAAGCGAGGACAGTAGGCTACAGTAGTCACAGTACTTCTAACTCCTGAAGGTAAACGCGCTGGGGTGGATGCTGGATGTGGAAAGTTTAAATATTGTATTGAGTTAATTATCTGGATTTGATAATCACACGGGACAGCAGTAATCGCAATCGCATGGATTATCTTAAAATACTCCCGTCAGAGGAACACATTCTGCCATACAAATTATAAAATGCTTAAGTAATGCTGAACAATAAATCTAAATAAAATTAAAATCGCTATGGCAGGCTTAGTGATTATGAAAGTTCTGTGATTTGTGGATTAACGTTAATTTAACAGTTACTGATAAGCGCGTGTCTGGAGAAACAGGCGTTTATTTATCATTCTCAGTGTTGCGAAATGTAGCCTGCATGTGTTACGTTATTGTGTTAATAATAATAACTAAAGTACCTAATTATGTTACATATTTATTCTGTATGAAAACTAGCACGTTAATTACTTAGTTATGGTTCAAAAAGTGCCGTTGTGTATCAGTTGCTGCGCGAGCTCTCTCTCACAGACACAGACCGCGCACGCAAAGAGAGAAGATTATTGTAAAATGACGGGTTAAGTTAATTTTGTTCTTTGTTGTGTCAGAAAGAATTTTGTATTATCCATCCGTGTTTTTAAAATTCGTTAAACGACGGACGTTTTACTGTTATCGTGCAATGTTCAAAATTGCAAAGAAAGCCCTTTTTCTGTAAGATATAGTATCATATTTAGATATTTGAATAATAAAATAAGTAGCCTATCTTAAATATACGTACAATTACAACGTACTTAAATGTACGTACCCCCAACCACCCCCACCCATCAACTTTCACGTGAACCCCCCCCCTTTTGTATGGTATATTTGCACTATTTAGGAACTCAAGGAATAAAAGCCCTGTAATGTAGCTGTCTGTGTGATTGTACATGAAGTGTTTTGTAGAGTTTCTAAGCAAAAAGAAAGAAGAAAAAACGCATATTGCCACACCTGCTTTTTGCTGTGTGTAGTTTGATTTTATCTCAATTTGACCTTTTTTATGTTGTATTTGCACTATTTGGGAACCCTCATACTCTGGGAATGCAAGGCCTTAAAAATATAGCTCTCTGTATAATTGTGTGCATATACTGTTTTTAAAAGTGGCACAGCTAAAAAAAACTAAAAAAAAACTACACCCGCTTCTTTTTGTAAATCTTATTTGTTTGTATGTAGCTTGATTATATCTGAAGCGTACCTGTATATGTTGACATTTAGAATTTGTGTTTACATTTTAAACCTTTTAAAATGCTTCATTGATGTTTGTAATAATTTTGTAATAATCATAATTTTTCTATTCGAATTTTGTGTTTTTTTGGGTCTAGTATGTTGATACAGTACATCAAATTAAAAAGTAATCATATAAGTGATGTGCTGAAAAAAATTATACCAAACATTGGTATGGTAAACATTTGTTTATGTCGCCAAGACACCAAAGGATTAACCTCACACGTGCAAACACACAATGTGAAGATAATAAAATAATCATCATGCAATCAGCTGATCTCTTCTAGACTATCATGTGTGTTATTAATTTCACATAACTGATTATGGTAGGCTAATGTTTTTGAAGGCATACATTTAATAAGTAAATCTTTATAATATAAAAAGAGTAAAACACACACTCAAACCTCAAGAATCAGCGCGTAAATCTCAATAACGGTGACATGCTTCAGGCTGCAATGCATTCTGGGAGCCACTGATGAGTTTGTATGATGCACTCAGAATGCATTGCGGCATAAAACATGCCACCCTTAGTGAGATTCCCGCGCTGATTCTTGAGGTTTGTGTTTGTTTCAATGAAAGTTTTTAAACAGGTGCATAGACTTTGTTTTAAATACTCTAGATTTACTGATAAAAATGCTGCAGGATCTCATGCTGTAGAATCCATGAATTGCTATGCACATGATAAACTTAATCCAGTGATTAAACCCTTGCTGCAAGTAGCCAAAATGCTTGACCACATTTTCTCTTGCTATAACAAACACTAACATAAAATAGTCAAAGCCAAAAAGCCCAAGAAAGCAAACACTGACCACCACAATGGTGACCAAACCAAACTATTACTTTCAACTTTTAAGAGGTTTGGTCCTGTGTCTGCAGGGAAACTTCTCGCTATACCTTTATACGAATGTTACGGGATAATGTTCTATCAATGTTATCACTAAACAAGTTTAAAATGTTTTTTGAGAGTGTTATCCTACCTTTTAGGAGACCATTCTGGTAACAAAAAAAAATTAGCTACAGAAAACATAAGAACATAATGCAATGCTCTCAAACATTCATAGAACAATAAAATTGCTGGGATGAGCTCATATTGTGGTCATAGTATGAGCACACAGCCCACTAAGCAAAATTATGTTCAAAAGACGTCTGTTCAACGTCTTTGTCACAAAAGCGATACGCTGAAAAGACGTCCACCGAGGGGCCAGAATAAAAGTTTTTAATGTCTTTTTTTGACGTGTTCTGCACATTCAATATAGACGTTCATGGAACCTCCGTACAAGATTAAAAACTAAAAATCAAACTTGCTCAATTTCCACCTTCATATAAGTGCAATTTTGGCACTGACAGCATTAAAATGATCAGTTTTACAAGGTTGACGACTATAAATGCCAAATATAAACACAAAAATGAATTTCAATATTCTATACTCATATTGTGATGCCTTCATCATCTTCAACAAGGAGTTGATAACATTTGATCTCAGCTTGCCACAACAATTGTGTTTTACAAGCACAGTTGCAACAGCCAAATAAAAGCAAAATCAAGAAATACAGGGACCAAGATCCCAATTAAAGCAAACACTGATCATCACCACAATGGTGACTTCAAATGAAACCAATATCAACATCTAAACCTCTGTTAATTCTCAATAAGAATTTCTGTATCTGACTGAAATAGTCAAAGTATCTGTATGTTATGTCTGTGATTAAGAGCAACACAAGTGGCTCAGTGGGAAACACTGTCCGAGTCAGACAGTCTTTCCTTCAGATCTGGTTTCTCTCACGATCCACAGATGTGTGAATTACAGATGCTAAGTTTTTAACCTTGTACGGAGGTTCCATGAACGTTTATATCGGACGTGCAGAACACATAAAAAAGGCGTCATAAAAACTTTCATTCTGGCTCCTCAGTGGACGTCTTTTCAACATACGCTTTTGTGACAAAGACGTTGAAAAGATGCCTTTTGAACATAATTTTACTTAGTGGGAGTGGCTACGTTTACATGCACAAGTTTTGTTTCAATCGGACTGAATTCATCGCAATTGATTAATCTGAATGTAGTGTTTACATGAACGCTGTTTAGTTAGTGTTTACATGGGTTGATGTGTGCGTTTATGTCACATGCTTCAAATGAGGATATATTTTTTGACATGCGCTCACTGCACAAATATGCAGAGTGTCCCGCTGTTTGCGCATAATAACTCTTCTCCTACATTGGTTCTTTATTTGTTTTAAACAGCAGACTTAATATTTATCCATTTCTGATCATAATTTGGCAGAGGTGTATAGTCCAGGGGTCAGAAAGTAAAAGTCCTGCCATATGTTTATTCCACCCATGAACTCACACAACAAAAACTCCAGTGTTAAATGAACTCTCCTGGGCGTTTATTTGGCTCCAGACTCAAGAGTGTTAAAGTGTTAAAATGAGTGTTAAATTAAGGCCCTGTTTACACGAGATCGATTCCGGGTGAAAACCTAAAAATACTTTATCGAATGTGCCTTTCGTTTACACGGCGACGGCGTTTTTGGGCCTTAAAAATGCAAAAAAATGAAACCACCTTCCAGAGTGTAAATCTTAAAAACGCTCAACCGTCGCATTCCCGTGTAAAGGGTAAAAACGCAAATCTGCTCTCGTCGCCTACGCGTTTACATCACAGGCATTCACCAGTACAGGAAAATAACAACCAACATGTCGGATTATTTCCATACGTCGGACCTTCAAGTTGCCCTCGCAGCTCTGATAAACATACAAGAGTCTTTTCAGCAGTTGTACAAAATATTCTCAGATATTGGTGTTGTTGTGTGGCAGTGCTTCACATCGCCACCTAGCGCCTGGAGTGCACACTACATCGAATTTCACACACTTTTGCGTCACCATATGCACGCAGATTTCCCCTTCATAACGCTCGTCTAAACGCAGAATAAAAAGTGATAACGCAACGCCACTTTTGCGTTTTCTCTTCTGATCGTTTCCGTGTAAACATAGCCTCACACTCAAGAGTGTTAAAGTTAATGAGATAATTTAGTGATTGATTGAGTGATTAACCATTATTGAAGACACTTGATGTTAACAAGCAGAATCAACAAAGGATAAAAATCACATTTTATCACCATTATGGTGATTAGTGTTTGCTTCAGTTGGGCTCTTGATCCTTAAACTATTAATGTTAGATTTTGTTTGCCTGCTGTAATTGAGTTACAGAAAACTACCAGATGAACAACAAGAAAAGCTGACCAGGTGGTGATGGATATGTTTTGACATAATCATCATTTGACCTGAATCACTGCACTCTAGACACTGAAGTTATCTTTATGATTACAGCAGCCTGTGATTCTACATATTTTCAGTATTTTCAATATAATCCAAAATAGTTCTTAAAAGTTGTTTTGATCAAAAGACTTTGAAAAAATATTTTATTTAGCCACACTGACATCAATAATCAGCCTGTGATTCTCAACAATGGTTGTGTCATTTTTTAAAACAATTTGAGTCTGCGTGATCTTGCGTTATTTCTTTAACACTTCTCGTGTTTTGGTTGTGAAACGTAGTTTGCGGACCAGACAGAAGTTGTCGGCGATTCTTTCTTTTAGCCCTATTCGCGTGGGATAAGTATTACCTGGTGACCTCTAGTAATTTGTAATAATTGCGGGAGTTGTCTGTGATCTTAATCCCATGCGAATTGGCCATGTCTGTAAAAAATTCCCCCGCAAATGACCAACCATATTTTGCCGAACACCGAGGTCCTGTGGTAATATAAGTCCCGTGCGAATCGGCATCTCTGTGATTTGGCGGGATCGTATATAATTTTTTTAAGGTTTTTGTTTCATGTGCACCTTTTTATCCATCTTTCGCGAAGAATGGAGGCTGCGTTGGAGTGTTTTGATTGTATTTTGTTTGATGTGTCATATCGCTATAATCCAACTACACAATTTGCAGAAAGAGAAAGCTGAAAATCATCAGAAGAGCAAAAAAAAAAAGAATAATTAGATGGAGATGAATGACATGTATAGCAGCACCTGGTAAGGAACATTCTTCTGTTTATGATATGTCATACAGCTAGACCTATATAACGGCAAGACATTTCCAAATAATAGCCTATTGACGTCATATCCAGGAGATAAGTCAGCAAATTAGAGTAACATCACAGGCTTCGGTTATCCCGTGTGAATGCGCCACACGAAATTCAGATGTGGGGGTGGGGGGTCATTTCTAAATCACACGTGGTCCCCAGATAGTACTAATCCCGTGTGAATAGGGCTTTTGTAAAGTCATGCAGTGTGAAACCACCTGTCGCTGATCCATCGTTCAGTGTGAACACAGCAGCAACTGAATGTTACCCCAGATAGTCACACAGTGTGAAAAGAACAGTGACCCGACTACTTTGAAAATCGTGCAGTCTCGGCTTTAGATTAAATCAACTGAACATAACATTTTCAATAAAACATTAACATCTAAACCTCTGTTAATTGTCAAAAAGAACTTATCCTGTTATCTTGAGAGATTTATTGTGTTCTTTTATTTCCGGTTAATTTCAGCCTGTGTGGCTTTAACCCTCTGGGGACCAAAAACGCACCCGTGCGTTTTGCTCGTTTTTTTCCCACATAGCAGCAAAATAGACTTTACATACTCCGTCATTTTTTGTTATACACACTTAAGAAATATGAAAAAATTAACTGTTAAATGTCTACTTTTTTATGGGTCCACTTCCAATCGAAATAAAACATTGTACTTTTGTAAAATAAAGAAAATAAACAGGGTGTGCTTTCTGCCTCTCCGTCTCCGTGAACTTTTTTTCTAGAGCACGTCTCTAAACGTAAACAAAACTCAGCGAATACTGGTCACACAGGCATGATCAATATATCTTTATAATCATTTAAGTGTGTACTTTTAAACAGGGTTTCCCCAGGTTTGATCACCCCAAATTTAAGACTTTTTTAAGACCACTTTAATGAAAATTAAGACCTACATCGCACCCATTATGCAGCCGTAAAACACCAGATCAAATCCCAATAATGACTATTACTAACAAACGTTGTGTTTCACGCTCTTCATGTGAGACTCCAAACCGAGATTACCTAATGTAGTCAGCTTGAACATCTTCCGACACACACAGCATCGTGCTTCGACGTTGCTTCCCGGAACCTCCCTCACCCAATCTCTATACCTAGCATCTAAGAGACACTGTGTATAGGGATGGGTATCGTTAAGGTTTTAACGGTATTACTACTCTTACCGATACTGCTTATCAATCCGGTACTTTAACAGTATTCTTATCGGTTCTTTTTGTTATATTAAAAAAATATATTTAGAACATAATTAATATTGCTTTATATTTTGAAATGTAAAATAAATATTAATAGCAAAATAAAAAGCAATGCTTTAACAAAACAAATTAATCATGTATGTTATGCAGAAGGGTGCAGGGTTTTGTGTTTTATCTACAGAAGACATAGGACACCAAAAACAAAAGTACAAACGCATGGTCAAACAAACAAAGTATACAATAAAACGAATATACAAATTATATACCCAGTGCTTTAATTTCAGTAATGTCGACATTACTGTGCAGGTGAGTAATATTGGCTAAAAAGACATCTAATAAAGTAATCAAATGTAAAATAACACTGCATAGTTCATCATAGATAGATTAAAGCTTATAAAAGCCAAAATTATTCATTCAAGAGCTGCGACTGATTTTCTCTTTAGCTTTTGTTGTTTGATTCACATTAATGGAGCAATCGTCAGCACGTTTATTAGACTGCTGCCTCTTTAAGACCAATATAATAATATAATATAATAATATAATACTCCAGTCTTCAGTGTCACATGATCCTTCAAAAATCATTCTAATATGATGATTTGATGCTCAAGAAACATTTATGATTATTATCAGTGTTGATGAAAACAGTTTTTTACATTTTTATTTCATGATGCTATGATGAATAGAAACTAAAAAAGAACAGCATTTATCTGAAATCTAAAGCTTTTGTAACATTAAACTCTACCCTTCAAAAGTTTGGGGTCAGTAAGAATTTAAATTTTATTTTTGGGGGAAAGAAATGTAATAAATCAATACTTTTATTCATCAAGGATGAGTTAAACTGATCAAAAGTTACAGTAAAGACATTTATAATGTTAGAAAATATTCTATTTTAAATAAACGCTGTTCTTTTTAACTTTCTATTCATCAAAGAATTTTGAGAAAAAAAATTTACAGACCTGTTTTCAACACTGAAAATAATAATGAATGTTTTTTGAGCATCAAATCATCATATTAGAATGATTTCTGAAGGATCATGTGACACTGAAGACTGGAGTAATGATGATGAAAATTCAGCTTTGATCACAGGAATAAATTACACTTTACTGTATATTCATATAGAAAACAGCTGTTTTAAATTGTAATAATATTTCACAATATTGCTGGGGTTTTTTGTATTTTTTATCAAATAATTGCAGCCTTGGTGAGCAGAAGAGACTTCTTTTAAAAACATAAAAAATCTTACCGATCTAAAACTTTTGCACAGTACTGTATATATATATATATACACTCACCGGCCACTTTATTAGGTACACCTGTCCAACTGCTCCTTAACACTTAATTTCTAAGCAGCCAATCACATGGCGGCAACTCAGTGCATTTAGGCATGTAGACATGGTCAAGACAATCTCCTGCAGTTCAAACCGAGCATCAGTATGGGGAAGTAAGGTGATTTGAGTGACTTTGAATGTGGCATGATTGTTGGTGCCAGAAGGGCTGGTCTGAGTATTTCAGAAACTGCTAATCTACTGGGATTTTCACGCACAACCATCTCTAGGGTTTACAGAGAATGGTCCGAAAAAGAAAAAACATCCAGTGAGCGGCAGTTCTGTGGGCGGAAATGCCTTGTTGATGCCAGAGGTCAGAGGAGAATGGCCAGACTGGTTCGAGCTGATAGAAGGGCAACAGTGACTCAAATAACCACCCGTTACAACCAAGGTGGGCAGAAGAGCATCTCTGAACGCACAGTACGTCAAACTTTGAGGCAGATGGGCTACAGCAGCAGAAGACCACACCGGGTGCCACTCCTTTCAGCTAAGAACAGGAAACTGAGGCTATAATTTGCACAAGCTCATCGAAATTGGACAATAGAAGATTGGAAAAACGTTGCCTGGTCTGATGAGTCTCGATTTCTGCTGCGACATTCGGATGGTAGGGTCAGAATTTGGCGTCTACAACATGAAAGCATGGATCCATCCTGCCTTGTATCAACGGTTCAGGCTGGTGGTGGTGGTGTCATGGTGTGGGGAATATTTTCTTGGCACTCTTTGGGCCCCTTGGTACCAATTGAGCATCGTTGCAACGCCACAGCCTACCTGAGTATTGTTGCTGACCATGTCCAACCCTTTATGACCACAATGTACCCAACTTCTGATGGCTACTTTCAGCAGGATAATGCGCCATGTCATAAAGCTGGAATCATCTCAGACTGGTTTCTTGAACATGACAATGAGTTCGCTGTACTCAAATGGCCTCCACAGTCACCAGATCTCAATCCAATAGAGCATCTTTGGGATGTGGTGGAACGGGAGATTCGCATCATGGATGTGCAGCCGACAAATCTGCGGCAACTGTGTGATGCCATCATGTCAATATGGACCAAACTCCCTGAGGAATGCTTCCAGCACCTTGTTGAATCTATGCCACGAAGAATTGAGGCAGTTCTGAAGGCAAAAGGGGGTCCAACCCGTTACTAGCATGGGGTACCTAATAAAGTGGCCGGTGAGTGTATATATATATATATATATATATATATATATATATATATATATACATATATGTGTGTTTGTGTGTGTATAGCTTCTTTTGTCCTCGCATTCTTTGGTTCAGTGACATTCAGTGACACACCTGTGTGAAAGGCTAATTATGCGCTCATTATTATGCAAGCCTTTGTCTTCTCAGGTGAGAATCACGCCCACTCAGGTGAGAATCACGCCCACTCGCATATTGCCCTTCCACAGAAAAAGTGTCTTAAAAAAATTAAATCAATGTATTGTTTTGTGTGAATGATTAGGCAGGATGATTTTCAGATCATTTTGAAGCAAAAATTCTAGGCGACAACGTCCATTAGTCAAAAGTCTTGTGGACACATATTTAGTATGTGTTTTGTGGTCTTATATCAGCAACTTTCATTTGTATTTTTTTCAGTAACCACGCATAAACATTATTCTCTTAAAAATACAAACATGTTCATACATGTTGCTCACATATTATGGTAGCCCTGCTTGTGCTATATAGAGTGAATTTACACCTTTGCCATTAACATGTTTATAAATAACTGAAAAAAGCACAAATGTCAGGGCATGTCAAAACATCCCAAGGGCCCCAAAAACACCTTGGTCCCCAGAGGGTTAAGTCAGTTTCATTTTGAGAGAGTGCAATGATGTTGAACTAACATCACATTGTAACATTGATTCAATGCCATTACCATTGATTTATGGATACAATTATTTAAAAAAACGGCAACATTAATTGCGGGAGCAAAAGAGATGTTGATTCAATGCAGTTAACACATTAACATTGTTTTAATGGTTGCTATCTCTCTGGGACTCTAATAAAACACAACGGACCAGCTAATCAATGTCTTCAGGATTACTAGAGAGCTACAAATATTTTATTAAAAGTTATACGGCAAAACAACAAGATGACATTTTAAGCTCCTTATGTAGCCAAATCTGTGCTGGTTTGTATTGGTTGCCTTCAGTTTTCCCTTTTTTCAAACTTCAGCTAACGTAGTGATGTAATTGTGACATCAGGGCAAAAGGGAAAATTTTCAGCTAAAATTAGTAGCAAATGATTTTACATTGTTATGACTTTTGGATATAGTGATATTTAGACTGATCAAGACAGATTGATTATAATTGTGAACCGTGTTCACTCATGATTGACTCATGTTCATCAATTTACAGTGACCTCATTATATATATATATATAACAATACCATTGTTCAAAGTATGCGAAAGGAATAGGTGAACTATTCACTGCTTTGATGCATTAATGACGTTCTCCCCAGAATAGTCCAAACTGCTCATACATCGTAAGTGAATAAAGGCCATGACTGTCAAGATAGAGGTTAAAGGCGGGTGAATGAATAATGAAATAAATTTCAGTTGGGCCAATGTCAATATCGGTTGGTTACATTGGCCCAACCTATACAACAGAAATACAACGTTGGGCCAACGTTGGCATGGTCAGCTGCAATGGCCCAACCTATACGACAGAAATACAACGTATGGCCAACGTTGGCATGGTCAGCTGCAATGGCCCAACCTATACGACAGAAATACAACGTTGGGCCAATGTTGGCATGGTCAGCTGCAATGGCCCAACCTATACGACAGAAATACAACGTATGGCCAACGTTGGCATGGTCAGCTGCAATGATCACCATGCACTTCCCTCAAATATATGCATGCAGCATTTCATGTTTTACCGTTCTTCCCAGTAAACATGGGGAAAAGAGTATCTGGCTCCTTTTTTATGACGTTGTTTCTAAGCATACCATAAATGCATTTAATTAAATTATACAACTATTTTTCACAGACATCTTTAAGCTAGGGGTAAAAAGCAATTAACACTTACTAGGAGTAGGCTAGGCTTTAGCAAAAATAACTAATGACTAATAACTTAATGACTAATAATTTATTATTATTGTGACTGCAATTTGTTATATTAGGCTATGTGTGGGCATAGGCTATTGCACCTATGAATGGGTGATAGTAGATCTCCATAATTTGTTTTAAATTCATAATTTAATATTTATGAGATTTTTAAGTAATGTTCTAATTCTAGATGTTTATATTTGCAAATGCTGCATGCTTTTGACGTGGTTTAATCAATGGCCGTGCGCGTGAACTTTCGAGTCGCTTTCAAACACTGGAGTGGCGCAGAGTTGCGATGGAAACGGCGCGCGGGACGCGATATTTTTTTTCACAGGATGGTAGGGGAAGACTCATTAATATTCATTAGGGAACTCATCTCTGATTGGTCTTAACCCCAGTGACGGGTAGGTTTAGGGGCGGGGTTAGGGGGTAGGTCATTAGACCAATCAGGGATGAGTTCCCTAATGAATATTAATGAGTCTTCCCCTACCATCCTGTGAAAAAAAATATCGCGCGCGGGACCAGCCGGACCACTGCGACTGACAACAAGCAGAACAACTCACTCTCTCGCTGTTGTTTCCACTGCTTTCAGGTGAGATTAGTCTCTGAAATCACACGAATAATACACACAACTGTTCTTTACACTTCTCTTACTTGTAATTGACACGCTTCATATGTACTTTATAGACATGGTTTAGTGTCTTCGGAAAAAGTCTGTTAGCATCTCACCCGTTTTCAGAAGCTAACGAAGTTTTCAGAAGTTTCAGGTAAGCTAACGTTAACTCGGTTGAGCTTTTGTTTATGAAAGTTTGGGCTTTTAATCACCTCTTATGTGTAGATGAGAGTTTTTGTAAAGGTTTTACTTGGAAGTGAGATAATTTATTTAACATAAACGTTATGTAGGCCTATTGTTAATCGGTGACGTCACTTAATAACATCTGCTGCTCAACGGTAAGTTAAACAAATATTGATAAAAATGTTCTGTGATTTCAGCAGCAGCAAAATATCCCCTCTAAAACAGAGGGGAAGCTCCAAGGCTTCAACATTTCTGCAGAAAGCTGCTGCCAGAGATGCAGGAAACACAGCTGAACCGAGGAAGCTCATTAAATAACTTCATATCCATTTTGTCACAATATTTTTCACCTATATCACCATGCATCTGTCATTTTCTTGTTTGTTTTTTTTTTCTCTCAAATTTTTAGTTTATTTTAAGAAGGTTTTGACATCCACAGGTAAGTGACACTGTATGAGCAATATTAAATGATTAAGCAAACCTAAAAACAAATTCTGTTATCCTAATTAAGAAATTATTTTCTGTATATTCTTTATATTCTTTTTCTTTCCTTATAATAAACCTGGCATTGTATAATAATATTGTTGGCTCTGTGACAAATGGTTTGTTGTGTTCCTAGATCCTTCAATGTTGATGCCCTGCACCGTAGCAGAGTTTTTGTCCTGATCATCATCTCTAAGAAGCTATGAACCATTTGACTAGTAAGTAAAACTTAAAACATACACTAATTGTGTTGGTACAAATGTTCACCAAGACAGCATTAAAAACAATAATATTGTGAAATAATATAATAATATTGCTAGCAAAAAGTTGTCAAAAGGTGATGTTTTAAAAAACATTCAAACATTCAGAACTTAGACATAACTTTGAAATAGCAAAAGAGGAAACAACCCCTTACAGTCTCACATAATGTGTCATTGAATGAAATACAATGCAAGTCAATGAAAGAATGCCAATTAATCCAATAATCATACAGAACTCTACAAAATACACCTCAGATATGATCTGTCTGTTAACCCTTTCTCTGTTTAATTTTCTTTAATTTCATGCTGACAGATGCAGCGAAATAACAAGGAGCAAAAGTGTTGGAAGCCGAGGAAAAAATAAAAACCTGGCTGAAGTATAGTGGAGACCGGAATGGAGGAAGAAAAAAAGAGCAACAGAAAAAGGTACACAAGCCCTTTTTAAGGCTGATCAAATATGTTATTAATTATTATATATATATATATTAATATATAAATAAATATAATTAATATTTTGATAATTACTTTTTCTTTTTTTTTAACACAGAAAAGCAGATGCCTCCCCCCTCAAGCAGATTCCAGCAGCTGCGGAAGTGAATGTAAGTGTCTTCCAATTATTGTTTTTTCTTCCTCTAACCCCACCACTAAACAGAGGTGTACTTCATCTTTACTAGGCATACACTGCATTAAGATGTATAATAAATTTGCTACCCCAACATGATGAAAAATTCTTGCTGGCGGGAAGTAAATACTACTTTTCCACCATAAAACTATACACTCTTCTTTCAGTTACACAATATTTAGCTTAGGTCTCAAATAGTGCTGCACGATTAATCATATCGCAATCGTAATCGCAATGTCAAGCCTATGCGATTACATGACGCAAAATGCCACGATTTTATATGAAATAAACAAATTAGGGCTATTAACGCACCATCTGTTATTTTTCGTCATCCTTTGGCTAGTGTAACATGATCCCGCTCTTATTCGTGCGAAAACCATTCTTGCACGAGCACGACTAGTCAAAAGAGAGTGACACTCACTGACTGTGACACACAGAAAGACGCGCGCGGCCAGTCATACATGCGCATGCACAGACCGCGCGCCAGAATAAATACAGTTCTCTTTCGCGCTTGAACGAACAATAAAAACACACAATTATGCCAAAATATCGTTTTGTCGAGTATCTTCATAACATAAGAGCAGTCTTATGATGGACGTAAAGAGTTGTGAAAGAATGAGGCGCGTGTGAGATCGAGTAGTATGAAGCTGCAGACTCGGAGCCCTGCATCTACAGTCCCGCACCCAGAGTCCCGCATTCTCAGACCCCTCGTTTTTCGAGACAGCGCCTCCTATCAAATTGGATCGGATAAACATGTGAAGAACTTAAGCCGAAACGTGAGTATCGTCAATTTTATTTAGCGAATCCTCATTCGATTTCTTTTTTAATCAAACTAATTTATAGCTCATGATACACCAACATAGGAATAGTCCATTTAATATTTGTACAGATAGTTTGTAACAAAATTTGAGCCGTTAATGTATGTTTTTTCGCCTTTTTTCCCCGAAAATATTTTTGATAGCTCTAAGGTTAGCCTTTAACCTTGGACTTTTTGTTGACAAGCCATTGTAAAAATTTGATTAAAATTAGTTGACATTAAAGTAGACCAATTAAATACATTAAGTGTGTTAATATCAAAGAATGTCATCATTAATTATTTAATCAGATTTACCATTTGACCTTTTTTTAATTACCGGACCTTTTCTCCTAAAACTACAAATTGAATTAATTAATGCCGGAGTAATTATTTTACTTTATATAATTTATGTAGACTACTTAAATTAGTTCTTATAATCGTAAGTATTCAAATATATCAATATTAATTTAACTCTGATATTAAGTTGTTGCCAGCCATTTACAACTCATACAATTGCCTAATAATCAAATTTACTATGCCTTCACTATGTATTAATTAGTCTATGGTTAACATGTGAGCCAGAATGTGTCATTTGGCCTTTTTTGGGGGTTCCTTGTTTTAATTTGTACTATTGACTGAAATTTGACTGTATGGGCTCTGTGGGGTGGTCTTAAATTTTGAATTTGAGTTTGACTCTCTCTCTTTTTTTAAAGATGGATATAACAATTCAAAGAGAAAATTCACTTCCCGAAATTCAGAAATATAATAAATGCTGCAGTGATTTTTTACTGCCCATTCTGTGCCCCCATATATTTCCAACCCACACAGTTGTCCAAAGTTCAAAAACATCTTAAGGGACACTTCAACAGAGCAGTGCAATATGAAGGTAACATTTGCAAACATCTTCTTTTTTTTGCTTTTTTTTTTTTTTGCTTTTTGAAAGATCATAAGACTGTGTGTGACAGTGCAATCGTATGCTGTTGTATTCCAGGGTACACCATACATCGATGTGGTCGCCCCTGCATTTTTTAATGCAATTGAAGACGAAAAGTAAAGTCACTAACACAATTCTTCCTTTTTTCTTTGCTTTGTCCTGTTTACAGCAAGATGCTGTTTAGGTGATCCTTAAATAAAGTACAGAATTGTTTATTATTGGTGTTTTGTCTATTCTTATTTGAGTTTTGCTTCGCATTCAAAATATAAAAAAAAACTGGTTTTGTAATGTTAGCATGAAATAATGTTAATTAGACCATTAAAGGTTGAACTGAAAGAAAAATTGGAATTGGAATAAAAAAAACATTGTAGCAATTTAATATCACATAATATTTTTCAGAAGATAGTTCAATCTGTAATTGTATCTCTTCCATCAGTAATTTTCTTTCAATTACACCCATGCTCAAAAAATAACTACTGGGTAATATGTTAGTCAGAGAACACGGTGAGTTTTTTGGGCGCATGCATTAAGCAGGGAACACAAATATTTATTTGGATAACTTCAAATAAAACGAAACCGTAATATTGAATAAGGGTGTTATACGATCTTCCGAACAGCAGGAGGCGCTGTCTCGAAAAACGAGGGGTCTGAGAATGCGGGACTCTGGGTGCGGGGACTGTAGATGCAGGGCTCCGAGTCTGCAGCTTCATAATGTTGGTGAGATCCGCGTCTCTGTCAACAACAGCGGCTGCTCTTAAAGCGCCAGCATCCAATAATGCTCTGTCAGTAAAGTTAATCAAAGAACAAAGGGAACAGAGAAAATTACTCGACCGGTGATCTTGATTAAATAACTTTTGTAGCTTTAATAAGGATTAGGGCCTAGTCTATATATAATTTATGCAAACTGTTTGATAACTTTATACCTGTCAGACAGGAAGGGCACAGGTAAATATGACATTTATTATGGGTTTATGTGAGGATTGTTTGATGTTTACTTCAATTAAAAGCTGTTATATTTTTTGAAGCCTAAAATGTTTCAAAAAAATTGATAACATTCACTTGTAATGACAGAATCACTGTAACGTTGGATGGCTATAATTAATGTCATTTTTATCCAGACATCAATGGTTTATTGATCATTAAAGGTGTTATTAATCATTTAGTTGTTGTTGCTAGTTTGAGTGGAGAAATACACATTAATACATTGAAGTATCACTAATCTGTGTGTGCATTTTGCTTTAGAACCAAGTAAGTTGACTCATGAAACCATTTGTTTATTATATCGCAATCGCACATCGCAATCGCAATATTGACCTCAATAATCGCAATATGACATTTTCCCCAAATCGTGCAGCCCTAGTCTCAAACTAAAAAAACAACAGCATACACTAAATCACTGTAAATTAATGGTTAAAATCCATAATGTACCAGAAAAGAAAATTATGGTATTTTAATTTTAATTTGACATGTTGACTATGTCCTTTTCGCAAATGATCACATTCTGTTTTTCTGTTTGCTGGTTTTATATTTTACACAACACCCTAACTTTTTTTTCTGTTTTGGGTTGTGTAATTGAAATAGAATGACATATCTTAAATGTTCTAAAAAGTTGTTTGCATGTTTGTTGTTGTTTTACAGGAGTATATGCTGCTACTTATCCTCCGCTCCGTCTTCATCATCAGAGCCACGCACAATCTCTAATTCTAATGTTACCAATAAATTTCATTTTTATAACCAATCCAGTTTGTCTGTTTGGTGTCTTTTAATGCAATTCAACAATGAATAGGCCTTGTCACAATCTTAAAATTTGAGTGTAAGGTAGGTAAAGCCTATTTATTTATAAGTTTGCAGATTTAGTATTTATGAAGTTGTCAGATGGTTAAAATAGCCTATATTTTTTTTATTTGTTAAAAGGTCTGCTGGCCATCCAATAACATGGTTGGCCCAACGTTGGCCCAACGGACAAAATTACATTGGGCCAACGTCTGTTTGCTACCTGGGAAAATCTTTGGTGTTTCAGCCATTTTGGTCAGACATTTTCACATTAAACTGTTGACATAAAATGATCCTACTTTAAAACTTCATGTAAAGGAAAGCAGAAACAGAAGCTTATTTTATATACCTATATGGTTTCATGAAGAAAAAGTTCTAAACTTACCAGAAAATATGCTCCCTTTAAAATACCAGTGTTTACAAGTTTAAAGACTTCCTTATCTTCTCTTTTGCTTTCGATTCTAGGAACCTGTTTAAAGTGAGTCTTTGTCCTCCCTCTAGTGGCGCAAAGCGGGGCTACAGTGTCGCTCCGCCCCAATCTTACTCCGATTGGCTCGGTTTCTCTTTCATAGGCATACATGATAGAAAACGTGTAAGGAGTTGTCTTTGCACAGGCAATACAACACTAGCCTACATCCTGCAATGGCAAGAGAAATGAATTAATACTAATAAAATATTACTCCAGTAAAATAAATGCTAATGCTACACAAGTAAGACGGACCTAAAATAGATTAGAGCCTCCCCTTATGGAATTAATATATATTTCTATATATTTATGATCAATACATTATATGGTGTAAATATACTAATATATATATATATATATATATAAAATATTAATCCTTTAAAATGTAATTAGTTGAGTGTACTTAGAGAAATTTAGGACAATCGTTTTCCACATGTTTTCTATGATGTTTTACTCAAAGTTGTAAGTTGCTAATATAAAAACATACAAAAGTGTTGGTACAATGAGAGACTGTGCATTTATTCTAATTTATTAAACTACTAATTCTTTGTGCATGTCTGAAACTTAACTGAATAAATAATGAATAAGTAAAAAAAAAAAAAAGAAAAAAAAACACTACATTAGTTAGTAGGGTTATAGGAATAGAACATCTATTCTGGAATCGGATACTTAAGGCCAGGAATTGAAAATACCTACTTATTATAAAATTAACTTTTTAATTATGAAACAATTCTATTAGCACGAGAAGACACGAAAGAAGTAGAACCTTTAAGAAAAATTTGGATATTTTACCTTAATTTTAAGTTTTTGTTCGGCAGACTTTACTGTCAGTCATTGCCCTTTTTTTTAATAATAATTTTTCTTTACAATCTTTAACCGTTAATTTCCATTAATGGTAAATGTTTGGCACCCTATGCTGTCATGCATTTCACAGTTTTTTGGTAATTTTTTTTTTTACAGTGTAACAGTGTGTGATTATTTAACTAAATTCAAGGGTCAAGAGCCCAACTAAAGCAAACACTAATCTCCATCATGATGACCTCAAACAAAACATTTTAAATAACACATCAACATATAAACCTGTTAATTTTCAATAATAACTTTTGTAGATGTCAGTGGCGGAGCCAGGAATTTTTCATAGGGGTGGCCGGGCAGAGGCCAGCATTTACTCTGGGGTGGCACAAAAAAAACATAATTTTGCAAACAAACATTCGTCCAACCTTAAAATATTTTTTACAATATTATAGGTGCCCAAATCACAATGATGTATAATGTACAATATACCGTCCACAAAACTTTTCACAGCACGACTTTTTACATAGTAGGATGCCCTGTTACTTTATCTGCTACAGTAAAAGACCTGGGTGTTATATTAGACTGCAACCTGTCTTTTGAAAATCATATTTCATATGTTACAAAAACAGCCTTTTTCCACCTTAGAAACATTGCTAAGCTACGTAATCTATCAGTCTCTGATGCAGAAAAGTTAGTTCATGCATTCATGACCTCGAGACTAGATTACTGTAATGCTTTATTAGCTGGTTGTCCTGCATCTTCAATAAACAAGCTACAGTTAGTCCAAAATGCAGCCGCTAGAGTTCTTACTAGATCAAGAAAATATGATCATATAACACCGATTTTATCATCACTTCATTGGTTACCTATAAAGTTCCGTATTAATTACAAGGTATTGCTTCTGACTTATAAAGCTCTAAATGGTTCAGCTCCAGTCTATTTAACGGACCTTCTATCGCCCTACAATCCGTCGCGCTCTTTAAGATCACTAAACTCGAGGCTTCTGGTCATACCTAGGATATCCAGATCCACCAAAGGAGGGAGAGCATTTTCACATTTAGCTCCGAAGCTCTGGAATAGCCTTCCTGATATTGTTCGTTGCTCAGACTCGCTCTCCCAGTTTAAAACTAGACTAAAGACGCATCTATTTAGCCAGGCATTCATATACATTTTTTATCTTACAGTTACTGTAAATTCGGCCTCTAGTTCATAAACGCCAGAGGAGAACTGGCCCCCGACTGAGTCTGGGTTCTCCCAAGGTTTTTTTTTTCTCCATTAGGTCACTTGATGGAGTTTTTCGGTTCTTTGCCACTGTTGCCTTTGGCTTGCTCAGTTGGGGATATTCAAATCAATTAACCAATCATACCATTGATCAGCTCTACCAAACTTGGATGTCTTTTTTTTCCCAGTAATAAATAAACATTGTTAAGTTGTTTTGATTGATACTGTGAAGCAGCTTTGATACAATCTGTATTGTAAAAAAGCGCTATATAAATATATTTGACTTGACTTGACTTGACAATAGCTAGCCTACAATGACATTTTTATTAAAGTTCACCAATTAAACTGAGCGTCATAATTTTACTCAACTTCAAGTTATTTAATCAAATAAAACTTAGGAAATTCCCTTTGAAAACAGAATACATATTTCTCAATGCTGAAAAAAAAAAAATTTAAACAGGACCAGAAAATCATGTTCAAGTTCACTTTATTTATATACCACGTTTACAACAACCACAAGGCTGACCAAAGTGCTTTACAGAACAACCAAATAAATAATACAAAAATAATACCTGCATAACAACACATTAAAAACAAATAAAAGCAGCAAAGCTAAGAGCAACCTTAAAACTGTAGTAGCAAAGCTGTATCAGACTCAAATATAGAATGAAAAATAAACTGAATTGGCAAGACAGTAGCTATGTTTCCATCGACACGTTTTTATCCGAATTAAGTGATATCGAATTAAAAATGCCTTATGGAAACAGTAAAATTCGCTTGAATTTCATGAATATCGACTCAAATGAAATACGTTCGGTCTCATCGGATTTTATCTTGATCGATATACGGCTTATGTGATAAACGCTGATGGAAAGGTTATTTGCCGAATAAATAATGAATTGCGATTAAGTTTTAGGTCCTTTTATGGTTGCAACACGCCACAAAACACAGAAGAAGAAGTTTTCGCTCATTTCCGCCCAGTATTTCCGCTCTGTTTGCGCACACATGGCGGGTGTCAACAAAGACAGATGTAAGTGGACAAAGCAAAACAATGCTTCAACCAAAGGGTTTCCGTGAGATGTCTCTGAACCACGATCTCCCAGAACTGTTTGGAGCGCTGTCATTCCCACACCACAGGCATTTACGTGCATCTGCATCATCATAGCAGTGTTGATAGCGTCGTTGTTTTCTTATTATAGCTTGTTATTAACGTACATGGCTTGGTTGAATTCTAATGTAGAATGCGGTGTGTTATTTCTTGATAACAGACAGCTACTAAGTATAACACACCGTTGCCATGAAAAACAGCGTTGCCATGGACGCAGTTCAGAGACGGAACGGACTATTTTCTTTAGCGGAAGGAGTACAATCGTTTTTAAATCAATAAACTCCGTTTTAAATCAATATTTTGTGTCAAATTATTTATTTATTTGGTAGGTAACGTTAGCCATGTAATAAGCGGGATGTAGACAACCCCTTCAGGCTAACAACCGCCTCGCTATACATCATCCCTTGCATATGTCGCTATCAGCTGGCACGTAAGCACTAGGCTACAACTTGTGCAATATTGATCATTTGTTGGCAGATGCGCCATCCATTTTGTCTAGCAAAACTTTGTTCGCAAATGTTTGCTTGAATGTTGTGCGATTCAGTGCGAAAATGAATGGAAACACCTTAAAATGTCTCAAATCAATTCGATATACCAATTTGATCGCAAAACAGCATGTGACGTCATTACGCACAGGTTTTTATTCGCTTTAAAGCCGTTGGATGGAAACACACTTTCACCAGCTTAATTCGCATGAGTTTTTTTTACCGAACTTCAGATGATTCGATTGACAAGTGGATGGAAACATAGCTAGTATTAGACTCAAATATAAAAGTAAAAACCTATTTAACAAATAGCAATCAATATCTATAGAAAAAAATATATTATGTACATGGCAATTTTGTACTGAAGTGAATATTATTTCAAGTGCAAACTATGAAAATTCAGCAAACTTACAAGCTGTTTCCAAATTACATGACACTAGTTACACTGTCTGACATAAATACACCTGAGTAAAACATTTCAACTGTCTGACATAAATACACCTGAGTAAAACATTTCAACATTATCATGATAAAAACATAACAAATTTCCTTGAAATAAGATATATTGATTTAATATATAGATATATTTCAATTGGAAATTCCCTGGGATAACATGGAAATAGTTCTGAGCATCCAAGTCAAGTCAGCTAATATAAAGCTAACTGCCTCCTAAGTGTTTACACATTGATAAAACTTCACAAACACAAAGAGTTGAAAGGAACTAAAATAATAATTTATTTGATTTTTATAACTCGCCTGGATAGATATGTTTGTGTGCTCAAACACGAGTTGATCCAGGCACCAAAGCGAAGCTGCACCCCTCGACACAGTCCTCCACTTTTTACGAATGAAAACGCGCGCTACGGAAAATCTCGCGATAGCGCATTTGCCTCGCGACAGTTTAATCACTGTCACTTACTGTAAGTGACAGTGATTAAACTGTCGTGATAGTTTCGCATTCTGAACGTAATAGTTTTGCCATGATCGATCAAGGTCCTTTTGATCAATTTCTAAGGAAGTATTATTATTATTTATAATATATTGTAATTACGATAGGGGTGGCCAGTGGGGTGGCGCGATTATTTCCACGGCCGTGGCCACCATAGACATATAGACGCCCTATTGGCCACTGGAGCATACATCAACGGGCCGCCATTTTGCGGAGGGCAACATTCTCATTTCTCTCATAACAGTAGTTGAGAAAAATGCCTGCTTCATGTGCTGCTTGGGGCTGTACAAATCGCCGCACAATTGAAAGCAGGTCTCGGGGAATTACTTTTCACAAGTAAGACTGAACATTTGTTTCTGGTTGTATTTGGTCATTATATAATTAGTAATAGTAACGTTAGTTGGCCACCGGAGTTAGCCAGACTAAAATAACGTTAGCTTGCTTGCGGTGTCTCTTGTTAATTTTGCTGTGAAGACATGAGTTGACATGATTTATAGTATAGTTTTATCTTATATTATATTTTATATTATAAAATAAATTTCCTGAGAATCTAAATTTTTTCTTAAAACCGACTTTTATGACAAGTACTCGTTTCTTACGGTTGTGAATCTTACTGTAACGTTAGTTAGTTAACGTTAGTTAGTTAGTTAGATAGCTATCTAGCTCACTTTTCTCACACATTGAAGGTTTCCCAAAGACAAAGAGTTGAGTAGACAGTGGGAAGTAGCTATACGAAGGCAAGGTTTTTCCGCAAGCGATTTCTCTGTGCTATGCAGTGAGCACTTCAAGCCAGATCACTTTGACAGGACAGGCCAGACTGTCAGAATTAGGGATGGAGCTAAACCATCAGTCTTCAGTTTCCCGACTCATCTACAAAGAGTAGGTTTTTCATCACCAGATTATAATGATTTAATAGCTTGCCATTAAATGGTTATTTGTTTATATTTTTATTTCCTTTTTAGCCCGTTGCAATCAGGACTACACAAGCCTCAAAGAAAGCTGAGGAAAGCCTGTTAGTGGACTGTTCTCAGCATTTCCAAGAGACTGTGTCAAGGATGTACACGGAGATGAACCCAGACGCAGACAGTATACAATAACACAAGGTTTATTTGAACAAAGACGGGAAAGCAAAACCCACGAGGGGGCAAAACAGATGAACAAGGGATACTAGACTGACTAGACTAGACACGACACGGTAAAGACTAAACACGAAAACAAACAAAACTTCATATAACACTAACACTGACACTGACTAGAATTTTTAAGACAAGACTTCCAATAACAAGACTTTTCACAAGGTACTCACAAGTAACATTTGGCAATGAACCGACAAAAGACAGTGAAACACAAGGGGATCAAATAGGAGACTAATCAAGACATAACAGGTGAAACTGACTAGACACTGATGACGAGACGAGGATAACAAGGGGGCGGGGTTACAAGACGAGACAACACAAGCACATGACCAAAACACAAGACCATGTGCTTGCACACAGAACATGGGTCTGTCATGATCCAGCCGTAATACTAGAAAATCACGGACATGATGGCTGAATCATGACAGAATCCCCTCCTTAAGGAGCGGCTTCCAGACGCTCCCCAAGGAGACATCAAACATGGGACAAGACTGACTGAGAGATAGACAAGACCCAACAAAACATGACAAATAACAACAAGGGCATACAAGAATAAACAATGACAGGGTTGGGGTGGAACATCAAAAATAATAAACAAGGAAGGGGAGGCGACGGGACAACAAAGTCTTTGAGTGAGGGTCCAGGGGTCCTGGGACCACGGGGAGTGGGCTTAGGACGAGAGGTCCGAGCGGGCTTGGGAGGAGTGGTGTGAGGTGAGGGAAAAACAGTCCGGGGTTGAGCCATGACAGGGGAAACAAATGGAAGTCCGGGGACAGTGGGGACAGGGACAAATGGGGAAACAGTCGGGGATGCTGCAGCAACAGACTCAGACACAGGGGATACAGAGGAAACAGGACTCCTGACGGGGGACATGGCAGGCGACAGAGCAGGACTGGGTGCAGCGCTCACGGCCACTGGCGTGGGTGCTGCGCTCTCGGCGACTGGCGTGGGTGCTGCGCTCTCGGCGACTGTCACTGGGACTGAGGGCAAGACAGGACGGACAGGGACGTCAAGGATCTTGATGAGACGAGACAAGTATTCAGACAGCGTTCTTGCTGCAATGACAACCGGCATCTCTTGCTTGGATGAGAGTAAGACAGCCTCAGCAGCTGAATCGGCCGCATACCTCTCTGCAGCAGTCACGACTGTAGACCTGGGAATAGCCCTTACTGCTGCAGACTCTGGAGCCGCGCCCTCAGCGACCGATTCAGGAACGGTACCTTCGGCTGTAGCGGGCTCTGGGACAGCACCAGCAGCAACGGGCTCTGGGGCAGTGCATACAGTAGTGGGCTCTGGGACGGCGCCTGCATGAGCGGGCTCTGGGACGGCGCCTGCATGAGCGGGCTCTGGGACGGCGCCTGCATGAGCGGGCTCTGGGACGGCGCCTGCATGAGCGGGCTCTGGGACGGCGCCTGCATGAGCGGGCTCTGGGACGGCGCCTGCATGAGCGGGCTCTGGGACGGCGCCTGCATGAGCGGGCTCTGGGACGGCGCCTGCATGGGCGGGCTCTGGGACGGCGCCTGCATGGGCGGGCTCTGGGACGGCGCCTGAAGGGGCGGGCTCTGGGACGGCGCCTGAAGGGGCGGGCTCTGGGACGGCGCCTGAAGGGGCGGGCTCTGGGACGGCGCCTGAAGGGGCGGGCTCTGGGACGGCGCCTGAAGGAGCGGGCTCTGGGACGGCGCCTGAAGGAGGTTCAGGGCCAAGCAGAAACGAAGGACAGGAGGCTCCCTTCCTCCTCTTCTTCCTCCTAGGTCGCGGTGCAGATACCGTTGGTGGATTGGTGAGTGGTTGGGGAACCTCCACGGGGGCAGTTACTGGTGCAGGAAGGGCAGTCTCAGACAGTGTAGGCTCCGTAGCGGAGGACTCCGAAGCGGACTCCCACGAGACACGTCTTCCTCGTTTACCGCAGAGACTCGTGGGCAGAGATGACGTCTCAGGAACTGAAGCGGCGTGGGCCTGGTCCCCAAGTGTCACAACACCTATCATAAGACCCTCCGGGATCACGGCCAGCTTGACTGGTGGTGATGACAAGATGGGCCCTCGGGACTCTCTCCTCGATAAACAGTCCACCATCTCAGCGAACGAATGGCAAACCAGCTTCTCCCGTTCAGCCAGGGGTGGAGGAGAGTTGAGACCCGCAATGAGGTAACGGTTTAGGAGGATATCGGGCAGGAAAAACCTCCTCTCGTTGGCGACCCGGGCATACTCCCTCAGTGACAGCTCTCCCTGGGAGGGAATCAGGAGTTTGCCCCTCTTACAGTCAGCGACGGTCCTGTGCCACCAATCCTTAAGATCATCTTGATCATGCTTGACATAAGAGGACGTAATGTCTGCTGGGTTCGGATTTGGTCGGTTCATTCTGTCACGGATGTACACGGAGATGAACCCAGACGCAGACAGTATACAAAAACACAAGGTTTATTTGAACAAAGACGGGAAAACAAAACCCACGAGGGGGCAAAACAGATGAACAAGGGATACTAGACTGACTAGACTAGACACGACACGGTAAAGACTAAACACGAAAACAAACAAAACTTCATATAACACTAACACTAACACTGACACTGACACTGACACTGACTAGAATTTTCAAGACAAGACTTCCAATAACAAGACTTTTCACAAGGTACTCACAAGTAACATTTGGCAATGAACCGACAAAAGACAGTGAAACACAAGGGGATCAAATAGGAGACTAATCAAGACATAACAGGTGAAACTGACTAGACACTGATGACGAGACGAGGATAACAAGGGGGCGGGGTTACAAGACGAGACAACACAAGCACATGACCAAAACACAAGGCCATGTGCTTGCACACAGAACATGGGTCTGTCATGATCCAGCCGTAATACTAGAAAATCACAGACATGATGGCTGAATCATGACAGACTGATCCTCCTCTGCCTAATGCTGTGAGTATTTGTTCTATTTAAACCCAGAAGAGCTGTGAGCATTATGACCCTGTTCATATTCAAACCACTCTGTCTCTCACCGAAAATGACATTTTGATAAACGAATAACAATTTTGTCACAATTTACTGCCATCACATCAATTAAAGAGGAAAGCACTCACATTTTCAATCAGACAGTCACATCAGGTATAACAAAAGAACAAGTTTGGATGAATTATAAAACAATACATGCATATAACAGTACACTTTGTATACCTGTTATGTATGTGTATGTGTATGTATCTGTGTCTGTGTGTGTCAGTCAGGTAAGCATATTCAACACAGCATGTTTAAGAATGCAAGCCAGCAAGTATAACATTGTACTAGCTATTCACCAACCAACTGAGAATGTGTGTCAGGTGATATAAACATTACTCAAAACATTTTCATCCTTCTTTCTAGGACCACACCTATGCATTGCCTGCATCTCCCACTGGTTTAAAGGCCAGACTCTGTGAAGCCTTGGCTAGAGTGGAGAGTCTGGAGCGAGAGAAGAGGAATGTGAAGGACCGAGAACGGAGGGCAAAGAGCACTGTGCATGATCTTCAGGAGGATCTGAAGGGGAAGAACCTCATAAATGAAGACTTGAAAGAGAGGCTCAATTTCTACTCTGGTAAAAAAAAAATTATGCATATCTTATGTGTACACTTTCACGTTGTTATTATTATTTCCATTATTATTGCAAGAACACTTATTAGTTAGTCTGTTATAACTGAATTTCAGATCTTCCGATAGACCTCTGGTCAAAACAGTGCCACGAGTACACAAAGGAGCAGAGGGAGTTTGCCCTCACTCTTCACTTACATGGCCCAAAAGCCTATAACTATTTGAGAAAGTCTCTCCATCTCCATCTCCCACATCCACATACATTACAGAGGTATTCTTATTTGATTGCACAATTGATTTTGTGCACAAAGATTGCACATTAATACATTAATTAACTACTTTTCATTTTACAAAGGTGGATGAGTTCTGTAGATTCCAAACCTGGCCTCAACATGATGATGTTGGACATGTTGAAAAGACGACAAGAGGAAGACCCAGCTAAATATGGATGTGTGACTCTCATGTTGGATGCCATGGCTATCAAAAAACATGTTCAGTACAATCCTAATACACAGAAAATGTCTGGATTTGTGGATATGGGGGATGGTATGAATGAAACTGATGTTGCCACCGAAGCTCTTGTTTTTATGGTGGTTGGCCTTCAAGGCAATTGGAAGGCTCCTGACCAACTCTCTGTCACCAGATACACAGAAGGTCTTAATTGTGCATGCCTTGGAGGAACTGAATGAGCGTGGAATAAGAGTGGTGTGTGTCACAATGGATGGACATGCTTCTAATATTAGCATGTGCACCCAACTTGGGTGCCAGTTAAAGGCAAACTCTCTTGTGCCCTTAAAAACCTTTTTCGCACATCCAGTGACTGGTGAGAAGGTGTTTGTGATGATGGATGCTTGCCACATGTTGAAGCTGGCTCGAAATATGTTGCAGGCTTACAGTCCAATAACGAGCAGCACTGGTCAGATCAACTGGACATTCATTGTTCATCTAAATGAAGTTCAAGTCAAAGATGGACTGCATGCAGCCAGCAAGGTAACAGGCAAGCACGTGCATTTTGATTCCCAGAAGATGAAGGTGTCTTTGGCTGCACAGACACTAAGTCGCTCAGTCGCTGTTGCTCTGCGGACATTAAAAGACCTTGGCTATTCACAGTTTAAAAACTGTGAAGCAACAGCTGAATTCATTGAGGTAATACTACTATGCAAAAATGGTGATGAATCAAATGCTTTCTTTTAATGCAAACATTTGCTTTTAGATGATTGACAGGCTATTTGACATAATGAACAGCCGCAGTCCACGTGCCAAAGGGTTCAAAAGTCCCCTGGGTTCTTGAAATTGGAGTGATAGAGTAGAGTTCTTGTTGAGAGCCAGGGAATATTTGATCAGTTTGGTGATGAAAGATGGCACAACCCTTCAACAATCAAAGAGGTTATTTAAAATAGTCAAGCTTTTGTTCATGTGAAGAGTTCACAAGTTAATGACATCATAAGTTCATATGATGCTCTTGTTCCCTTGTTCTGATCTTTTCACTGTCTCTTTTTGTTTCAGTATCTTGATCAATCAGTTTGTTTGAGAATCTTGATTTTGCCATGATCATACTGACAAAACATTTTATTTTAAGGTACCTGTCTGTCATGGGGTTCATCATCAATATTGACACCCTAATGTTGATGATTCCTGAACAATTACGATTTCAGCGGTACATCTGCACTTACCGATTTAGCCAGGATCACCTGGAGCTCCTCTTCAATTCAATTCGGGCATCAGGTAGGGATTTCAGAAATTTAGAAATTATAAAAAAGCGAATTTTCATGTTTCTGTGTGTTTGTGTTTGGTTTTTAGGGGGATGGAATAACAATCCTACTGCAGGCCAGTTCCAGGGCATTTTTCGCCGTCTCATGGTCCGGTGCGGTGTCTCTCCAAGCACATCTAGCAGTAGATGAATTTGAGGAGCTTCCATCCTCTTTTGTAAACGTTTCTGCACTTGTGTGTGACCACAGCTACCTGCCAACCCGCTTTGGTAGCCTAGTGGACAATGCCCTTGTGTACATTTCAGGTTTTGTGGTGCGTCAGATTTTGAGAAAGCTTCCCTGTGATGTGTGCCGTGCTAGCTTGGTGGCAGATGCTGTACCTGCGTCTTTTGATCAGAATTACCACTTGCTTTCACTGAAAAACAATGGAGGGCTGATGATTCCTTCTGAGGGTACAGTGAAGGTGGTCAGATCAGCAGAGAGGTTTATTCGCCAGTCATCCTCTGGGAAACCGGTCAGAGTTTGTTTGATCAATCAGTTTGTCAGAGCTGAGATTGGTTCTGAAGATGTGTTTTTTCTCAAGGAGCACATACAGGAAACACAGTTTGGAATTGACAACCATCATTTTTCTCTCTTGTCATTAGTTGTGTCTGTCTTTCACAAACTGAGGATGCACCACATTGCCAAACGTAACACTCTGACACTACAGAGTGGCAACTCAAGAAAAAAGCTCTGCAAAGCAGTTATTTTCAAGGGGTTTTAGCTCTAACCCCCTGTGACCTTACAAAGGATGAGTGATTATAGATGACTGATGGATAACAGTGAAATGAATCATTTTCTATTTTTAGTATTGTCTATATTATTCTGCAATTAAAATTACAATGTATTTGCTATTATTATTTTTATTATACCACTTGCGATTATCAATCTATTATAGTTATGGTGTTAAATTATTGTACTAGTCACTATTTAACTTATTATTTTTTTAATTGTCTATATTCTGTAATTAATATTTCATATTCTATTGCTTTTAATTTAGTATTATACATAAAGTATATGCTATTATCTATATATTATTGTACTTATGATATTATATAATTATACTATTCATTACTATTTTATTTGCTGTATACTGTTTGTTTATTTTATTGACTATACACTAAACTATTTACTGTTACTTCTCACTTTCTTATATTTACTATTTGAATTGCACACTGTAATTGTACCGTCCATATCATATGTATTACCATAAAGGATCCATCAGTTATCTTTTTTATTGTATATTTGGAGTATCTGTAAATATCAAAAATTTTCGTGCTATAAAAATACAGAAAGCACCTGCAAGTGTGATTTGCTGATTTGTTTTATTTTCTCAATGGCTCAATTCTAAGCACAAGAGAAGCTAAAATCGGATCAAATACAGAAAATGCTTTTTTTCACAATAAAAAAAACTTTATTTAATTTAAAGGCACACTGTGGAACTTTTCAACCTTTATAATATATTACTAAAACCCTTGAGATGGTACATCGACTTACAATAGGTTAAATGACACGTCTGCCATAGCCTGACAGTGTCTGTGTCACTTTTACTGGCTATATGTATCTTCGGGTTGCGGGTAGGAACCCGAGCACAAAAAGAACTACAAAATTTGACCGCTTTACGGCATACGTCACTTCCCCCACCACCCCCAGATTCTGACGTGAGAGCTCAACTTGCGTTTGATTGCCGTCTGTATGTTTTCGTCATTGCCGAACCAACAGCTACAAGGAAGAAGGCAAAGGTTTTGTCAGAGGACACTAAAAAAAGAAAAAGGGAGAGTGACACATTCAAAGCCAGGACGAGCCAGGCGCTCTCTGTACACGCAAGGTCTCTCGCTCACTCTCCCTCTCTGCTGTGTGCGCGACGTGGTTCAGAGCAGTCTCTGTCTCCGTGTCTCGTATGCACGCTCGCTGTAGATTCCGGGAGATTTGAACTAATTTGTGGTATAAATAGTCGATCACGAGTGGCTCAACAGGAAGATCTATAGATAAACTCATCTTTCAGGCATTTGACCGACCGGGTTGACACTTCAGCGTGAGAAATCAAATCCGTGTGTCTCACGGCCAATGCGTGAGTTGGCAGCTCTGCCGATTTCATCTCCAACCGTAATCAAACACACCTGTCTTTAATTTTCAAGAGATCCTGAAGACGTTAATTGTTTGCATCAGGTGTGTTTGATTAGGGTTGGAGATGAACTGTGCAGGACTGACGATCGGCAGGAGCAGGATTGGGCACCCCTTGTCTATGCGACTTACATCAGACATTGTTTTCTGTTTACTTTTGTTCAATTTATTTTCTTTATATAATTTATATTATTAATCTTATATTTAAATTATTATTTTGTTCAATAGTGAGTCGATTATCTCTCTCCAACCAACAAGTCAACTACTGTCTGCACACACAATCTAAAGACACGGGAGGCTGACCGGTTGACTGTTGCGACAGTGCTGCGGTGCTTGTGGCCTCTAGGGTCGCTAGACGTGAAAATTACAGGTGGAGCGCCACTAGTGGCCAAAAGTTCCGCAGTGTGCCTTTAATAAGAAAATTAAATTATATCTCAGTATGGGGGTCTTCACAATTCTTATCCAAGAATATAAAGCCAAATACATGACAAGCCTGAGCTTTGACAATTTCTTATTAAAAAAATGTTATAAGTCTAACTATCGAGATTTTAAATAACTAGAGATGGAACTTTTTGTGCACCATGTACAAACCACTGAAATCGGTTGATAAATGTAAACGTTATTTTGTTTTTATCCAGAAAAACCGCAGCTCACCCGTTTACTTGCATTTGATTACAGCGCAGTCTTGCCCTCCGCAAAATGGCGGACCCGTTGACGTATCGTAGCAACGTTCCAAAGCGGCCAATAGGGCGTCTATGTATATATTATGTCTATGGTGGCCACCCCCTAGCTCCGCCCCTGGTAGACTTCTGACAGAAATAAAGTCAGTCTGGTTAGTAATAAGTGAAGCTGGTAATGCTGTTTGTGGAGTTGTCGATATTTTTGTTAGTTTTTGCGCACAAAAAGTATTCTCGTTGCTTAATAAACTGAAGATTGAGCCACTGTAGTCACTTGGACTATTTTAACGATGTCTTTAATAACTTTTCGGTTAAAACACATTTTGCTTGTGGCCTAGATCTGGCAAATAGGAGTGCCAGATATGTCACTCAATAAATGTCACTCAATTTAGTCATTCAATAAATGAATGAATAACATGTTTCTGGACAGTATTGCAGTCAATGGGCAACCAGGTGAGAGACAGGGCCCACAAGTGATCTAAATTATCCAAATTTGTTCCAACATTTCTCAGCAACATTGCTCAAAAGGTTGCCCAGTGTATTTACCTTTAGAGTGCACGACATGAATTGGTTGAGTAAAATTACTTTAGAATGCCCCTGAAATTCAACATGATTCAAAAAATGCACGTCTTTTATATTTATATATTTAACATGTTTTTTTCCTCCATTTGATTACAAATGTGATATTGATTTTATACAACAGTTCTATAAACAATTATTTTGTATTAATTAACTTACATTTTAGACAGTTTTTAGACGAATTGTTTGACGAATGAATCAATGACTCGACTCGCTGCTTCGTTTAATAAATAAGCCGATTCATTAATCATACGTAATGACCCAGGTAGCAAACAGGCCAACGTCAATATTGGTTGGTTAAAGGGCATATTGCAGGTTAGAGGACCCAACGAGTCAATGTATAGAAAAATAATGTAGGAACTATATTTTCTTTAAAATATACTTATAAATACACTACAGAAGCTTCTGGAGACGTTTTTGTGAGAAAATTTTACTTCCGCGTCTGAAAATGGGCGTGGCAGCCTACTGGCAGGCGTGACGTAATGGGCGGGAGAGCGGTCGATTCAGACAACAGGAAAACAATGGATCGCAATGATATTTCGGACGCTGAGGAAATACTTACTCGTATGACGGACCACAGCCGTACAATTATGAGCCTGCTATACTGCCAAGAGAGCAGGGACAGGCCAGGATTAATGTTAGACAGAACGGTCAGAGACAAATTGAGTTGTGGTGTGAGGAGAACCAGTGGAGAACAGGAGAGGTGTCTTGGTGTCTTGGTGAGAGAGACCAGTGTTGGCTTGTAACTTAGATATATACACGTTCACTAACGATATACACTGTTCTCACAATATTGTACAGATTATTACCATCTTATATCAGGACAGCAGACATGTTTAGTAAATATATACTATTAAATGTATAAAAACTATACTTGAGTGTGTTTGTATTGTACTAAAAACATACCAAAGTAAATTTTTTATACATATTTTTCACCTGGGTTATAACATAAACAGAAAATTAAAGATTTGAATATTTAAACAACCTAGTAATTTTGTTTTTCAATTACAAGTTGCCTCTATTAAGGGTATGACTACCTATATCAGACTATTTGATGCCATTGGTACAGTATAAGACGATCAATATTCTTGCTTCGGCATCACATGTTAAACTCCATCATATCGCCGGGATGATAAATCCACCGATCTGAAGTGAACGCTAGACACGACCGCGTTTTTCGAAGCCGATGCGGAAGAGAAATCCCGTCTCTTCACCTGCACAAACCGCACCAGGCACGAAAGATACCGTCCTTTTTCTTGTTATAGAAACCTGTGGACTCGATGTCCTGACAGGCCAGAGTTTTTGCAACCTCCACAAACACAATAATTTACCATGACGATGACAAATTAAAATACAAAAACTACCGAAACCACACTGACTCACGACAGCCCTTACCAGCCTACTCTGCACTGAGCCGAGGCTAGACTCCCTGTCGTGACGTAAAATGACGCGATGTTGAAAAAAAAAGCCGTTTTTACGAGCAGTCCAAGAAACGCTCACTTTATCTACTAAATTAGTGCCCTTGTGTAGTTTTAAAACATTTTATATCCTGCATTAACTTTTCATAGGGTATTTTCATAAAAGATTATATATTCATTTAGATTTTTTTTTTACCTGCAATATGCTCTTTAAGTTGGCTCAACCTATCTGACAGAAATACAATGAAATGCAGCTGCAATGGCCCACCACTTCCCTCAAATATATGCATGCAGCATTTCATGTTTTACCAGTCTTCCCAGTAAACATGAGGAAAAGAGTGTCTGGCTGCTTTTTATGACATTGTTTCCAAGCAATCACATCAAATGTGTGAAATCAGAACAATGTATTTATTAAAGATTAAAAAGAAATGACAGGACATCGTATGTCAAAAGATGCTTACATAAAATAAAAACAGTAAAAATGGATAACGTTACCTCTACATTCATATTTTGTGTTAAACTGAATATGTAGCATAAGTGGGTAAAATGAATTAACAGGTTTAATCTCTCCTTTTTTTTTTATTACTTTATTTATTAATAAAGTTTATGCTAAACAAGTTTACTGTATAAATGCAGTATAAGTAATAACATAAAAAAACAAGACAAAATATGTGCAAACCATTGCATTATGTGCAAAATGTAATATATGCATTGAATGTGTGAAGTTCAGGGCTGGGTTTCCCAAAAGCATCGTAACTTAAGTAGCACTTTAAAATCTTTGTAGAACTACGAGTGCTCTGGAGTAATCGTTAATCCCCAAGTGCATCGTTACGGGGTCTCCTGCAGGACAACCGGCAGATTACACTTTATCTAGATTTAACAGATTACACTGCAACGCGAGTATAATATAAGGTTTTGATCGTACTTTATTGTACACTTTATTGTACTCGTGTTTTGTTTAAATGAATTTATAAATAAAATAATTAAAAAGGGAAGAGAACATTTTAAATTTAAACTAAATCTAAATGAACTGAATGAACAAAAAAAATCATAAAAGAAGTAGCCTAATGTGGGAAATATGCTTTAAAGACTGGGCAAAATAGGGATGAATAAAAAAAATCTGTCAATGACTTGCTGACTGTCACAAAACTGCTCAGAGACACGACGGTTAAGATCCAAATGCAGCTTTAATAGGGACAATCCAGACACATAATCCAATAAACAGGCAAAGGTCAAAAACACAGGTAGGCAGTCCGAATGAACAAACAAACAAAACAGGCACAGGGGTCAGAGGCAGAAGAGTAATCCAAAGAACAGGCAAAAAAATCCAAAAACCAAGAGACATGAAACCAGGGAAAAATGCTCGGGAATGCAGTGCAACAACATACAAAACTTAGCAGTGAGTGAATGTGAAAACCAGGCTTATATGGGGTGAGCTAAACAAGGTAATGAGACACAGGTGAATGTAATCAGTGATGATGAGTCCAGGCAGTATGGTAAATGTAGTTTGTGAGGGTGTGATAATAGTCTGGTGTGGAGTGCCCTCTGGTGGCTCTCAAGGACACTCCAGCTGGTGACCATTACATACCCCCCCCCCTCAAAGGAGTGGCTTCCAGACGCTCAAATTGTCCAGGAGGGAGGTGGAGCGGAGGCGGACCCTGGGGCGGGATGGAGGGCCAGGCCCATGGAGCGGAAGAGGACCTAGAGACTGCAGCAAGCGCGGAGCAGACTGTGCAGGTGACCAGGGCTGAGCAGACGGTTCAGGGGGACCAGGCAGTGCAGGTGACCAGGGCGAAGCAGACGTTCAGGGGGACCAGGCAGTTCAGGTGGCCAGGGTGGACCAGGCAGTTCAGGCAACCAGGGCGGACCAGACCCTTCGGGCGGCCAGGGCTCAGCGGCCATCTTGTCCGGGGACACCGGCTCGGCGGCCATCTTGTCCGGGGACACTGGCTCGGCGGCAGCCATCTTGTCCGGAGACACTGGCTCGGCGGCAGCCATCTTGTCCGGAGACACTGGCTCGGCGGCAGCCATCTTGTCCGGAGACACTGGTTCGGCAGACATCTTGTCCGGAGACACTGGGTGTTTCTCAAAACCAAGAATGCAAAGAACGGACTTGTGTTCTTGGGGAGAACGCTCTTGCTAGTTGTTCTTGGAAGAATGAACTTACGAAGTGACGAGCACACAGAATGCTGCTGACAGTTTGAGACGATGTGTTCTTGCCGGTATTGCGCAACACCCTCATACAGACGCCGTCTGCAGAACCCAAACATTTACGACTCGCCATACATTTTCGTAAAAATGCCAATATTTGAAATCTTCACAGTTGATTTCTCGCATCAAATGTTCTCAGAAGTGAATTTAGTGATGAAATAGCATACGAAATTGTATATTTTAGGCAACAATCAAACGAAATATGCTACAACTCTGCCTCTTTTCGTTAACAATAAAACGAAATATTTTATAAAACACCACTCTGCCTCTTTTCATAAAAAAAATAAAAAAATCTTAAACATATCCTAAATGACCACACAATTGTGGTTCAGGCAACGTGTACATTAATTATCTTCACTGCATATTTATAACAACATTAAATATTAAAACACAAACCTGCTTCTTTTTTATTTCATTTAAAAAATATGAAACATTCTTGATTTTTATTGACATTTGTCAAAGAGAGACAGGGTTGTGTCATTTTATTTTACATATAGTGAAGAGAATGTTAAAATAAATATAAAAAATATATCTAGTATATAAAATAAAATTACACAACCCGGTCTCTTTTTGTTAAATGTCATTTTTACTGATCAATAATATCCAGTATAAAGGTATAAGTAAGAAGCTAACTTACAATGAGAAATTAAGCAAACAATTAGGCAACAAAGTTAAAGTTAAATAGCCTAAATATATAAAGTTATGAAACTTCACTTTGCCCTTAGCCAAAACGATTTGCCATGGAACAAATATAGATTGAGTGAGACCAAAGATCGACACAAGACGAATATACGTCATGTTTATCCACTAGACTAGAGACACCAGAGCCAGCGGCACATGTCAGAAGCACTAGCCGAGGAAAAGCTGTTCCAGTCGGGGTTAAAGCGCGTTGAACACCTGGTCTTGATCACCTGGATCTTATAACTCCAAAAGCCTCAGATACATTTTTCAAATAGGCGCTATCTTTATAAACAAACCACAGATTTGAGCTTTAAACAACAACATTCTCGCCTGAAACACTCTTAAAATTACATTTCATGACACAATAACAGTAGTATTTTGATATTACGCGGGTTTTCTCCTCTGGTATTGACACTTGCTGGTTGGTGCGAGATGCATTCTGGGATACATGGCTGTCTCAAGTTACCTCTCGATGCATCCTCTGTAAAAGGGGCGGATCAAGAACACATCCGGGGATTTGAACTGGTCTTGGCTAGATGTGAACTTTGAATTGGGACAGTACTTGGGCAGCGACTGATGACGTTTCACAAGTCCACAAGAACACAAGTACAGACAAGAACGCATATTGAGAAACGGCCACTGGCTCGGCGGCAGCCATCTTGTCCGTAGACACTGGCTCGGCGGCAGCCATCTTGTCCGGAGACACTGGCTCGGCGGCAGCCATCTTGTCCGGAGACACTGGTTCGGCAGACGTGATGTGAACAGTCTCTGGCTCGGCATACATGACGTGAAAAGTCTCTTGTGCCCCAGGCGTGACGTGAACAGTCTCTTGTGCGGCAGGCACGACAGGACTGACGTGAAGAGCAGGCTCAGCAGGGCTGACGTGGAGCACAGGATCGGCAGAACTGACGTGAAGTGCAGGCTACCAAGATGGCCTGAAGTAATAACTGAGATGGCCTGAAGTAATAACAGCAATCAAGGCCCAGCAAGGTGAACACGTCGACTTTGCCGAGCTTGACTGGGCGACAAAGTGTGAAATCCTCTGAAGCAACCCAGTCACTGTCATGCGCATGTTTGAGAAACTGGTGGATGCGCTAATGACTCATCTGCTTCTGTCCCCTGCCCAACCCATTGGTAAAGTTGAGGACTACTTTTACCGAGTGGAGTTTCAAACTAGAGGAAGTCCGCATATCCATCTTTTTGTTTGGATAAAGGACGCACCCGAGTTTGAAAAAGACTCTGATAAGGATGTTTGTGACTTTATTGACCGCAACATAACCTGCCAGTTGCCCGATTCCTCAGCTGTTCCTGAGCTTCACCAAATCGTCACAGAGGTTCAGCTTGACAGCAGGAACCACTCAAAGTCCTGTAAGCAGGGAAATTTATTGTGTCGATTTGGGTTTCCCAAACTACTGGTGTCTAGCACCACAATCACTCGTCCGCGATCACAGCGTCCTGAAGAAACAGGTGACACGGACACTTTTCCATCTTAAAGCTGCATGTTTGCGTTTAAAACCACACAACCACAGCGTCCTGAAGAAGAGCACGAGAAAGCCCAAAAGCAAGCAGACAGAAGGAAGTTGAGACGTGAGGCTGCTCAGAAGGCAATGAGCAAAGCCAGGACAAAACTCAAGCCGGTGTGGGATCTGTTGAATGATCCCCCAAAGGGGTTTTTCCAGCACAGACAACTATGAGGCGGCCGTCTCCGTCAAATTCCGTGCCGCCTCCGCCAATTGTAATGTGATGATCAGATGCAGATATCTAAATCAAAGAATATGGTGGTTGGCAGGTGAATTATTATTTATTTTTAACAACAGATTCGAGTGACTCAAGTGCACCAGATTAATGAATTTATCTTTAAAATGTACAAACTTTTCTTACGGGGGGGCATGTAAGACCCCCCTAGTGTTACGATTTTACCACCTCATTTTGAGCCAGGAAAAACCCTGCCGAAGCCTCCTTTGACAGCTTGTCAGAGCTGTTGACAAAGTGTAAATTATCCATCAATGACTACAATGAGAACGTTGAAGCATTGTCCAATGCCAAAATGATTCTGCTGAAGCGTGATCCAAAAGAGTATTGGGTGAATGGATACAATCCCGATTTATTGAGGGCATGGAATGCTAATATGGACATTCAGTTCGTTCTTGACGCTTTTAGCTGCAATTAGATCCAATATACAATAATTTATATATATTATACATTTATACATATTTAGCAAACTAAACATCTGTATGAAAACAGGTAATGGCAATAAAATAATATATAAATAATTTAAATAAATACAGCCTTGCAGTATAAAGATATTTCTCAAAACACACACACACAGGCCTATTACAATCACTTGTACAAACTGAATAATAAAAACAAGTTTGTTCAAATGGGTTCATTTTCCATAAATATTTTTGAGTCTTCATTTTCTTTTCTGACTCCAGTTCTACTCCAGTTCTTGATAAAACACGTCAATTCTGTGCATTTTGGGCACTTTTTGTGTGAAATCATATTTAGGCTATTTTGTCCATCAAAAGTGTGCTTTCACTTTAATTGAGCGTGAGCATTGCAGCAAATAGACTCGGTGCGGAAACCTTTCACTGCTGCTCACGCGACGCTCCTGCCTGACGCTCATGATTAACATGTACACCGACAAAAAAATACGTGCTTGCTGTATGAACGGTGCGTTCCGTGTGCACGTGTGATGTTGATGTTGCTTGATGTTAATCATGTGGTGCCCGAGTGCATTTGACCAGCATTAAATCGGCACATGTCAGACTGACCGGCTGAACGTCGGTCATGGCCGATCACGTGAAAATCGGCCAATTCCGGTTACCAGCAGATCAATCGATGCATCTCTACCTCAAACATGTGACTTTGAAAAGATGTGTCTGGCAGATTTTGCTTCAGAGTGCCGCATCGTTTACGGTCAACAAACGTAAGGCAAGAATGTTCACCGGCTGATCAACAGCATGGGTTTTGTTCAGAAAAGAACGTCTAGGAAGGCTGCAGTTATTAGGTATGCACGTTTTTCGGAGGAAAAAAACGACCGGTAAAGTTTTACAGTAAATTACTCAAGCTTTATATGCCACATCGGACCAACAAACAGCTAAAAACCTCCTAGATTTTTCAATGTATGAGACGTTTTACAAGAGTGCATCAGTGGAACTACCTACTCACACTGGTTTACTCTTCCCTGTCCGTGCCATAGTGCAAGTACACAAGGAAAAAATTTTAAAACACAGTGACGAGGTGGATAAGCCGTTCGGTCAGCTGCAACAGCAAGGGCCAAATGAGAACGCATGGACCGCTTTTGCACCTGAAATTGAAGTGGATCGTTTAGAGTGTGTTGCAGAACAACAAGTCATCAATCCAGATGATGAGAATGTACAGGATGATGTCCCAGAATTTCAGATTCTTAAACATGGAGATGGAGTCGTGCCACGGAGAGGCACTGCAGATGAGCATTGAATTTGTCAGGAGGTTGTTTAGAAGTCTAAACGAGACGCAGGTAGCCATATTCTACACGGCCTGCCAGTGGTGTCAGAAGCGTGTGTGGGGTCATAATCCAGAACTGTTTTTTTACTTAAGTGTCAGGTGGTGCTGGTTGTGGCAAATCACACGCTGGACTTCTGGAAAGACCATTTCCAAATGATAACCCTCTCCGAGATCATGCATCAGAAAGAAGACCTGGCTTTTGCCTAGCTTTTAAACCGCCTACGGGTGAAGCAGAAGACTGATGATCTTGCCGAAGAAGATAGAGCTTTGTTTCTCCAGGCTGTGAAGTAAGTAAGTTCACGGACACAATACCAAAACAATCCATGCTCTTCACACTGACATCATTACCATTGATGCCGAAGACTACAGGAAAGACCCAAGAACAGGAACGGATGAAGAGACAAAGGAAACCCATCACCAAAAAAAAGGACGACTTGTGGTGACTAGGAATCTGGATGCTGAACATGGATTGGCAACGTGTGTTTTGGAAAAATGTCAAAAATTGTCAGTAAGACAAAAGATGGAATCGACACCGTACAAATGCTAGGACTTCAGCTTGACAATCCAAGCGCAGGCAAGAACCACCGCAAAAGGGTGCAAGGTGAAAAAGACGACTTGGTGTACATCGAGAGATCCGAAGAAAATCTAAGGAAAGGAGCAGTTTGTCGACAGTTCCCCATCAAGTTAGCCTACGCCTGCACAGCTCACAAAGTCCAAGGCATGACAATGGAGAATGTCGTGGTGTCATTGAAGAAGATTTTCGAGCTGGAAATGGCCTACGTTTCCCTCAGCAGAACAACCTTGCTTAATGGATTACACATTATGGACTTGTGTAATAGTCACCGCCTCATTGGGAAACATGACAAGAGCGACATTTAAAGGAATCATGTGACTTTTGCAGCAGGTGAGGGAAACCAACATGGATCAGGCGCTTAACTCTTCTGAGTCGCCGATCACGCCGGCGTGATCAAGTTACATGACCAGTTTAAGACGTCGAAGCATAAAAACAAAGTCACGTTGAGGGCTGCCGTCTACTTCTGTCGAAAGTGCTGGCTTGAAACTCTATTCTACTTTTTGTTTTGTGTTGATAGACCAAGTAAAAGCGGAGATATGATTATTTAAACTTTATATAAAAAAATATTGAAAATATTGACGCGTTCGTAAAAGAACGCAAGATGGGTTGCGACAGGCGGTGCATTTATTCTAATAACTTCGTCGTTTTTTGTCATAAAACAAAACGGAGAAAAATGTGTGAATCTGCTGATTCTGCTCTTCAGGCTGCACATTTTACGGAGTGGAGCAGGAGGCAACTGAGCAAAGACGCGAAATTGAAAGGTGGGAGATTTGCACTATTTAGGAACCCCTCTTACTCAAGCTATGAAAGCCCTGTAATGTAGCTGTCTGTGTAATTTTCTGTTAAGTGTTTTGTAGAGTTTCTAAGCAAAAAAGAAAAGAAAAAATGCCTATTGCCACACCTGCTTTTTGCTGTATATAGTTTGATTTTATTTCAATTTTACCTTTTTTATGTTGTATTTGCACTATTTGGGAACCCTCATACTCTGGAAATGCAAGGCCTTAAATATAGCTCTTTGTATAATTGTGTGCATAAACTGTTTTTAAAAGTAGCAAAGCTAAAAATAAAAAAAGCCTATGGCTACACCCGCTTTTTTTTGTAAGTCATATTTTTTTTGTATATAGCTTGATTATATCGGAATTGTACCTGTATATGTTGACATTTACAACTTGTGTTTACATTTTAAACCATTTAAAATGCTTCATTGAGCATGTTTGTGCTTTTTGTAGTAAAAAAGCTATAATTTTTCTATTCGGATTTTGTGTTTTTTGTGTTATTTTGGGTCCAGTATGTTGATACAGTACATCAAAGTGAACATCTAATTATCTGGTTATATAGGTGATGTTGTGCTGAAAACAGTGATACCAAATATTGGTATGGTAAACATTTGTTTATGTCGCAAAATAAAATAAATAAAAAGTACTCAAAAACGGCTAAAATAGCCCAAGACTCCAAAGGGTTAAAATCATTCATCACAACACAGAATGACTGTCATCCCACATTGAAGACATCAGATGCCATCATGAACTAGCCTGGTAATACCAGGCTCTGCTACTTCACTTTGCTTCGTAGACAGAGTCTGCAATGGCATAATAGAGAAGTGTTTTCTCTCTTGCTAGGGGGCGCTTGTCTGAAGTTTAAAATCATTGGTTACCCGTAAGCCAATCAGATGAGTTTATTTATGACGTATATTATGCGCCGACACAGCCGCATCGAACAGACATCATGTATCGAACTCAAATCTATGATCGAACTTCCACTGTAAACCTGCTGTAAACAGGGCCGCCATTGCCTTTGCCGCTTTTGTAAGGGCGGCAAAATGTGTGCCAACCGGTAATGAACAATTCACAAAATAGGTTATTTATATGATTTACTGAGCTGCGGCCGCAGCGTCGGCGCACCCTGCTCTCACGAATCATGACTGGGTAATGGGAAGTTCGGATCATTTTACTGACTATCTGAGTCATTCGAGTCATTTCGTTTATTTAAGTGGCTTTAAATGTTATAATTTTAACAGCCAAATTCCCCGATCACATCCACCTACGCAATGTTGATCATATTCTGAATTAAGAAATCATAATGCAGTAAAAAATTATTTACAGGGAACATAAATAATAACTTTACCTTCCGAGTCTTACGTTCATTTGTCACGTGACATACGCAATGAACAGATCGTTCATTAATCACCTATCAGGGACTAATGCAGCAGGATGTCGAAACGAAATATGGCGGAATGTTATTATTATGATAATAATAATATGATCATAAGAGCGCGCCTAGAGCGTATGGGGGTATGTCCTTATATACATATGTGTCTTGCCACTATTGGGCAAACAGGTCTGGGGCCTCATTTATAAAACTGTGCGTAGAATCCTTACTAAAAGTGTACGTGCGACGGAAAGCCAAAAATAGCGTACGCAAAGAAATATTCAGACTTATAAAACCGTGCGTACGCCAGAACCTGCGCAGAATTCACTTTATAAATCCCAGTCAGCGGAAGATTGTGCGCACATGCGTCTCCACCCCGAAATAACCATGTATGGAGATTACAACGCCTAGTTTTACTATACATATCCTCATCTGCATATCATTTACATATGATTATTCATGATATGTTTAACGGTACAAGACATTAGGAAAATATAAAATATGGATGTGCCGTCACAATACATTAATAAAAAAACATTTAGTAGCCTAGCCTTGTTTTTGAATACATAAATCAAATAGTGTAAAATACATTTCAGAGAAAGTTTTTCTCAATCTTTTCCACTGGCCAAATATTATTTATAATTGATTTATATTTTGAACGGAAACAGATAGACCTTGTTGTGCATTATTTGCACGAAACTATTTTCTCAGACAATCTGCTATTATCATGATAAGCAATTATCTCTGTAGTTAAAACATTAAAACACAGCATGCCAAAGGAAACGTGTTCCACAACAAATATGTCTATTTATTGAATAAAAAAAATGTTGTGAGTTCATGAAATCATTACTTCTCAGTAATGATTTCATGTAGTTTAAGTGTTTAACTCCTTTAATGAGAATTTGGCATATTTAATCTAAATGTTTATATCAGAAGTAAAACATAGTTTAAATAATTATTTCATTTATTTAAACCGTTATTGTGAACATGCAGTGTTTTTATGATTAGGTGATTAGGACTCATAATGAAGATCTGCCGTTAGATAGGCTTTATGCGTTAGTTTCACTAACGGCCCAGCGCGCTCGCTGGCGCGGACATTTAAGAAGGGATGGAGATTTGCTTCAAGTGACAGGCTTGGTGAGTGAAATCATATTTGTATTATCTTTCTGTATATGTATAATCTTTAGAATTTCTGTCTAAAAGTGACCAAAAGACATAACTCTAGCTCACCATCGGTGTCGCCAATTCCCTTTGTCTCCAGAATGTGCGTACGCACGGCTCAAAGTTTGCTTAAAGGTGCGCACATTCTTGCGTCAAGTTTGTTTTTTATAGATCACAACCTTTGCGTGGAAACTGGCGTACGTACGTTTCCAGCCCCGTTTTGTGCGTACGCACGCTTTATAAATGAGACCCCAGATCCGTCATTACTACAATTAGCCTGAAAAATTTGGGTAGCCTAAATGTGTAAGCTAGAAGTGTTAATATTTTTCCTTGTTATAATGTATGATTTCCAAAAATAAAAACTGCTGCATCTGTGTTGATGAGAGAATCAAAGTGTAGGCGCGTTGTGCACACGCTACATTATGGCCAAGCATGCGCGCTTAAAATAGCATTCTGAACAACGAACGCGCCACTGACTTTAGACTAGGTTTTTTCGCGTTATATGTATATGGCATGTTGGTCTTTGTTTGTTGTTGCTGGTATACGTTGCAAATAGAGGGGCGGCAAAATTTTTTTTCGCCTAGAGCGGCAGAAGTGCACGCGCCGGTCCTGGCTGTAAACACTTGATGATGCGAGCGAAATACCGGAGTTAACATGGCTGTAAACGACTTTTGCTTCAGTTTGGAAAAACCCCGGAATGTTCTCCATAACAGAGCGAATTGCATCCCGTGTCTCGTTTCCCATTTCCGCGGTCGTTTCGGTTTTCGATTTCTCTAACCTACAATGTAAAACTCGGCGCTTAGCGTCTACGTCACGGCTCTCAGCCCGCCCTCTGTTCGTTGATTGGCCGGCTGTTTTCAGGCCGGTGGAAAACTGAAAGATAGGCTGATATCTCAGACTGACTACAGGAGCGAAATGAAATTAGCGGAAGTAGGAAGTCTGACGTAGTCAGGCTACATTTGAGCTAAATAAAACCCCAAAACCGTGATCAGGGGCCCGTTCTTCGCACGTTGCTTAAAACATCCGAGATCAAATGTGACGCCCCTGTGTGGCTTGACTGTTTATGTTTGTCAGTACTGCAAGGGTGATGTGTTCTTCTGTTTTGAGGAGCTGATTGCAGAGGTCCTTCCCGATTGGGAACACCTGGTCCCAGTGCTCCACAGGAGATAAAATCCCCACCTCCGAGTTCGTCCGTATCTCTCTCTGATCCTCGTTCCAGCAGTCATCTGTTGCTTTGGCTTTGTTACATGTTTGTTTTATTTTAACACTTCAACACTTAACACGACGACCACTCATCCACACTCACACCACTGAGGTTGCTGACTAACCCATCTCATCATTCAGGTATTGTTTGATTATTTTACGTTATAATAAACCTTGTTGAATCAATTGTTTAGTCCTTTCCCAATTTTGTCTTGGCCTCTTGAGCCTGGTCATGACAAAAACGAGACATCCAAGATAATATCATTGTGCTCATCATGATCCGGCTAATTAGGTTCTTCGAATACTCCTGCCGGTTATGATTAGTATCGCTGGATTGAGTTATCTGAGATAATTGCGCCTTAATGCGCTGGGTGAAAAGGGGATATGTATCGATAGTAGAAACATTGATCAGCAACGCTGCTATTGGCTGCTCACCGTGGCCAAAGAGCGCGCGCAGTTTTGCAGCAGAACAAGTTATTGCTTGACGTTATTGCAAAATTTGAAAACAGAATTAAAACGCCAGGGAACACCTCAGAGTGTGCAAAAGCAAGGAGGGAGGGCTTCCAAAAAGTAGCAGACAAATTAAGTTTGTAGTGACCATGTTAGATGTTTTTATCACTTATTACAGTATTTTTATATTTTAATAATTTCTAAATAATTAATAACTTTGTTCATAGTAATGTCAGTCACCACCCACTACTAGAACATGGGAACAAGTAAAAGTGAAGTACTAGAATATTCTACACAATTGTAATTTGTACTACTTATACTAATCTCTTTTAAAAAGACACTGTTAATAAATGTTTGCCTGATTATAAGAGCAACCAAGAAAAAGGCTGAGAAAAAAGAAAAGAAAAACAACCACATTATACCCAGACAGAAGAGCTGGCCCTTGGGTTGTGGAGGGCATCCCTGGTTCAGCTCTTCCTCAGACCCACAGCCAGGAGCAGCAACTGTGTAAATTAACTTTAAATGATCCTAGTACACTGTAAAATAATGTGTTGCTGCATTAAATTAAGTAGGCCTATAATCCTAATGGCTGTCCAGTGTCCAGTCATATCAACTGTTAAACCTTGAGTAGTAATGAATTGCTTTGACTTGTGAAAGTCTACATGTGTGAAACTACACATAGTTAATGTAAAAAAATATATTGCCATGAGTTATTGATCACATTTCCCCCAGTGTCATTGTAATGAAATTGTGTTTTCCTCTTTTGTGCAGTTTTAAACAATACACCAACACTTTTACCTGTTCCCAAGCAAGTGTTGGCTGAAGCATGTGCAGTAAGACTTTTTCTAACGTTACATCAAAAGGGAAGAAAGTAGGCTACAACACTTTGTAATGCCCATTTCCCCCCCAATGCACAGGACAGTGAAGAAACCCTCTCAGGTATCTTTTAGTGCATAAATAACTTCACTTAATTTACACTTGAGTACCTATTATTTCTGAATGCTATATGAGTTGCAGGAGTCCACATCTACAGAAGGCCTACAGAAGAGTCTGACCAAAGCAGTGATACAGAGATTGGCAGTGTTGTACTTTCCTTTTAATTTGTGATGCATAAAGCTTGTGTTGACAGGTTTACCCCTACCCCTAGAAAATAGAGTATTTTGAAAATACTTGACAACTTAAAGAAAAAACTGGCACTAAAGATGGAGTTGCTTCAAAGGAACTTTAGAGTAAGTGCTAATATATTATTTCACACAGAGTACTACTGCTGACTTTGCATAATATCTCTTATTGCAGGCAAAAGATGACTATCACTGGCTTTTCTTTACAAAGAACAATAAAATAAAACTCAAAGAATTCTAAGCATATTTGTCTTGTCTTTTATTAAACATTAATGAAATGGTTTATATTTTTTCTGATGATGCAATGTGTAATATGGCACATGCAATGTCACAGGCCTTGTCAGGTGCAACCCTCAGACTTTTCAGACACTTTAGTTGGCCAAAGTTCACTTCATTGTGTGCCATTGTCCTGGCTAGAGCCATTGTAACTGGTCTGGGGTTTGGGTCAGGGAATGGGGTCATAAAACACCTGTCTCCAAGCAGAATCCTGTTGTAATCACCTGTATAATGGAAAAATTCAGTTCTGTTAGGATAAGCATTAAAGGGGTCATGAACTGGCTTTTTAATTTTTTTTATATTGTTGTCTGAGGTCAACTTATGACGTTCGCTTGGTTTTTACATTCAAAAACATCTAAATGAATAAGTAATAGGCTATTTTCTACCCTAGTTTTGAGCCTAGCTCAAAAACGCTCGGTCTTTATGGGCGTCTCGCATTGAAGACTTGGAAGCAAACGCCCACTGCTGTGAGTGGATAACAGCTTTGCATATTATGAGTTTCAACTCACTCGTCGGGGAAATTGTTTTGAAAACTTCCAATGTTGTAAAGTGGCAACCGGAATGATTCGCCCATACATGTCCGACCCAAAGTCCGATCCCGAATCGCAACCAACAACACCTCAAATACAACGGATACTTTAACTGTGATGTTAAATTAAATTCTGTTTGACAAGCTACATCCTTCATAGTTGGACTCTTCTGCGACTGATTAGACACATATACACATAATTATTAGATATCAAACGATCTGTAACAATGCAATACTAGCCTATCAGATTATTATTATTTTTTAAATAAAAATTTTACTCACATAAGTGTGTTGCACCATTCCTGTCGGATCCAATATAGAAGGCACAGCACCGTTTTTTAATCTTAATCGGTCTGCAAATCCAGTCTCGATCTGTCTTGTTTACAAAACAATCCTCAGTGAAATGAAGCGAACAAACGGACAATGTTTTACCCACATCAGCTGGAACGTCATTAAAAATAAAGTTTAACCAAGCATTCCTATTGGAATCCAGAGGAAGCGTATGCAGCGACTGTCTTCTTCCACAACCAGGCACCGCACAATATTTTGTAAACGGCATGTTTATTGCTCGGTAACTCGATCCGGTTTGTCATCACGAGGTAGGCCTATGTTATTTAGCTATGCGTGAAATGCGCGAATCGGTGGGCGGGGCTAAACCATAGACTGTAAAAAATATGGACAAAGCGTCTGTGACGTCACCCATAGACTTTCTGAAGAACGGTTTTGAAGCCGTTTAGGTGGGGTAAACTTCTTGGAAACCATCTTGGAAAATCTTGGGAAATCCTAACCCCGCCCACCTTCTGGTCAATCCATATATGGGTAAAAGGGCGGGCTTTCTGTGAGACTGAGCCGGCCGATGGACCCGCCTCTTCAGCCAAGCAGCCTCAGCGATTCACTGCAAAGCTGCTGAACTCTGAAGAGTACAACCCATCTGAATTTGCTGGTAAGTTGTAACGTGAAGTTCATGTATGTCTCTTAAAGGCATGTTCAGACACCTTAGTTATGTATCCTGCAAGGTACTATCCAGGTAAACTCATGTGACAAGTTAGTACTACAACAAATGAACAGAGTTGTGTTTGCAACTTCTAGGTAAAATAAGCTAACGTTAGCAGCTAACTGAAAAGCCGCGAAATTTAAAAATACTACTGTTATTGTGTCACGAAATGTAGTTTTAATAGTTTTTCAGTCGACAATGTAGTTGTTTAAAGCTCAAATCTGTGGTTTATTTATAAAGATAGCGCCTATTTAAAAATTTGATCTGACGTTTTCGGAGTTGTTAGATCCAGGAGATCAGCGGGCGCTCAGCGCTCATGTACCCCGCCTGGAACAGCCTTACCTCGGATTACGTTAGTGCTTCTGACATTTGCCGCTGGCTCTGATGTCTCTACTCTTGTGGTTGAACATGAGATATAATCGGATATAGTTCGTCTTGTGTATATCTAACGGGCAATCTTTGGTCTCACAAAAAGAGACAGGGTTGTGAGTCTTGTGACATTTTATTTTATATAGCCTATGTTGGTATACTTTGTCACTAAAGACCATAGACTGTAAAAAATAAAGACCCATTTCAGATAGCACAGTCGCTATTTTGCTCGAGTGGTCAGTGGCAGTCTAACTTTAATTAAAGAGCCGGCAGTATCTTGATATACTTGGTCACCATTTCCAATTGTTTAATGTTAATATTAATTTAGTTTTTCTGCAGTTTTCGCTATGGACGCCATTACCGTAAGAGGTACGTATATTATATATATACAAGGGATGTTTTGTTATGGATTATGCAATGAGTAAAACTAAATAACATTTTAGAATAATGGTTTGCACAATATGTATTTTTACTGTTAAAATCACAATCGTGACTACTTGTGATTACAAGTGTTGTTAGTTGGCACTATTGTGTTGTATTGCATTACATTGTAGGTTACACAGGTATGACTGTAATGAAATGTTTACCTTTCTATTTTTCCAGATCCCACTGTGTGGATCATGGGGGACAGCTATGTTCGCCGTGGAGAGGAGGTGTCAAGGAGGTCCCTGGGCTCTAACCTGGGACTAGATGCCCAGGTGAAGTGGTTTGGCTGGGGTGGACTGAGGTGGTGTGGCATCCTCCCCTTTTTTGCCCAGTCCCTGCGAGGAAGAACAGTCCCGGAGATCCTGCTCATCCACTGCGGCGTGAACGATCTGGGGAAGATGAAGAGCGTGGATCTCGCCGCAGAGATGAAGCAGGATCTGTGTGATCTCCATCGGCAGCACCCACAGATGACCATCATCATATCTGCAATCACCCAGCGTCGTCGATGGGGATCCACAGACCCAAAGATCGACCGGTCCCGGGTGTGGGTGAACAGTGTGATGGCCAGCTTTGTGTTGGGTCTCAAGGGGGGGATCGTACGCCATCCACACATAGTGTTTGACAACCCTGCATTGTTTCTTAGAGACCAGGTTCATCTGTCTACTAGGGGCAATGAATATTTTTTAAATAGCATCGCTGAATGTCTGAAAGATTTAATCCAGTAGGGGTGGTTCTGGATTAATCTTTTAGACATGCCTTTTACAGCTGAAATGGTCAGGGTTTTGAATACTATATGTGGTGTGGTGTACCTTTTATCTAGTTTAAATCCATATAGCATTGCTGGCCATAACACTGTTTAACATAATTACTGTTCTTCCTCTACCTTTTTTGTTTGCCCCATTCCCTATTAAAACAAAAACAAAAAACCTCTTCACCAATTCAATTAGATTTTTTATTTATTTGCCCACCACTCCCCCTTCCACAAGAAAAGCCCCTCATCCACCCTGGCCATTCCATCCCAGGGGCCTCCTCTCCATTCCACGACGAATGTAGCTGTATGTATTGAACGTATTGACACTGTACATGTCACTTTTTTGTCTGTAATTGATGGACTGTTTCACTTGTCAAACCAATGTCTGTTCTTTAAGGATCAGAAACAAACCTGCATTTGATGGCACTGAACTTGCACTTTAAAATGTTTATGGAACTTTACTAACAAATGATGATGATATTGAACCCATTGACACTGTACATGTCACTTTTTTGTCTAGGACTGATGGACTGTTACACCCTTCCCTTTACTTATGCCAAACCAATGTCTGTTAATTTACAAACTTACTGTTGATGGCACTGAACTTGAAAATGAAAACACTTACAAATGTTTATGGAACTTTTCGATCAACTGTGACCTACATTTAACTCATTACAACTTGTATAAAACCAGTTTTGTCTATGCTGTCAAACATTTATAATTAAATTGCAGTAGGAACAAAAACAATCAGTAGGTTGAATTGAAGACCTAGATGCGGAAGTAAATGTGCATTTTTATTTATGTCTTGAGCATTACAGGTAAATAACAAAATGTAAGCAACATAGTCAGTATTGTGGAATGGCACTGATCGTTATGGAGTTTACCCTGTCCCAGTTATTATTTAAATAACATTGCTGAGTGTCTGAATGGCACTGATCAGATGAAAAGTCTTTGAAATCTGAAGTTGCCACTGGTCAACATGGCTTTTGCTCCATCTGTTAGAATTTCAAACTGTTCCACACCTTAGGCCCATGACACACTGGCTGCGTGGCGTGAGCGTGGCGTTTCTGTTGCGTGTCAGCTGCGTGTCAGCTGCGTCGCGTTTTCTGTGTCTTTGCACACCAGAAACGTGTCTGACGCGGCGCTGCTGCTAGGTGACGTACAGGGAGGGCGCCGACGCACCGACAGACCAGTCTACATATGGATTAGCGGTGTGTTGCTCTTGCCTTTACGACAACTGTTATCACACATCTTCCAAAATCTGAAAAATGGGTAAGTGGGCTGTCTGTTTATTTCAATAACATTTACAAATTTTGTGTAGCTTTAAAGAGCCTATATTTGTTGGACCGTCACTCAGAAGACACACTACATTGTTATTGTAGCCTATCTTTATATTAGTCCTGAGGCCCAGAATTTTTTGTTCAAATACATTTTTGGAATTTAATTTTTTAGGTATTTTAGAGATATTTTATTCATGTTATGCTATGACCTCTGTAGTGGACACCAGGACTCGATTGTTATAAAATACAATTACATGATATTATATTTATAGGCAAAAATAACCAATCAAATAACAAACCAATCAATTTTGGGGTTTCAGGTTTTCTCTAACCAAAATTTATATTAAGATGATTCTCAGATATGTTATGAAAGATGTAACGTAATCAATTGATACACCATTTTACTTTATACAATATGTGGGTAAAATGGCCATACATTAATATCCACATTCAATTCAATGTATCTATTCACTGGATCTAATTAGCATATTAATGTGTTCTTGCTTGGAGCAAGATTTAATGAAAAAAGAAGTGTAATAATTGGAGTAATAATAATGGTAACATTTTAATAATAATATATCATACTAAATAGGAATATTAATGTATAATTTATTTCAATATTCAATTGTTGTGTCTCCAAAAATGCCTGATAAACATGATTTCCCGATGTCCTCTCCTCTACAGTGGTCATGTATGAAATCAATGCTCTGTTCTGTAAAAAATAGTCAATCTTTTTATTTGAAACCCCATAACGTTTTCCTGAGATGTTGTTTTATGAAATTCAATTAGAAAAGTAGTTTGATTTAATTATAATTAAAATATATTATATTTTACATTAGGTGTTAATGTTTACATTACATGGGTACATTATATACAATTGGTGTCTCTGAAAAGCCCTGAATGTGCTCTTTACAGGACACCAGATTGTGGCATGTATGGTGTTATTTATTTATTTTTAAATTATATTTATATCTGAATTTGTCAAAACCTAGACTTTCAACCATCAAAATGTAATTTATTAATATGTATTCGTGTACAAAATAACATATAAACATCTTTTCCTATTCTATTTAGCCTGGAAACGCTTCCAACACGCTTGCGTGTCGCGTGAAAAATAGGCGTCGGTTCTATTTCTAGCATGCACGCGTTTTCCGCGCGTGTCACGCAGGCAGTGTGCAAGCTCTAACCTGTTAACATGGGAGCCGAAATAAAAACGGACACGCCACGCAGCTGAGACGCTTACGCCACGCAGCCAGTGTGTCATGGGCCTTAGGCTGATCTGAAAACAGAAATAATGGTAAATACAATGCAAATGTTATGGCCTAGCTTAGTAGAAAGCCCACTCACCACGTCAAGGTGTAGGCCCAGCCTGTTCTCACGTAAATGCGTCTCTATGACACGCATGGTGCATTGTCGTGTAATTGATACGCGAAAAGGAGTTTTTACGTGCATATGAGACGCAGTTTTTTGCGTGCATTTGATACGCAGTTCATTTGCGTGTAATACACACGCACCCCACACCACTAATCCTACCCAAGCGTATAATACACACGCACCCCACACACACCTAAACCTACCCTAACCAACCAATGCGTACCCTATGCACGTAAAAACTCAATTTAGCGTATAAATTACACGACAATGCACATGCGTGCAATAAAGACGCATTTAGTGAGATGAACAACAACTGTTTTTGGGTATTTTTTGTTTTTAAGTAACAACATGTCATGTTACACTTTTGAACTTATGGCTTATACAAAGTTAACAAGTGCAAGCCAAGAGTGAGTACACTGGACAAAACGTACTTAACAAACCAAGACGCAGACAACATGAAAATGACATTTATATTACACTTAGAATATATACACACATTTATATTACATACACAGATAAAATGGCCACATATGAAATAACTGATACATATTTTTTTTTTTTTAACAACACACTCACAGACCACCTAACTGAATGGGGACACGACAGAACAGGTGTATTCAGCTACAGCTCATGCCCCGTTTATGCGGGCTCTAAGCAAAGCTAAATTCGATGGCAGCACGACAGAACAGGCGTATTCAGCTATTGCTCACAGTCAGTAAATGTTTTACAAACACACACATAAATATCTACACAAAAACATTAACTACATGAAAATATTTATTCACAAACACAAATATATACACATATGTACATACACACACACACACACATATATACACAAACACATACTAACCATATTTACAACAACTAGTTTAATCTCCACAGAAATGGATTAATTTTGTGAGCTTTCTGCGAACTACCTTGCCTTTTTTAATTTTTTCTGTCTCCCGCCTCGCGATATGGTTTAATCTAACTTTTCAATACCATGAAGAAGCCATCTTCACTAGAACATGTACATGGTTGGCTTCAACAGACATGTCAAACATGTGGCTGTGTAGCTGTGGGAAAAGATTATTTTCGGAACAAGCAGACAGAACCTGGGTGACTATTGCTGCCGTTGTCCCTTTTCCCCGTGGAGGCTTTCCTTCATTGGCATTGAGAAGCTGCTGGCAGTGTTTTTCTGTCGCTTGACAAATTGCGATCATGTCTGGTGATGGTTTCTGTAGGCCACCTCTGTTCTTTAGAGTGATGAATCCATGTACCATGTCATCTGTGTTTAATGCTTGTGAGCATGGCATGCAAGTGACCTTCTGCTTCATCTTCTTCACAATGAAGCCTGTGCAAATGCAATTGCAGCTTCCTTGTACTCAGACAGACTGTCAACATCAGGAAGGTGAGAGAGAGTGTCATCCTCTGGCACAAGAACTTCTACAGGCTCAACATCCACTCTGCGTGCGATATTCATGGCTGCAGGTGTTGAGTCAAGGATGGTGGTGTTGTCACGGAGGAGACAGTTGCCTGTGCCCTTCTTCACCTGATGCCTGACAAGGAGTCGCTTGTATGCTCCACGAAACTGTCTTACATTGGGGTTGTTGTTGTGACCACCACGCGATCTAATCGCTGAGAAGAACAGCTCCAAGTGGTCCTGACTGAGTTTGTATGTCAGGAGGTATCTGCATGGGGCAGCTGGCTGCTCAACCAGGTCTTCATATACACCCATCACACTTCTACAACAAGCAATGAAACCATATTGCTTGGTGTTTTTTTCTGTGTACGATGTAAATGTACAAGGGTTCCTTTTTGTTGTACTTGAAGCCCACGGAGAAGTGATTCCGCTTCTTCTAATATACCCTTGGCTCGATGTTTCGTTGCAGGCTTAATTGGTGCTTTGGATCCTTTGCCGAGTGGATTGCGGCTGTTTAGGACATCAAAGGCTGCATCAATTGTGCGCAGGAAGTGAACCGTGGCTGCACATCTGATGAACTGGGGATACTTCAGCTCCTGCTCACAATACTCAAGGGCATCAGCCATACTGCTGCTGAAGAGCTGGGCTGCAAAATTGACCTTCATCTTCTGATTCCGCCACTCAATATGCGCCATTCTGAGCTTGTTCCCAAGACGCAAGCCCTCCTTCTCTTGAAGCTTGTGAAGCTCCTCAATGTACTGCCATTTGATCTGCTGACCATCTTCTCTGACTAGTACCTCTGCTGTGGAGTAGACATTCCGAAGAAGCTTGAGCATGTGACATGGATCCAAGAGCACATGGATTTTTTGTGTGCTATCCTCGGGATGGAAAAAGTAGGGTCTCATGTCCATGATGTCAAGACTGGCACCAAGCTCCTTGATCATCGCAAAGTTTTGAGAGGGTCCATCGCTGGTCAATGAAACCACCCTAACTCCGATAGCATGAAGTCTAATGAGACTCTCTCGGATGATGTTTGCTCTCTCTGCACCGGTCATGCTGTTGATGAGAAAGTAAGCAACAGGGATCTTCCAAGACTCGTTGATAGCAACTACCATGAGGACCAATGCTTGTGTTGCCACAATATTCTCCATCTCCCCGGCACCGATGTCAACATAGCCGTGCACTTGGTCACCCCCAAACTCAGTTTGCTTATGAATGTACATTTCATCCATCATCAACGCGCAAACTGTGTCTTTCCCTGCTTTCTTCTGCTCAACAACATGGCTTCTTAGAGCTGTGAATGAAGCAACAGTGAATCCAGGATCTGCAGAGATGCTACTGTACCAGTTCCTGATGGTTTGAGGATGCGGAAAAGCTAAGTATAACTTCTCCCTGACGTAATCATAAGCCTTGGCAGAGTAAAAGTGCAGTGTTGTGGCAAATTGCTTCATGCTTTCAGAAAACACTGACTTTTTCTTCATCTGCAATCTTCTAAAGATCTCTCTAGGAACATCTTCAAGACTGCCAAGGAGGGAGGCACAGTCTGTTGAAATAAGAAGTTTCTTCTGAAGCACAGTTAGTGTGCTCTTCAAAGAAGAAACTCTTGCCTTCAGTCTCCTTGTCTGCTGGGCTTTCAACCTCAGTTTCTTACGAGCTGCACCTAGCTGTTGTTGTGCAGCAGAGGCCTTTCTTTTTAGCGATTTAGGAGACATGTACTGGTGATCACCGAGAGAGGAGTAAGAGTGGTCTGTTGCCTGCCTGTCACTGCCACACACATTTGCTGTCAGAGCAATGACATCATGAACAGAAAAGTCCTGTTCAGATGTATCTTCCATCATGACATTGCTCTGATCAGCAGCAAAACAACTGTCTACCCCTTCATTGCTACTTACACCTTCCACTATGCCACTGCTATTTTCAACTTCGCTACTTACACCTTCCACTATGCCACTGCTATTTTCAACTTCGCTACTTACACCTTCCACTATGCCACAGCTATTTTCAACTTCGCTACTTACACCTTCCACTATGCCACTGCTATATTCAACACAAGCAAGACTTACCTCCTCGTAAGCACTTACCCAGTCTCCTTCTGGCTGTTCTTCTGCGGAGAACGAGAAAATGGTAGGCACAGCGGTGTCCTTCAGACAGGTCTTTCCCTGATAGAAATGAAAATAAAAATAAATAAAAACATGGCATTATTGCAGAGTAAATGACTGTGATTTAGCAGTGTATATATCAGTGTACTTAAAGTTCTGTAGAAAAAACATTTCATGTATTTTTGTGTTTTCAATAAAATAATGACAGCTCATAACAATCCACACCCTATTGAGATAGCTATTATACAACAGTTAGGCCAATGTCTAGTCAAACAATAGTCACTGATTCCATATTGTTTAATTATGTAATATGTATCCAACCAAAAACATAATCCAACTACTTTACAGGCAAAATTACTTAAAGGTATAATCCAACTACTTTACACGTGTGACATTAAATGATTAAATGATGCAGATGAAAACATAATTACTGGACTGCTCACAATAAAAGGGCACTCCAAAATATCTGAAATGTACAATTTTGTCACACAACACAACGTTACAGTATATGTAAACCATGTCTGTGCACAAAAAAATGTCAAAGTACCTTGGAATCAGTGCTGAAGTGATGCCTCTCGAAATGCCTACTGCACAGACAAGAATTGTAGCTAGGAGTCCAGTTCCCTCTCCTCATGTTCAGCACCCATTGGTTCAACCTGTCTGGATCATCTACAGGGAAACTTGACACAGGCAAGAAAAGTGTTAATGCTTAAAATGGTATATTAAAAATGCTCAAAATATATTAACACTCCAATGTGGGACATATCAGTCTATTATGTTACATTTATTCATTTGGCAGACGCATTTACAGTGTTTCAAACGTCAGTTATAACCATAGGTTATAACTAGGGTTGCCAACTTTCTGAAATGGAAATAATAAGGAACGGCGGCGGCGGGGGCGGGTGGTGACCGTAGACTGTAAAAAATAGGAAGAAAATTTTGAAAAATAACCCCTGAAATGATGACTTCTGGTGAATATTGTATTCTATCATACATTATAGCATATTATAATACAACTTATTAGGCCTATATATTTATAGAATAGCAAAGTAGGCCTAATCAATATAACGTTACAAGACTGAACAACCACATAATGTTAGATATATAAAGGCTATCATGATCATTTTGCCAAAAAGTGCGTTCCGTATCAGTTCAATACGGAACAAGACGTTTATGTGTCAAATACGGGACGATTCCGTATTATACGGAATGGTTGGCAACCCGCTAACTTATCTGAGGCGATTTAATGCTAACTGTTGCAGTGCCACTGCCCACAAACATTGATGCTAAATAGTGCTAACTACGTGAAATAGTAGTGGAATGTCACTTACCGGAAAAAATGGAGCGAAGTCCTCCTACAGTGTCGGTTAGTGCAGTTTATAGCAGAGCAAACCATTTTATGTACGATATTTCAATACAAATGTTCAGAAAGGATACAGAGGTGGTATGATGTGTTGTGTCAGATCATGGCCGAGACGTCAAATTTCAGGAATTTCACTCGACGCAGCCCGTTATCAGCTGTCAATCAAGCTGTCAATCAAAGTTAACCACGCCCTTATTTATCATACTTTTTATATCTAAATACGATCTAAACTAACGCGTTAGAAAAAAATTCACCCCCCTCACAGTTGTCAGGCACTCGGAACCTATCGAAAAATACAATAAAAGTCCATGGGACCAACCTGTAAAAACATGAATTTATGCTGTGAAAACGGACATTTTAACATGGGGTCTATGGACATTTGCTCCCTTTTGGGACCTGCCCCTAGCGGATTTTCGATGTATTGCAGTTTTTCGCACTTCCGGGTAGGCTTCATGTTTCAGATTAGAATGTTGCCGCTTGGGCTAAACCGGTGTTCTGACGATTTGTGCTGCCTTGTCGAAAAATGCTACCGTAGCGCAAATCGATAGCAGAGTCTGACGATTTGTGCTGCCTTGTCGAAATATGCTACTCAAAAGCGCGAATCGATCACAGAGAATGTCGATTAATTCTCTATTGTTTCCATAATGGAGTAAATCTCACAATATTATGACATTGTTGTACAGGGTAAGTGTATGTGGAGCATATTTTGATATTTTAAATGAACTAGCAATTATCACATTTGATATAACAAGTAAAAATGACATTAGTGTATATTATATAAAATACAATTATAATAAAATACAGTTATGAGTACTGTATACTGTACTGTTGTTATTTTTAAAACGGTGTGAAAAGTAAAAATTATCATAAAATATTCATCTTTGACCTGTCAAAATACACCTTTCCTTAGTAACTGAAACTTTCAGTTATTGACCGTACAAATATTCATATGGTATTTAGCATTCTGTAAAGAGAAATAACATTATAACACATTAATATTTACCTTATGTTCACTGTCATTAGAAAAAATACTTTGAAATAATGTCTTCAAGATGTCAGGAGTAGCATATTTTGATAGACCAACATGTCCTATCAAATAATGCTCCCAGAGCAAATTCACTGTATTTTACATCACTACTCACTCCATATGCACTGTATGAATATGGAGAGTATGTTGAGATGTTTTGTAATTATGTCTTCAAGATGTCAGGAGCATCATATTCTGTAATAGCATCTTTAAAATGTCAGGAGTAGCATATTTTGATAGACCAACATGTCCTATCAAATAATGCTCCAGTTTATTTTACAGAAGCAGAACATCAGGCCAGCACTGGAAACTAAATAAATGATGAAAGTACTCTTGATCTGGCAAAACAGTACATTTATTTATTTATTTATTTTAAAGCCTCACGCCATATCACACTACATGAACATTAGCACATTCTGATTACTTACGTGTCGTCAAGTGCTGCTACCTACTTTGTACACATTTCACACTCTCAGGCACTTTTTGCACGTATATGTAGCACAACTATCTTTTTCATATTTGGCACATTGAAAATGTGCCCATCTACTGCACAAATCACACTGCACCTGAAAAAAAAAAAAAAAAAAAAAATCAGCATTAGATACATAAAACTCATTGAGGTACAATATATACACTTTTTTTTTCATTTTATACTTTTATACCATTTCAATCATGCTCTGATCTGCATCTTTTTCAAGCAGGGAGCATACAACGCAGTAATCATCTGCATTCCCTAGAAACAGTGGGTTTAGTTTTAGTTTCTCTTTATGAGTAAATTATTCATGGTACTCTACAAATGTTTCATTTGTAAGAAAGAAAGAATATTTCACCAAGTATTCACACACATACAGATGGATGACAACTTAAACCAGGGGTTCCCAATTGCAGTCATTGTGCCACAAGTGTGCCACAACTATCATGATTACAGGTTAAATAAGATGGTATTTTAAGGCATGTTACCAAATTAAGTTTATTTTCATATGACTCGATCGCTTTATATCATGAACAGATTGAAGTTAGGCTTTTATTCACATATAAACATTGATCAGCAAACATAAACAGAAGCTCAACCGAACCTGCTTGATGCACGAGAACAAACCTCATTGGTTCTCAATGAAGCTCAAATGTGCTGCATAACTCGAGAATGAACGTCATTGGTTCTCAAACGCATGCTTGAGCTTCTGTTTACCATAACTGACGTGTGCATTGATCAATGTTTATATGAACGAAAGAGTTATGGGTTTGTAACTACATGAGGGTGAGTAATTAATGACAGAACTAACCCTTACAGTTGGGGGGATCTGGTGGCTGTTATGCTGTAAGGACATTAAGCTGGGGTGGTTTGTGGGGTATGGCATCATCTTTAGTAGTATGCCACTGACCTTTATGCTGAAGCAATGCACACGCTACTTCTAATCGTGCCATGTTAACATCTTGTGCAGATGTCTGGACAGTACTGATGCCTCCACTCTCAAGATAATCTTCAGCAAACTGCAAAATTACATTTTAGCAGATAACGATCATTTTAGTTACTTTTACAAGTAAATGCTATAAAATTGGTGGTATTAGCTACGTAATAACATTTGTACAAACACATTTACCCTTAAAACTAAAACGCCACAGCTGCTGGAGTCCTGTTGCTTGTTGTGCTGCATTGTGTGAACCATCCACTTTTCTCCCTTTTCTCCACAGCCTCTCATCTTCAAGAAATTCCTAATTAGTGTTAAAAAAAAGAGAAAAAGAGAATAATATAACAAAGACCCCATCAGGCAAATTCTCTTAACATAAAAGGCATCAAACTCTGTAAAATTGCAACGGTCAGCTTAAAATCTGATCAAGCTGTATGTTTTTAAAGCTAAAACATTCTCACAAGCACTGTTACCTCCAGTTCCGAAGTAATTTTCGCTCATAGGCAGCTTCATTTGCCAATGGATCTATCAGCAGAAGAACCTTGTCAGACATGTTGACGATCTAAAGATATTTAGGGAATTCATTATATATGATATATGCAAAAAATATATAATTTCTGTAAATAATATTGCAGTGTAGAATGAACAATGAAAAGTAACCAAACCACTAAAATCCAGTGACACCCAATGTTTACGGGGCACATCCACTCTTCTTCCGCTGGAAATTTCATCTGAGGAATGGTTTTGATAAAATATGTTATTCATAATTTATACTGCTAGATAATAACTGTGACAAATAAATTACCTTTCTGATTCCCTGGAATTTTCCAGAAAACAGTGAACTAGCAACAACAGCACAGAGCTGGTGAACAGGTTTCTGTGAAAAACAATACAATTTTATTATGCAAAATTGGTAAGCTAATACTTTACAATAATGTTCATAGTTAACTACATTAGTAAACATTAACTAATAATGAACTGCACTTATACATTATTTGTTAATCTTTGTGAATGTTAATTTCAACATTTACTAATAATTTATTCAAATCTTGTTAACATTAGTTAATGCACTGTTAATGAACAGCTGTTTTTGTATTAACTAATGTTTACAAAAGATTAACAAAAACAGTAACAAATGTATTGCTCATGTTTAGTTCATGTTAGTTACTACATTAAAGGTGCTCTAAGCGATGTCACACGTTTTTTAGGCCAAAACATTTTTTGTCTCATACAGCAAACATCCCCTCACTATCCGCTAGCTGCCTGTTCCCTGAACACACTGTAAATACGGTATACAAAAACAAACTGGGCTAACCCGCACCACGAAACAACAAACGGTTCCAGACAATAACCAAACAAGAAGGATTTGGGGGTGGGGTTTGGGGGGTTAGTGTGCGGAGGAGGAGGAGGGAGGGTCTAGCTAGCCTCTGTTTTGTTTGACAACACTTTGAACGTCAACAAGAAGTGACATCACCCAACATCGCTTAGAGCACCTTTAACTAATGTATATTAAATGAACCTTGTTTAAAAGTGTTACCAAAATTACAGTGCAAAAATAGTTAAAAAGTGTGAAAAATATCTTTAAAGTATGAAATATAATAAAGTATGAAAAATATCTAATTCCCACTTGCCTGTTGTTTTTTAATGAGAAGGTGCACGTATGCATCGATAACCTGCATTGAAAAATATACATCAAACAAACACTTAGATTTTCTCTTTTGATATTTTCAACACTGCATTTTGGTCTCTTATGTCATCAGCCAGCCACTCAGTCCCATGCAGTGTACGGAGAGATGCATCGTACAGTTTATATGGTCCAACAACTGCTTCCACCTGGCCACAATCTTTTGCAGCCCACAGCCTTCTAACTGTTAACTAACTGTTAGCCAGCAGCCATATCACCCTGTAGCCCAAGACTGGTTGCCCACTGAAGCTAAGCAGGGCTGAGCCTGGTTAGTACCTGGATGGGAGACCTCATGAGAAAAACAGGTTGCTGCTGGAGGAGGTGTTAGTGAGTCCAGCAGGGGGCGCTCACCCTGTGGTCTGTGTGGGTCCTAACGCCCCAGTATGGTGATGGGGACACTATACTGTGAAAGAGCACCGTCCTTCGGATGAGACGTTAAACCGAGGTCCTGACTCTCTGTGGTCATTAAAAATCCCAGGATGTCTTTCGAAAGAGTAGGGCTGTAACCCCGGCATCCTGGCCAAATCTGCCCATTGGCCTCTCTCCATCATGGCCTCCTAATCATCCCCGTATACTGATTGGCTTCATCACCATCTCCTCTCCACCAGTAAGCTGGTGTGTGGTGGGCGTACTGGCGCAATATGGCTGCCGTCGCATCATCCAGGTGGATGCTGCACATTGGTGGTGGTTGAGGAGATTCCTCCTTCCTTGTAAAGCGCTTTGAGGTCCCAGATAAAGCGCTATATAAATGTAACGAATTATTATTATAATTATTATTATTTTATTATTGTTAACACAACATGAATGTTAAATCACTTACATATTTGACTGATATATAGATATTATCGTTATATGGCCAGAAGTACGTGGACACCTAAAAGGCATACTTGTTATGTGCCTGTTTAACATTTACTTTTAAACCCATGACTATCTATGGAGTTGATCCAACAAATTTGGGTGCGCACAATTCTCTAAAAACTCAATGCATTCTGTAGCATCAAGATTTCCTATTAATACAATGATGCCTGGCCAAATCCATCAATTACAAATGGTATCCACATACTTTTGTCAAGTGTATTTAAATAAATTTAGCAAAAGTGATATTTTCCTCTCTTCTTATTTCAAGATGTATTTTTTAAATTTACCACAATATAACTTCATTATTAAAACATAAAAAATACAACATATTATGGATATTGTATGTATAATATACAGGACATCTCCATTTAAAATGCAAAGTTTTACTGTTGTTTTAACAGTTTAAATTAGTTTTTTGTTTGATATTTCCCTGTTAATTTGATCATTTATTGATGCACAATAAGCAATTATTACATGTAAAAAATACAGGAAATTGTCTATTTATATACAACACAGTTATGTGAAATTAACAAAAAAAAATTGTAGACTTAACAGTTTTTTAATGTGATTCAGCCGTCATTTCATTCACTGTAAATCAATTTACATATTTCGTCCGTAAAGTTATCTACGGTGCTGCTGTATTTTTTACAGGAATTCTCTGGTAACCACAGCTGCCAGCGTTTTCCTGTAAAAACAACAGTTTTTTTTTTTACAGTGTAGTAAAAACTAATGGTCAGTTCTTATACGGGACGTCCCATACAGTATACACACCCCATATCAAACCATTTTACCGTAGGATTTTGGAGATATGGCACATTATTCAACTTCAGATGCCTATAAAGACCTCATTTCTAATAAGTAGAAAAAAACAATGAATTTTGGAATGTCACTTCAGACATATTGACTTCAGAGGTGTATAAAGACCTTCTCAGCTTCTCACACACTAACTTGTACAGTACTGAAAAGAAAGTATTAAGACTACGTGATTTATCTAACATTGATGCTTGAAAGTTTTATACTTTCTTTATATTTCCATTTATTTACTAAAATATTGTAGGATTAAAAAAACAAACATGCAATTTGTTTATTCAAGCCATTTGTTTAATGAACAAAATCAACTTTTAGAAACTTGTCACAAAAGACCACACATATGCACAAACATAAATAAAAAAAGCCATGTCTTCTAGAGTTCTCAACGGGCCTGAAAATTGCAACCCGGCCCGACCCGGCCCGTGGCTCTTAAAGCCTGGACCCGATGTAACCCGACGCATCAACATGAATTATCTGTCCGAACCCGGCCCGCGGCCCGACGCCGCCGCCTTTTTTTTTTCTCTCATACACGTATTATCATGACCAGCAGACGGGAATTTAAATCAACCTTTAATGTTCACGCCTTTTAACAATACAAACAATACAAACAACTGAAACAATAAACTTTAAATATATAGATAGGCTATATAAATATGCCTTAAATAAAAATCTTCACACAATAATAAAAAAGACTGGACGACCCTGTTTTTTTGCTGTCATATTTCATCAGCACCTTGCATTTTGAGCATTGCACATAACCTGTAGAATTTCCATCAGAATCCAGCACCACTCCAAACACTCTCCAGACCTCTGATTTTCCCACTCCTGTAACGTTAGTAGCGACGGTGAATTCACCTGCGGCAAGTTTACTTTTCACCAACTCTATCTTCTTCTCCAGGCTAAAGGCGTACACGCAGCGGCGTCAGGTCTGCCCCCGCGATGCCTGTTGCAAGCAGCCAGACTTTCTTTACGGTGAACAGCAGCGATGATTAATAATTTTATTTTTCATTTTTTTTCACTGAGCGGAAAAGATTAAGCCCGAGGTCCGACCCGACCCGAGTCATTTACTTATATTTTCGACCCAAACCCGGCCCGAACCCGCGGGTCCCGTCGGGTTTGTCGGGCCGACCCGACCCGTTGAGAACTCTAATGTCGTCCTTAGACCCTGCTAATAAAAAAAAATATTTAAAACAAAAACTTTCCCTTTACATGGCTACTTTAAATAGACAATTTTAAATGGTAGTGAAAGAAAAAAAGTTATAATCAAAGTAATGAAAAAGTAAACTACAACCACAATATATTTCACACATTTGTTGCATGGGTCCTATCAAGAAAAATTAAACATAGTTTCCATAGAGAAATTTTAGATTTAGCCAGTACAATTGTGGCATTTCCAGTCATCATCCCCAGTAATGGCATTTTGGTGTATCTTAACACAGTTAGGATGATGCCACCCCTTGCACAAAGAACATTCCACCATTACTTCCCTGCAGTGTGCAGTCCTGCATATGCAGTACACATTCACGTTTGTTTTTCCTGAATTTGCAACGCCAACTCTTGGCTCTGTTTTAAAACGTATTTGACCTTTCCTGAAGGAAGTTAGAAGTTCTGTCCTCAACCGGCCCTCGTGGAACTTGCAGTTCCCCATCGTTGTCACTCCGAGTTCCGTCGGATGACGACGATTGGGGTTTCGCTTAGAAGCCTATCACCTTCGAGTATTACAAAACGAGCCAATGGCAAGAAAATGCCATGGGTCTGCGGAATTTGCATAGCGTAGCTCCGCCCCATGTTGTGGGTATATAAGGAAGTACGCTGGCATAACGCAGTCATGTTTTTGCTTCGGAGCCAAGAGGTTCTCTTCACTCCTGCAGCCTGAATTCTCTCTGAGTGTCACAGAGTATTCTTCGAGACGAGCAGCTCTTCAGTCTGTGTTGGTGCAAAGGCGATTTTCCAGCGAGCTTCACATTCCTGCCTGCTGATCTGTGCAGTGGTCTGCATCCAGCTTGTGTGTTTCTCCCTGGCCGCTTCAGCACGGGCTACTGAGCGTCCTCTCACTAAAAGAGCTTGCATGTGACACGTCTTTTTAAAGACGCTCTGTCCGTGTATTTCTGGGCGCGATGGTCTGATAGATTCAGCTGATGGGCGCGAACGCTGTTTTGACGTGTCTGGGCTTCGATCGCGTTCAAACAGCGTTCGTGGATGCATCATGTTCTCACTGGGAACATGATCATCGCAGTGTTATGGTCGAGACTCGATGATCTCACTAGAGTGAGAGTCCCCTCATCCACACCCCGATCTATTTTCTCCACGAGAGTGAATACTTCGGCTGGTGGCCAGGGTGACCAGAGGCAGCTGGTGTGTAACAAATCCGACGAATTATCCTCGGTTCACACGCCCCTCCTTCACATTGCAACCTGTGTGGTTTCCAGATGAGTTCGCTGACCAAAAAAAAAAAAAAAAAGTCACGTCTCATCCGGCGCCCCGGCAGATGAAATCATGTCTATCGCTGCATCACAAGGTGAGCTGGAGTCCTCTGGACATGATGGTTCCGCTGTGCTTTGCCGAATCTGATCCAGAGTTGACAGCTATGCTTTCCCGGGCCGCCGCGAGTTCGGGCTTGTGTGGTATCTTCCGCCTTGTCCCAAGCGCTCAGGCTGATGATTGGTTTTGTGGGTGGCGTCCCCAATTCCTTTCTGCTCGGATGTGCATGAAGAGGTCATGAGTTCGTGGGAGTCTCTTAATGACTTTTCGCGACTGCTCATCTGCCTCTTCCGCCTTCTCTGCTCTCGCAGAGGCCGCGGCCGAGGGTACACTGGGGTTCCCCCCGTGGAGTGTTCTGTGGCAACACGTCTGTGTCCCCACAGCGCCTCCACCTGGCGTGGCGAACCTAAGCACCCCTCCAATGCCTGTAGGTTTTGTCTAGGCAATTCCTACAGAAGCTGCGGGGCAGGCTGCCGCCTCAATGCATTCTCATGCACGAGGGCAGGGCTGATTCAGGGCTCATCTAAGAGCTGCGTGCCGTCACCGTTCTCGCTCTATGACAGATGAAGGTGACCGCATACTCCCTGGGTCAGGTGGTGTCCAGACATTGGCCTACCTGGTGATGTGCGCGAGGCTGAGTGAACACGCTTCCTCAAACTCCCCCCTCTACACAAACTGGGCAATCTGAAAATGTGCAGAATCCCAGGCAATGAAATATAGGGCCTTTTCTTTTGGACATTTTATTTTTTACGTTGTGCCTTTTAAAAGCAATGCTGCAGTATGGATGGACAGATTCTATTCCCTTTGACATGATATTTGTCCACTGCAGATCTTTAAACTGATGTCCAACCTGTCGTTTTCTCAGGTCGCTCCACTCCTTAGTGTCCATTAAAAAAAAACATAGGCCTGTTGGCAGCTTATGCAGAACAAAGAGGCTATCAGCTGGACCATTATTTTCAGAAGATGTTTCTGATGCTTGGCTAGAATTCTGTCTTTCAGTGAGCTAAATGAAAGAAAAAAGTTGTTAAATATATTAACTGTAGTTCAGTGTAAATACTGTTTTCCTGCAAGTCCTACAAATGAAGGAACTTCATATTCAGTCCCTCCAGGATTTCACGGGCCTTTTTTGTGATTGTTGCGGCCTAAAATGCCTGATGTTGCGGCCGCTTTTTTAAAAAGTTGCGATGTTCTTCTACATTTGTTTTTATGTTAAAACGGTAAACGTAGATAGATTTTTAATTAAAAAGTGCTCATATTATGCTTTTTGGCTTTTTCCCTTTCCTTTATTGTGTTATATATCTTTGTGGATGTTATAGGTTTACTAAGTGAAAAAAGTCCAAAGTCCACCTTAAAGGGACTTATTATGTCCCACAGAAAACACTGTTCATCATCTGCTCTATTGTAGTCCAGAATTTACTTCAGAGCAGAGCATATGAGCGGAGTGGAGCGGTGAGAATATCCGCTCCTCGCTCACGGATCTGTTCACCCCTCCGCTCCCCCGCTCAAAGCCACATCAGGCCGCTCCGCTTATTACCGCTCAGCGCTCAATGCAGTTTGCTTCGCGCTCCACTCAAATGTCCCCCCGCTCGCTTCAAAAAAGGAAAAAAATCTGCATGTATTTCACTATTAGCTTAGACCACAGCCTTACCTCCAAAAGAACTAAAGAGCAACAACTAGCCTACATTTTCCAAATATAAATGTTTTATTTCAAATTAAAAATTAGGCCTGGCCTATGTAAGAAGGAATAAATAGCCTACAAAAAAGTCCTGTAAAAATTAAACGAATAAATGGGCCTATATAAAAATTATATAAACACAAATATAGATAGAAGTTTTAAAAGTAAACTAACTATTAGGCCAGAATTGTGATAACTGAACTTTCGCGCAACAGGCACAATTTATATTGGCTTAGGCCTATATTCATTGTACACACATCCTGAGATAAAATTAAACGAATAAATGGGGCTAATAATATAAATCAAAATTATATAAATAAAAATATACATAAACGTTTTAAAGTAGGCCTATAACCTAAATTAACTATTAGGCCAACATTATGATAACTGAAATGTTGCAGCGCGCATTAAAATTTAAATAGGCTTATATCAATTGTACAAAACAACTGCTGTAAAATGAAACGACTCAATGCCTAATTATATAAATAAAAATATACATGCTATAGACCTACAACAAAGTTTTAAAAGTAAATGAACTATTAGGCCAAAATTCTTATAACTGAACTTTTGCGCAGAGTGCACGTGGATTACAATTTAAATTGGCTTATGTTGTCAAATGAAAAAAATATATATAATTTTTTTTAATTAATTGCTTTCCTTATCTACAGTTCTTTTGAGTTCACCTTCAAGAACACAAGTTTGGACAATGTCAGTCTGAGGCTTCAGGTGGTTTCTTTACAGCAGGCCAGCAGCGGAGAAAACCCTCTCTGCGCTCGCAGACCCACTTGGGCGCTGAACACAATGCAAGCTACTTTACCCAGGCGGGGGAAAAGACTTAGTTAGTTTTATATTAATAGTTTCGACTGAAAATAATCTACTGTGTATGATGGATTCTGGGTCAGGCTTGACTGAGCATGCTTCAGACACGAGGTGTGAGCGCTGAGCGAAATTGGAGCGGGAAATAGAGTGACGCTCCGTCCTTTTAAAAATGCCGCTCTGCGCTCTGTCCAAGATCCGCCCGCTCGCTCCCGCTCCACTCCGCTCACATGCTCTGCTTCAGAGACAAGCGTGCTCACTTTGTAACACACGTTAATGAGAATAAACCCACTAACTAACCTTTAGTAACATTATAAAAGGCAAACAAACCATTTAAAGACACAGCAAAATCTAACAAACTAAGCTTTTTTTTTTTTAAACAAGATCTGCACCTGCAAAAATGTAAATGTGCAGAACCTCACAAACATTAGGCAGCATTTATGTTGAAAGATGCCAATACTAATAAAGTGCAAAATACAGTTTTCTTAGAATAGCCACAAAAGTTAAATGGTGGAAAAATCTAAAGTTTAAATACTATATTTTAATATAATATAGGCCTAATATAATATAATATAGCCGAATTTCCAATTAAAGCCGTTCTCGTTTCCTTATTTTTTTTGTCAGACAATAGAACGAGTAGCTATTTTTTATGTGTAAAATTATCTGAATTGAGAGAGTTCGGGAACTGGGTTAACTAATGCACTGTGATAGTGAGTATTACAAGTGATAAACACAAGAAAAGAAAGGAAAATAAAATGGTAGCCTAAATTCTTTAAATATAAAACAAAAGAGAAGCAGATAAGTGATAAGTCCGTGGAAACAACACTGCTCATTCCCGTCTGTCAGCTGCTTAATTATTTTTATCCCCGGTGGGGATAAATTTATCCCCCCCTCAAAGTGATCAGTGCTACTACACTAGTGGCAAGACGGATCACAAAACTTATCACGGATCCGTGGTTTGATTAAAGTCAATTTTATTAGAAAATGCGCTACTTTGGCTGGCTCTGATAAAGCTGTCGCAGCCTCTCTGTAATCACCACTCTGCTCAATGTCCCGCCCACGGCGCTATCTGATTGGTTAGACCTCACGAGTAATAGCCTATCAACACTTGCGAGACGGTTACAGGTCCGCTGGGCAGTGCAGTTACACATACGGTGAGGCTAAAGCGAAGGTTTTTTGATTACTCACTCATGGTGTGTTCACACCGAACGCAAATTTAATTATTTACGCGAGTAGATTACATACAAAGTCAATGCAAAGACGCGAATAGACGCATCATTGACGCGAATTAGGCGACGCGTTTGCCGCGAACGTATTCCGCGCAAGTTGAAAAATGTGAACTCGAGCGGAAGATTCGCATGACGCTTTGTTCTCTTGATTCTCTTTTTTACGCGCGTCTAGAGGTCCTGTGGCGCGAATGAGGCGTTTAGCGCGGTAGCCGCAAATTAGCCTCATTTGGGCGAATGAGGCGAATTGACTAACACAGATAGTGCATCTGTCTTTACTATCATTTGACTGTAGCTCAGCATCGCGGTGTAACGTTAACGTTATTACTTTAGCAGCAACTAGCCTAAAACTGTTTTTACTGTGGTGGTTTAACTTTGCAATCAATCCGTGGTTCAGCAGAGGCTGATATATAGAAGTAACATATAGCCTATTAAACTAAATAAAGAGCTGTAATGTGAACTGTCAGTGCTATAGAACAATAACATCCGAAATGGACCACTATTTGTTTATTTTTATATCAACAATAAAAATGTTTCAAAACATCCCCCCCTCTGTTTTTTTCACAAATCGTACCCTGCTCATACTGAAGTGCAGCATCAGGACTTCCCAGAGGAGAACACTTAGATGTACAGTGAAAAAAAAGAGTAAACATTGTTGGACCACAACAGTGTGCAATCTAGCAATGCTCAAATAATTGCAATGTCATATTGTGTTCTTCAGTCTCAGACATCAAGATGCTGCGTTGAACAGAGGCTTTACCTTGGATGAAGAAGACTCAACCTCCACAAGATCCTTGGCCTCATACTCGATGTCGGTGTCAAGTGCAGCATCAGGACTTCCCAGAGGAGGACACTTAGATGTACAGAGAAAAAAAAGAGTAAACAATGTTGTTGGACCACAACAGTGTGCAATCTAACAATGTTAAAATAATTGCAATGTCATATTGTGTTCTTCAGTCTCAGACATCAAGATGCTTCAATTTTTATGTCTGAAAAAATTAAATCTAAAATTATATTAAAAAAAAAAAAAAAAACCAAAAAAGAAAGAATAAGGAATATAGGAACAATTATTTGCTACAAATGGACTGAATATACAATTTTAGGTGCATTTAACATAGCAACAACCTTTGGCGAAAGAGACTCTGCCTCCAACACATCTCTGCTCTCAGACTCTCTGTTGCTTTCCAGAGTTATGAAAGGACTGCCTAGGGTAGAAGGCTTAGATATACAGAGGAAACACAAAAAGCAACAAAAGTTATCAGGGCACAAAACCCGGCATGCATAGAAAACTGTTAAGTAGAAATAAAGTAATATAATATAATATAATATAATATAATATAATATAACACACTGCATTACTACAACAACAACCTTAGGGGACAGAGACTCTGCCTCCAACACATCTCTCTCCTCTGGACTGCCTTCAGGAGGCTCCTCATACAATGGGCAATCATGACAAGTTCAACCAAAAACAAACAATCTTTTATTTATTTTTTTAACTGTTTAAAACACTTAAGTTGTTGTTAATAAATTAATTACATTATAAATTCAAGTATAATAAATTATATTTATAATTTGGTCACAATATTACCTTCAGGTGCGCCAAAAAAAATTTCTTTAGTCGTATCCTGTTTGATAATGAATTTGAAACCTGCAAAGACATGCACATTGTTCCCCAGGTACCATCAGAATGATACGCACTTTCATCCGTGGCACGGCCGTGTATAACGTTCTGTATGTCTTGCAAAGTGAGCGTAATTTTACGACTCTGTGTAGAGAAAATGAAACAAAAAAAGTGAATTCCTTATTTTTTTTTAAATGAATAGCCTACCTATTTATCGTCAATTCAAATGTCAAATAGTGATAAAACTACCGAATAGATCTGACTATGATGACTATGACTAGACTATGATGAAAATGTTACGTACCTTCCCAAATTGGTTAAAACAGTATCTTCTGAAACGCACAATAATTAAATATTATTTGTAAACAACATGGCAACGTTAAACCAATAGTTAATGAATAAATGTCTATCAAAGTACAGTTAAAGCATCAATTAATTATATAAAAAGGTTACCAACTTACCGCTCTTTCTGTCGCCTCATGATGCTGTTTTAAAGACTGAAAGATGGGAATCAAATGCAATGAACCCACCCTCACACCCCACCTAAATTCACCTACATGTTTTTCACAAAATAATCTGTCAAGGTATTAAGCGTTTTAAATTAACATTTAAAAAAATCTGTAACTTTAAAGTAAGTCATATTAATAAAGGTTATCATTACTGTTATTATTCTAACTATTATTTTGTAAAAGCAACCACTGCGTTTTCATGCGCTGATCACGCAGTGATTCGGCCAATCTGGACACTGTGCGCATTTAGAGGATAGATTGCATGGCCCGCCTCGCAGGTGCGCACATGAGTTGATCATGCATCGGAAGAGCCAAAGAGAATGAAACATTGTCAGATGATGCTGCATGTCATAAAACTTTATAAACATGTTTTCTATTTGAGTGCAATGCAAAAGAACCATATAAGTGTTTTTCCCTATTACTTTACAATACTATCTATATTTGTGTTTTAAACTATAAAAAAACTAAACAAAAAATAGCCTAACACAAGTACTCTCAGAAAAAAAAACAAATGAAATATGCTGCAGTAAAAACACTTTTAGCAAGTAAACTAATATATATAAATATATGAAAATATCCTCCTTAAACCAGGAAAAAAAGATTTTTGAATGTATTAATTTGTCATTTCATTACATTGTTTAGAGAGTGTCCTGTCCTCTGTAGTAGACCTCTGTAGTAGGACTCAGTAAAATCAAATCATAATCAAAATAATAATAAAAAATTATTCACCAATACATTTTTAGGTTTCAGGAATTTTTTTAACCAAAATTTGAATAGAGATGTAATGAAAGACATAACTGAATGAATTGATATACCATTTCACTTTATGCAGTATGTGGGTAAAATGGCTGTAGTGTTACGAACCCCTGTTAAAAATGCTCGTTTCGTAAGGGTTCGTCAACACAAAAGGAAACGCAAGGCAGAGAGCAGTTTAAAACATTTATTATTAGACTAATAAATGACTGCACAAACTCACGTCTCTCAAATTCTCTCTCTCTTTACAAGGAACACACATTTATTCCACACTAACGTTAACATCGACATACCAAAGTTTAACAAAATAAACAGAATAGTGGCACAATACAAAGAACACAGTTTGAGTTGATCAGCCGGCGAGGCATCGTGACGCGCACGAAGTTATCCGCTGCGTGACTCACCCTCCTGCACACTCCACGTATATGCCCAGCACAAGCCATCAGAGCAACGCACCACAGGTGCGCAGGGGTGGAGCCTACACTCAAAGAAACAGCAATTAGAAGACAAACATAGACAAAAATACACAGGCAACACCCATAAGGCTGAGGCCGTAACACTTCTCCCCCTAAAGGAAGAATCAGATTTTTTTTCTTCTCCCTTCTTTCCTTAAAAGGGAAAAGAAAACTGATTCTGCATAAAATCGCACAGAAAGCTTACTCTAATCCGCGAGACAACGCATCTGCTACCAGGTTGTCAGATCCCTTTTTATGACGGATCTCTAAATTATATGGCTGAACCATTAAAGCCCAACGCATCAATCGTTGATTATGGTTGTACATTTTGCTCAGAAAAACCAGCGGATTGTGACCCGTATAAACAACGATAGGAGAAGAACTAGACCCCACATAAACGTTAAAATGTTGTAAGGCTAACAACATAGCTAAAGTTTCTTTTTCAATCGTTGAATAGTTCAACTGATGACGGTTAAACTTAGCAGAGAAATACGATACTGGGTGGCCTATTTCATCAGCACCCTCCTGCAGCAAGACAGCTCCCACTCCAACCGCACTAGCGTCGACCTCAAGCTGGAACGGACGAGTCACATCTGGAGCAGACAGTACAGGTGCACTGCAAAGGAGAGATTTTGCAGAAAGAAATTAGTTAATTAGTTAAATTAGAAATTAGAAAACTCATTAGTCCAATCAAAACTAACTTTAGGACTACACAACTTCGTTAAAGAGACAACCACACTCGAGAAATTTTTACAAAAGCACCGGTAGTACCCCACCATCCCCAGGAATCTACGTAGTTCTCTCCTCGTAGTAGGTACTGGGTAACTGAGGACAGCAGCCACTTTTCCGTCCAATGGCCGTACCTGACCGTTTCCCACCTGCTTCCCTAAATAGGTGACAGAAGCCTTAACAAATTCACATTTTTTTAGATTCAACGTTAAGGAAGCAGCTTCTAATCGGCGAAACACGTCATGTAAGGTCAACATGTGTTCAGCCTAGGTAGACGAATAAATAACGACATCGTCTAAGTAGATATTACAGTTAGGAACCTCGCCTAAGACTGTGGACATTAAACGTTGAAAGGTTGCTGGTGCGTTTCGCAGACCGAATGCCATACGTTTGTACTGCAGAAAAGCATCAGGGGTTACGAATGCAGAGATCTTAGAAGCGCGCTCGGTTAAAGGCACCTGCCAATAGCCTTTAAGAAGATCTAACTTAGTGATGTATTTCGCACCCCCAAGACTGTCAATGCAATCGTCCATCCGCGGTAACGGAAAAGCATCAGCCACAGTGATGGAATTTACCTTTCTAAAGTCAGTACAAAAACGTAAAGACCCATCAGCCTTTGGTACCAGAACACACGGCGAACTCCATGGACTATTACTCGGAACAGCGAAACCATTCTCTGATAAATACTTAACCTCACTTTTCATTGCTTCTCGCAGAGTTATTGGGCAACGATAAGCATGGAAACAAATAGTTGAAATAAAGTCGTTATTTTTGTTTGTTTTTTGCGCACAAAAAGTATTCTCGTCGCTTGATAAACTTAAGATTGAGCCACTGTAGTCACTTGGACTATTTTAATGATGTCTTTAATAACATTTCGGGAGAACAAGTTTCAATCCCTTAGAAGCCTATGGAGGAGTGATCCAGCTCTCGCATTTATACAACTCTTTATAAAAACTAGAAATTATTTAGTTTTTTCGTATTTCGTATTTGTTTTTTCGTATTTCATTAACATCAGTCAACATTCTCCCGGAGTCAGATCGCAATGAATGAAAAAAAAACGTTTTTGACCATTCTTTTTCTCCAGGCCAAAAAAAAACTTAGATGGTACATCCATTTGGTCCACATTTTGAAAACGTGACCTAATCAAAGCCCCTTTTGCTTTTGTCTCCAAAAAATCATTCAACTTGGATTTTTTCTCTGAAATACCCCTCATAACAGTCCAGTGTCCATTACATTCTAACTGCTCTTGCAATTGTACAATTTCCATCTCTAAAACTTTCATGGACCTGTCTATATTTGCAGTAACATTTTTTTGTGTACTGTTAACTTAACTGTTTAATTTGGGCTTTTCCATAGTCCCACCACTGTTGTAATGATCTAAACGTTGACTTTGAGTCTCTAAAATCCTTCCAAAAAAATTCAAAAATATCTTTAAATTCTTTATCATTTAAAAGAGCATTATTAAAGTGCCAGTATGCACTCTGTGGTTTTACAAAGCTTAAAAAAAAACAGAACATTGAACCATACAGTGATCAGAGAAAGAAACTGGAAAAATACTACAACTTCTAAAAACATCACTCTGGTGACTATAACAATATATTCTGTCCAACCTTGCTAAAGACACAATCTTATCTCGAACATGAGTCCATGTATATTGTCTACAATCCCGATGCAAAGTCCTCCATATATCACTAAGTTCGTGTGTGTTAATAAGTTGTATAAGCCTTTTACGTGACAACATGTGAGGTTCAAGGTGATTACTATCCATGTTTTTCTCCGTACAATTAAAATCACCACCAAGAATTAAAATATCATCATTAGTACACTTTTGTAAAGCCAAACATAAGGGGCCCTATTTTAACGATTTGAAACGCAAGTGTCAAAGCGCAAAGCGCAAGTAACTTTGTGGCCGGATCCCGGCGCTGTTGCTATTTTCCCGGCGGGATAAATGCCTCTTGCGCCTGGCGCAAATCTAAAAGGGGTTGGTCTGAAGTAGCTTCATTATTCATAGGTGTGGTTTGGGCATAACGTGAAATAAACCAATCAGAGCGTCATATCACATCCCCTTTAACAGCATGATGAATGAGGTGCGCTTGTTCCATGGCGCAATACTATTATAACGGCGCATTTACCAGGCGCGCTTCAGAATCGGTTCACAGCCGAGGAGATCGATGTTCTCGTCAGGGCCGTAAAAGAAAGAGAAGTGACATTGGAGATGGGACAAACCCACCCAAATTAGCTTCGGTGCAAGCCGGGTGCAAGATAGGGCCCAAGGAGTCTAAAAAAACTATTCTATCTGTAGTTGCAGTAGGAGCATATACACACATAAAAACAAAAACTTGATTCTCAACGACAGCTCTAATTTTTAAAATTCTTCCTTTTAAAATCTCATCCACTTCGTAAGAAACAGGGGTGAAATTTTTAGAGAAAAGAACAGCAACTCCAGCGCTAAGTGAATTATGATGACTCAAAAAAGAAAGGCCATCCCATTCCATGGCCCAATTGACTTCATTTTGTACGTCGCTATGAGTCTCCTGAAGTAACACAACATCAAAATGTTTTTGTATAACCAACTCATAAATCTCTGCTCTTTTTTTGCTATCCCTAGCACCATTCACATTCAGGGAGGCAATATTGATGTTACTCATGCTTGATAATATATACAACGACAAAAAGCCCCATATAAGCATCACAGCAGGGACCATAGAATCCAACATTTTAAACACCATCATTGCTGCCTACTTCCATGCTAACTTTTCTCACAATTTTCTTTAATCGGTACACCTCTCTATCAGTAAAACACCCCTCGCTCATTAAAGCACGCGACCTTTCCACAAATAACTGAGCATTCGGGAAATGATTTTCAGCATTTACATTCTGCTTATTTTTTGTAATTCTCAGAAACTGTTTAATGTTTTGAACATCATAACCTCGAATACGATAATCCGACTGAGAATAAACACTACTGGAATCAGATGAATCTTCATCACTTTCATCTTCCTCTCCATTTGACACCTCAATTGTACCTACTTTTTTCCCCATCTTCAAGCTACCATCACCCTTCATTTTTCTTTTCAAAGGCACTTTAAAAGACTGTGAATCCACCGCTTCTGTGAGAGATTCATCAGGAACCACTTCCGATGATTTTACATCACACTGCATTTCACCTTCTACCAAAACAGCCATTTCTTCCATTTGTTCTTCAGACCCGGATGGTCTAGACTCTATAGTCTCAGACACATTCCTATCAACAAACACCTCCACATCTTGCTCTTTTTCTGCAACCTTTGACACTTTCAAACTGGCCCTGGAACCCTCCAAAGCTTCTGCAGATGTCTGTGGTCTAACCTCTTCATCTTTTTCACCTTTATCTGGGCATGTTCGCACCAGATGTCCTACTCTACCACATCCAAAACATCTCATTTTATCAGTAGTTGCATAAATCAAGTAATCAAAATCATCCATTCGAAAATTAAATGATACTTCCAGTTCAGCGTTATCCTTTAGTACCATAAATGCATATCTCCTAAAGGAAACAACATGCTTCAAGAGTGGATTAACATTTCCAAGTGGAATCTTTTTAATTGGTGAAACCAATTTTCCATAATGAGATAGCATGTTTACTAAGAACTCATCCTTTACAAAAGGTGGCACATTAGACAAAGTTACTCTTTTAGACAGCACTGAAAGCGGAAGCATGACCGTAAAAGCATCATTTATCACTAAACCACGCTCCACTAATTCATTGGCTTTCTCTACAGAGCTCATAAACAATACTATTGCATTATTCACTCTAGAAGCCGACAACACGGAATCATAACCTACCACTTCTCCTGCCGCTAAACAAACCTCTTCTATTTTCAACGCGGACGCAACTTTCACTCCATTGCGCCGCGTGAGAGACTCAAACACTCCTGAAACGGCGCCCGCCATATTTCCGAAACCCGGAAAAACGGCGCCCGCCGCACAAAAACCTTTACTTAAAAACTAGACTATACTAACTATTTTTAGTAAAGAAAAGAGATAGAAAAAGTTTGAAAAACACACCTGCACACTCGCTCTCACAGCCACGCTCAACTCGCTCAGCCACACTCGCACATGCGCACATAGAGAGAGAGAGAGAAATAAAGAAAGAAAGAAAGAGAGAAAGAGAGAATAGAGAAAGAAAGAAAGAAAGAGAATGAAAAAGAAAGACAGATAAAAAGAGAGAAAGAGAAAAAAAAAAGAAAGATAGAAAGAAAGAAAGAAAGAAAGAGAGAGATTGAGAGAGAGAAATAAAGATAGAAAGAAAGAGAGAGAGAGAAAGTAAGATAGAAAGAAAAAGGGAGAAAGAAAGAGAGAGAAAGATAGAAAGAAAAAAAGAGGTTAAAAAATCCTTTAATTTTTACATTTCAAAAATCATACATTCATATACTCATTCTAAAACAAAGATAGAACATATATAAACCCACAGATGTTTAAAAAATAATAATAATTAACAATTCAGAACCATCACATCATCATAAATAGTACATAAAACATCATTAATTTCAATAAAACTCCTGACATCATTTACAATATCATAATATGCGTTATAAGATAATAAGAAAGAAAGAAAGAAAGAAATAACGAAACAGAAAAAGAGAGAAAGAAAAAGAGAGAGAAATAGAGAGAAATATATAAAGAAAGAAAGAATGAAAGAAAGAAAAAGAGAAAGAAAGAAAGAATGAGAGCGAGAGAGAGAAACATGAGAAACCATAACATGAGAGAGAGAGAGAGAGAGAGAGAGAGATAGGGGCAACTCAAGCGCGTTCTTTTGCTGCTGTTCCTGAAATTACCGTATTCATAGTAATAGACGCATGCACCCATTTTTTTGGCGGCTGGCTTGACCGTGTATTTTCAAACCACGGCTGGCTTGACCGCAGTCTATTAAGCCTGGTGATTAAAGTTATTGTATACAAAAATAAAAATGACATAGGCCTAGTTTAAATAAGTATTTAAGTATTTGAAATACAAAATATATATATATATATGCGCAGGTCCCGCTGTCAATGATCTAGCACCTGCGTTAAAAATTATCTGGCGCCGGCCGGCGCGAGCTCATTCTTCCAAAGAGAACAATGAGTGCGTGATTTAGAATTACCGTTATTTTCCGTTATCTTCAAACCGTTCTTCTTCTAGACTTATTAATTTCAGCCATAAACGTTAGTCCAGCCAGTCCAAGGTAATCTGCTCGATTCAATGTATTGCTTTAATATATAATCAATCTGTTATCTAATAAGGCATTGTTATGGCTTCACGTTAGAAATCTGATGCAAATGTAGCCTTATAATTTAGCGAGCATAATTTACGATTCTAACAGTTAACGTTAGCTAGCTAGCATCGTAGCTTTTGTAGTCTAGATTAAACAGAATCGAAATCAGCCGTAGTAACTCTAATTAACGTTAGTTATTTGTTTAGCAGCATAACTATGTCTGAAAACAACATGTATTCAGACAGAACACTTAAACGTCAGGCAAAACGGAGGGCTTACAATATTCTTAGTGAGGTTTACGTCGTCAATGCTGAATCTGAGGCAGCCGACGTAAATATATGCCTGGAGAAAAACGCCCCTGCTGATGATGTGTGGTCAGATGCTGCATCTGATTGGCCCATGTCCTATGAATCAGACGAGTTAGAGACTGAGTTTAATGTTGATGATAATGTGATTGATGAATTTTGGTCAAATGCTCTGACAGAAACTGACTCAAGTGATGATGAATTTGTTGAGTCTGCAGAGTGTCTTGGAGAAGAGCTCAGAGATTGGGCAATAAACAGCCAAATACCACAATGCAATCTAAATGGGCTGTTGGGCATCCTGAGAAAATATCATCCATATCTCCCAAAGGATGCCCGCACTCTTTTAGGCACTCCAACTAATTATGAGGTCCAGCAGATTGCTGGTGGCACCATGCATTATTTTGGAGTTGAGAAAGACATTAGGCATGTGTTAAACCAGATAGACCCTCTCCCAAAGGCCATTCATTTACAGGTGAATATTGATGGACTACCTTTGTTTAAAAGCAGCAATAAGCAGTTCTGGCCCATTCTAGGCTTGGTAGAGGAAGACAAAACAAAGCAACCATTCATCATCGCTTTATATCTTGGATCTAAAAAACCAGAGAATGTCAATCTGTTCCTAGAATCATTTGTGAATGAATATGGAAAGCTTAAATTAGAGGGTGTGGATGTAATTGGCAAATGTGTAGATATTAAAATTTCTAATTTTGTTTGCGATGCAAGTGCGAGGGCTTTCGTAAAAAACATTAAAGCCCACAATGCATACCACGGCTGTGAGAAATGCACACAGGAGGGAACATGGGCGGAAAATCGAATGACTTTTCCTGAAGTCCATTCACCTTTACGGACAGATACGTCTTTTATTAATAAAGACGATGAGTTTCACCATAAAGGGACCAGTGTGTTGACAAGGGTTGGAATTGGTATGGTCTCCCAATTTCCATTAGATGTTATGCACCTGGTTTTTCTTGGGGTTGTGAGAAAGTTGATAGGGTTTTGGATGAGGGGACCACTTCCAACTCGTTTAGGTGCTCAACAGATAAGCCTAATTTCTGCAGTGCTTATGTCCTTTGCCATGAGACTCCCCAGAGAGTTTGCACGGAAAGGGAGATCCCTTGTTGAGGTAGATAGGTGGAAAGCAACAGAGTTCAGAACTTTTCTCCTGTACACTGGTCCAGTAGCACTGAAAGACCATCTGCCAAATGTTCTATACCACAATTTTATGCTTCTGCATTTAGCCATTCGAATATTATGCTGCCCCTCACTGTGTCTCCAGTACTGTGATTTTGCTGAAAAGTTACTAATCACATTTGTCGAGCATTTTCAATCTGTTTATGGTAATTACGTTGTGTATAACATACACGGGCTGACACATCTTGCCAATGATGCAAGGCAGTTTGGTGTGCTGCATAATTTCGCAGCTTTCCCATTTGAGAACTTCCTCTACACATTAAAAGAACTGATAAGGACCCCTACCCAGCCACTTCAACAGATCATCAGGAGATTGTCAGAAAAAGCGTGTCAGAACTAAAATAGGGGTGTGCAAGGATTGTTTTTACCAGGAACATAAGAATGGGCCTTTTCCATACAATGTGACATCTCAGCAGTTTACACAGTATAATAATTATGTAAATGGTGGAACTTTAATTAGTTTATCAGAGGGAGACAACTATATTCTGTTCAATGGAGATATTTATATAGTGAAAAACATTTTAAAAGACAAGGACAAAACAAGTCATCTTTTTTCACCTATCTTATTGATTCATCAAGTCTTGATATATACTTTGTGAAACAACCCGGGCAGTCATTGACTATTGTTCCTACACACACTGTGTCAAAAGTCCTTCTTTTACAGTATAAGGATGGGTTTGTGGCATACCCTTTACTGCATACTGCTTGATTCTCCCAATCCCCCCCTCCCCCTTTCTGCATCTGACAGAACTTACCAATCATAAAGAATAGTAATAATAAGACTAGGAAATATTTTAGTTTAGATAGATTTCCACTGGGTAATTAATAGAGCTTCAATAAGTGTATATAGTTTGTGACACTAGATATATTGGGTTTTTTTTGTTTTGTTTTTAATAGATGTATTCTATAGTTATTTTTACTGAAAAGAATGAAACAGAGGTGATTCCAAGTGACTGGCTGAGCATCGACAAAAAAATTGCCTGTTGGCCCCCATATAACGCTACAAAATGTAGAAAAGCGGTTGAAAAAAATGAGACTCCTGATGAAGAATGGGACGAATATATATCTGAATGGGTGGCTGAGTATGGTAAGTCATTGAGGAATTAATTATTAAATTATTATTGAGAAAGATAGAGAAATAACTATTCAAAAATTAAAAGATGCTCCTTGTGAGTTATGCCAAGCAGTTCTTTTCAAATGTTCAGATAATAGGCTTAGTGATGTTGTTTGTTTCTATGTTTAGATTCCTATGAAAAAGCCAGAAGAAAGCTGGTGAAGTTTTGCAAAGGCAACAGTTTGGTTTCTACAGATGAGGACAGTGTACGGAAAAGAGTGTATGTTTCCTCTGGTTCTCTGTTTTCCTTTTATAGCCTACTGCTTATTTGCACTGTGCTTTTAAAAAATGTATTACACTTAATGTGCCCAACAGACCATCAACAAAATATGTAAATGGTTGTACATCTGATACAGCCTCAGGAAGACCTCCAGTGCAGGCCTCAACAAGCTGGCACCACACAGGTACAGACGAAAACATACAGTGGTCATTGCATCATTTCCCAACATATCTGGTCACCACAGATTCCTTAAATCCAAGACTTGGGAATATGGTCCCCTTAGAATTAAAGTAATTTCCTGTGTATAAGCCACAGGAGAGTGTTTTATGCAAGCTAAAAAAAAAAACATTAAATGTAGCAAAATAAATGTATAAACTGCGGCTAATAGTTGGGAAATTACAGTACAAGGTTATATCTGACATTTCTGTCAAAATTTAGTTGTAGTAAACTATATTTATTTCCAAGGGGACGATATGTTGAAAGGAACTTTTGAACATTGATCACTTTCCAGAGTGAAACTCTGGATGGAAGTAAATGTTGTGATGTTTGGCATTGTACTGATTCTGTTTCTTACTGTTCCATATGCAGAGACAATGGCAAGACCAAAAAAAAAATTCTGCAGTAATGGAGCCAAAAGCCTGAACTTGCCAGCCATACCACCCGTTGCACCATCAGCACCTGCTGTGACAGTCCCTGAACCAAGACAAGATGGTACGTAGAATTATTCCAAACTTTAAACAATACTTTTTTTACAGGAGTTTTTAGTAATTACCTTTTTAGTCTCAAACATGGATTAGAAACTGTTCAAGGAACAAAATAAAATGTAACCAAAAAGGAGAATAAAACCAACTTCGGCTGGCTAAGTTGTACTATTTTCAAATGATAAACCTTTTAAGCCCTGATTTTAACAATTAGCCTTAATATCAATGTGCTTTGATTTACAACCACAATTTTTTTTTAAATCGGGGACATTATGTAAAATGCAAAATAAAAACAAAATTCAAAATCTTGTAAAATCATATTTAGCTGAAAAAAGGACATAGACAACATATCTGTTACGGTATGTGTGGTGGTTGGAAGCACAAGGAATACAGGAAAAAGGAATTTAATCAAAAGGAATTTAATCAACAGAACGTAGGGATCACAATAGACACTATCCAAAAACGAGAACAGACAAAGAATGAGGGAGAGCACAGGGTATAAATACAAGAGTGAACAAAGGAACATGATGAGGACACAAGTGCTATAACTGAAGACTAATGAGGAGCGGGAAAACTGGGAAACAGGACTGAACCAAAAACACTAAGAAGGTGGAAAGAAACACAGAACCTACGTATAACAATATCAAATGTTGAACATTTTAAGTTTGACTATTTTATGGGAAATGTAGCACATTTTGAATTTAATGCCAGCAACACGTCTCAAAAAAAAAGCTGGGATGGATTCAACAAAAGGCAGGAAAAGTTATGTTATGATAAAGACAACAAAAGAAGAGATGCAGTCTCTCTCTTTATACGTTCAATTCTGTGTAGTTATAATGTTGCATCGTATGTTTGTCTGATTCAGAAAGAGATCTCCGGCTCTACCAGATGCTAGAAAAGATAAAGGGTCAAGTCAGGCAGAATACTCTCCTCCTTCAGGCTATTATGCGAAGAGAGAATGCAGCTGAAGTTGTAAATGAGGAGTTTCAGTTTCCATTAAGGAGCATGACAGGCATAAAAGATCTGGAGGATAGGCTGTCAAACAGAGACACACAACGTTCTCTGGTCAATTCTAATGATGTTCAGTTACTTCACTTAAAAGAATACTAACATTATGTAGAGATCTAGACCTGATTTACTGCTGCTTAACACATGATTTTTGTCAGACAAGATTTCTTACCAGCTTGGGTGGAACATCTGCCAAAGACATTGTCCACAGAATTATGAGGGAAATACTAACCAATGAGCTGGCCAAAAATTTTAATTGGCAAGGGAGAGGACAGAAGAGCCCATTTTCTACACTCTTGCTAGCTAAAGTTGTCATAGGTGATATGTTTTAAAAAACATTCAAACATTCAAAACTTAGACATAACTTTGAAATAGCAAAGGAGGAAACAACCCCTTACAGTCTCACATAATGTGTCATTGAATGAAATACAATGCAAGTCAATGAAAGAATGCCAATTAATCCACTAATCATACAGAACTCTACAAAATACACCTCAGATGTGATCTGTCTGCTAACAATTTCTCTGTTTCATTTTCTTTAATTTCATGCTGACAGATGCAGCCAAAAAACAAGGAACAAAAGTGGTGGAGGCAGAAGAAAAAATTAAAACCTGGCTGAAGTATAGTGGAGACTGGAATGGAGGAAGAAAAAAAAGAGCAACAGAAAAAGGTACACAAGCCCCTTTTAAGGCTGATCAAATATGTTATTAATTATCATACTGTATTAATTTACAAGTTAAGTAATTTACATTTTGATAATTACTATATTTTTTCTTTAACACAGAAAAGCAGATGCCTGCCCCTCAAGCAGATTCCAGCAGCTGTGAAAGTGAATGTAAGTGTCTTCCAATGATTGTTTTTTTCTTCCTCTCTAACTAGACTGTCAGGAATCAATCAGGCTCACTCACATCCACAACACAAAGATCACACTCACCCGAATACTAATCACCTGCACCTGTCATCAATCCAGCAATCACCAGCACTACTAAAGAGCACACCTCACCTCCAGTCTCTGTCGAACCTTAAAAAAGGAAAGACCCACTAACCTGCTCTCTGTGCATTTTAGACTATTGTTCCAGAACTGTTCCAGTCTGTTTCCTCAGTACATCCTTGTGTTACTTACCCGTTTCCCTCGTCCAGAGACTCCACCATCTCCCTGGTGTTCATGCTCAGCATCCTTTGGATGGTGTTTCATACCTCACTCAAGCCTGCCGTTATTCACAAGAGAAAAGACAGTCATTCATCAGTATTATACTCACAGCGCCTGTTTATGCATCTGAACTTCCCTACTGTTCTACGAAAGCTTAATTAAAAGTTATTCTGAATCCTTCTACCTTGTTGTCCAAGTGTATATCCTAACAGAAGGTTCGACCTTAACCGCTATGGATTCAGAACAAGCCAATCCTGTGATTAATCCAGTTGGAATTTCCCCGCCTGAGCTCGGTGAGCGCGGAGCTGCAGCGATTCCCACTTCCGCATCTGTCGCTTCACCACCGCTGTTTGTTTCCAGCCCTATGGTGAAACCAGTGCCTTTCTCTGGCCGGGAGGAGGATTGCAGCGGATTTCTCCTTCAGTGCTCACTCGCTCTAGAGGTACAACCCTACAATTTCCCAACTGAACGTTCAAAAATCTCCTTCATTATTTCACTCTTATCTGGTCGAGCACTTCAATGGGCAGAATCCATGTGGAATCAGACAGGACCGGTTACTGACTCTCTTCAAAACTTCATAACACACTTCAAATAAGTTTTTGGTTGTCCTGCAGGTGATTCATCAGTCTGTGAGCAGTTATATCACCTCCAACAAGGACAAATGTCTATAACTGACTATGCTTTGAAGTTTAGAACCCTTGCCGCCACGAGTGGATGGAATGAGAAATCACTCATGACAACCTACCGTCAAGGATTAAATCCAGCCCTCAGATTACAACTCGCAATTTATGATGATGTCATGGGCCTTGAGAAGTTTATTCAACAATCTATCCGAGTCTCTCGCCGAATTCAAAATTGTTACCCAGATCATCACCAATCATCATATGCTTCCTCGTCTAGGCCTGCTGAGATTCCAGATCACCGTGGGGTTGAGCCTATGCAAATTGACCATACCCGTCTTTCTCCATCAGAAAGAACCAGACGCATGACCAATAATCTCTGTCTGTATTGCGGAGACAACTCTCATTACATCGGTGGTTGTCCTGTCCGTCCACCTCGTCTCCTGGTGAGTTTGTTGGTAGTCAGTCCCCTCAATATTGCTCCTTTATCCACCACCGTTTCATTAATTTCTACTGATGTTACCATTTCAGTTACAGCCCTCATCGATTCAGGATCAGCGGGTAATTTCATCTCGGGCGACCTCTGCCGGCAACTTCAACTCCCGAAAATCCTCTGCTCAACCCCGTTCACAGCCAAATCAGTGACTGGAAAAACCTTGAATCCTGGGTATGTAAAACACAGAATAAAACCAATCACTTTAAGAGTAGGTTGTCTACACGAAGAACCATTCACTCCTTTGGTGTTGGAAAATTCCACTTCTGCGATCATTCTTGGCAGACCCTGGCTCATCCAGCACAATCCTGATGTCTCATGGAACAACGGAGAAATTCTGCGCTGGGGTTCTACTTGTTTCTCTACTTGCTTCCCTAAACTTCCAAAACCTGTCTCTACTTCGTCTCAAACTATCTCCATTGCTGTGACATCTATCGAGAGCCCTCAAGAAAAACGGACCATGAAAATTCCACCCTGTTATGCCTCCTTTGCAGATGTATTTAGTCCTGAAAAAGCCTCTCATCTTCCCCCACACAGACCTTGGGACTGCGCCATTGACTTGGAAACTGATACAGCGGTGCCCCGCGGCCACATTTATTCTCTCTCCATCCCAGAACAACGAGCCATGGAAGAGTATATACAAGAAGCCTTAAATCAGGGGTACATTCGTCCATCAACTTCGCCAGCAGCATCTAGTTTCTTCTTCGTGGCAAAGAAAGACGGTGGTCTAAGACCTTGCATCGATTACCGGGCTTTGAATAAGATCACCATCAAGTTTCGGTACCCACTCCCTCTCGTACCCACATCACTCGAACAGCTACGAGGCGCTAGTATCTTCACTAAGCTTGACCTCAGGAGTGCGTATAATCTAATCCGGATACGAGAGGGGGATGAGTGGAAGACTGCATTCATTACCCCCTCTGGCCACTACGAATATCTCGTTATGCCGTATGGTCTGGTCAACGCCCCTTCGGTGTTTCAAGACTTCATGAATGAAATACTCCGTGATTTCCTCAACAAATTTGTGATTGTATATATTGATGATATTCTTATCTTCTCCCAAGACGAATCTTCACATCAACGACATGTCTCCAGTGTTCTCCAACGATTACGAGATCACTCCCTCTTCCTAAAAGCAGAGAAATGCATCTTCCATCAAGAATCGGTTACCTTCCTTGGGTACATTGTGGGTAAGGGGGTCAAAGGGGGTGAAGATGGATGAAGGAAAGGTCGCAGCAGTCACCTCATGGCCCACTCCGCAAACAGTAAAAGAGCTCCAACGATTCCTTGGCTTTGCGAATTTCTATCGCAGGTTCATTAACAATTACAGTACCATAACCTCTGCTCCTACCTCTCTCCTGAAAGGGAAACCAAAATCCCTGTCCTGGAACCCTGAAGCTGATCATGCTTTCCAGACGTTGAAAAACGAGTTCATCTCTGCTCCTCTTTTACGCCACCCTAACCCAGACCTCGCCTTCATCGTTGAAGTCGATGCCTCCACAACTGGAGTAGGTGCCATACTTTCTCAGCACCAGGAGGATTCCCATAAACCTCTTCCCTGTGCCTTCTTTTCAAAGAAATTATCTCCAGCTGAACAGAACTATGATGTGGGTAATCGGGAACTCCTCACCATCAAACTGGCTTTTGGAAGAGTGGAGACATTGGCTCGAAGGAGCACAACATCCGTTCACGGTACTTACCGATCATAAGAACCTTCAGTATCTCAAAGAAGCCAAGAGACTAAACCCACGTCAAGCCCGTTGGGCTTTATTCTTCACTCGGTTCCACTTCCATATTACCTATCGTCCAGGATCCAAGAATACCTGTGCGGATGCTTTATCCAGACTCCATGCCCTTCCAGACACCGTTGATGAACCCGAACCAGTCCTGCCCACTACAGTTTTCGTCAATCCCATTCAATGGGACATTAATGATCAAATCCAAGAAGCCACTAGACAAGAACCTACTTCACCAGAATGCCCAGACACCCTCACGTATGTCCCAGACAAATATCGCCTACCTCTCATCGAATCTGCTCATTCGTCAGTTGGTACAGGTCATCCCGGAGCAACACAGACTTACACTCTCCTACAGCAACGATATTGGTGGCCAGGCATGAGAAAGGAAGTACAACGCTTCGTCCAGGGGTGTCAAGTTTGCGCAGTATCAAAAACTCCACGTCACTTACCTTCTGGGAAACTATTACCTCTACCTATTCCTCAATGGCCGTGGTCGCATCTGGGTATTGATTTCATTACTGATTTACCTCCATCAGGAGGCAACACCTGCATTATCATTATAATTGACAGATTCTCCAAGGCCTGTAAACTGATCCCCTTACCAGGCCTTCCTACAGCTCTTGAGACAGCCGAGAGCCTCTTCAACCAGGTCTTTCGTCATTTTGGCATCCCTGAGGACATTGTGTCCGATCGAGGACCTCAATTCATCTCTCGGGTTTGGAAAACTTTCTTTTCTCTTCTCGGGGTGACGATAAGCTTGACATCGGGATATCATCCCCAGGCTAATGGGCAGACTGAGAGGAAAGTTCAAGAAATTAATCGTTTCCTCCGCACGTTCTGTCAAAATCATCAAGACACGTGGAATCAATTCCTTGCCTGGGCAGAATACGCCCAAAACTCCTTGCATCAGACCACCACGGGACTAACACCTTTCCAATGTTTCCTAGGTTTCCAGCCACCACTGTTTCCATGGTCCGGTGAGCCTTCCGACGTCCCTTCAGTTGATTACTGGTTTCGAGAAAGTGAAAGAGTGTGGAATGATGCCCATCATCATCTCCAACGGGCCATACACAGACACAAAAGATTTGCAGATGCACGTCGAAATGACACCCCCGTGTTTGAACCTGGTCAACTTGTCTGGCTCTCGACTCGAGACATTCGTCTACGCCAAACATGTCGTAAATTGAGCCCACGATATATCGGACCTTTTAAAATTCTCCATCAAGTCAATCCAGTCACATATACGTAGTTCCTCATCATCCTTATCGAAATCCACTTCTTGCGAAACATTATCTCCCTGACTCTGATCAATCGATTCATCAGTACTTATAATATCACTTAACGTTACGTCGGGTTGTATTTGTTGTTCATCCCCGCGTGATTCGGCCTCATGCACATCTTTTCCATGTACCTGATCCAGACTCAAATCTGGCTGTGTGACAACGGGTATGACATCAGCTACCTGGGCAACCTCAGCCCCCGCCACGACACTATTGCTGGAATTAGCCGACAGGGATCTTTCCCCATTCTCCTCGAGCGAGCCACTTGGCGCTGACTCCTCGACGGCTTGAGGAAGTAACGGCGCAGCGTCCGCAACGTCAGAAACTCGCGCCCCACCATCAACCATATTATCAGCCAAAACTCCATTAACAGCATTATTCCTATTACGATTCGGGCAAGTCTGTCGAACGTGTCAGAATTCGCCACAAATGAAGCATTTCATAGACTCAGAACTTACAAAATTAGTGTAATCCTTCCCTTCGATGGTTAGTTTCGCCGACAAGTTCAAAAGATCGCTCTGGGAATTCAAAATCATGAAAACCTGGCGCCGAAAAGACATTACATGCCTAAGTTGGGGGTTTTTGCATCCAAGCGTGATCATCTTAATGGGACTCACTAGTTTACCATATCGCAATAGTATTTCCTCTAGCTTCTCATTTTTGACAATGGAGGTACGTTTGACAAAACAATCTTTTTTGATGGGCTCGACAGAGGCAAAACAGGCACAAACATTTAGTTTATTGTTAATCCGCTCTCTATTAAATCATTAACCATCTGGCTTTGACTAAAAAAAATAACTATCGCCTTATTCATGCGAGTGGCAGACCTAATTATTATTTTTCCAGAACAAGAAAAAAATATAAATTTAAAAATAATTTATAAATAAAGAGAAATAAATAATTACATATAAAATTGCAAACAATCATCACTATCAATATCACAAATACACTGATTTACAGCCCATCTGTGTTTAAACTTCTCCATGTTATTTACCAGTTTGTGATATGTGAACTCAATTTTAATGCGAGATTTTACTAGTCCTATTAAAATGGACACAATATCATCTGACCCAGCCCCGTTCAAATGATATTTTCTTGATGGACAAATTGCCATTTTAGCTTTTCCAAAACTAAAAATTTATTAACACATGCGCTTCCCTCTTTCTTCTACTGTATTTTGGACCATAAATAAAAAAAACTGGTGTAAAAATTTCTCCCAATTTATGGGACCACTCTTATAAAATACAAAAAACTGGTTGAAGTCTCTTGCACTTTAAAAACAAATGACAAACGGTCTCCTGTTCCCCACAGAAAGGACAGCCCTCCCCTACCTGTGGATCAAGGTGTGCTATGTGCCTGTTTGTGTTATGAGGTTGGAAGGACGAACCCAATTGCAGACAGCAGTTAACACACACAGGGTTTATTTAGGCACAAAACAGAAAACAAAACCCACGATGGGGCAAAACAAGACAGGGTAGACTACACTAGACTAAGACTCAGACGAAAAACTAACAACTAGTGATGTGACGTTCGGCACCGAGGCTTCGAAGCTTGTATCAAAAAAACGAAACATCTCACATGAACCACTGTATCGGAGCTTGATTCGTTTTGCCAAAACCATGTGATCAGTGACGTCCGAAGCTTCGTTTCGACTTACAACCACGTGATTGTTTCATATTCTGATTCAAAAATAGCGCAACCCCCTTGCGCAGGTTTCGAGTGTCATGCGCTTCGGTAGTGAAAAGAGGCTGTTCGGAAGTATTCAGGTCGTATCAAGTCCCATGTGAGAGAATATTCTCAAAGGCAGGGAAGTAGTACATAAAAAAAGAAATAGACTTAGCCCCCACCCCGTTGAACAAGTCCTGTACCTTAATAAAAATCTTTAATTTCTTCAATTACCCAACTCCCCAGTTCACAAGCACTTTCACTACCCAGCACTTCACTATTCCACAATAGTTTTAATTTTATTTTGATTATATAGGCCCTATGCCTATATGAGCCTTGCCTATGAATGCATAGGTTTAGGACTACGGCTAAAGTTTTAAGGCTGCATTTGTTGAGCAAAGCAGAGTTAATTTGTCCTATGTATTAATTATTTCATAAATTAATTCATAGACTCATTTTGTTCATTCATTGTGTAAAAATCAACACTAACACTGATGATTTTTATTGCTTTGTGGTTTTCATAGCACAGGTGATTTATTACATAAAACAATAAAAAAAAATGGGAAAGGTAGCTTTTCCACCTTTTGACCACAAGATGTCGTTAATGTGCACCGTGTTGAAAAGCTTCGAGTAATGAACCAATTTACGATACACTTGAGGGGAAAGCCTCAATGCTTCACAAAGCTTCATTTCACCATCACTACTAACAACTAAGACAGGATAAACACTTCTTTCAAGACAAAACGTTCAACAGGAAACTCACAGCTTACAGGAAACTCACAGCTTAGTTTAACACAAGGTTAGAAAGACAAGGTAAGATTGACAGAGTGTAACATCACAGCAGATTTCACAATGAACCGACACAGGACAGCAAACACAAGGGGATGATATAGGGAACACTAATGATAACAACAGGTGACACAGATTAATTAACGAAGACTAAACAAGGGTAACAAGGGGGCGGGGTAAGGTGACGAGACAAGCACATGGCCCAAACGGTCATGTGCTGCACACAAAACATGGGTCTGTCATGATTCTGCCACAAGACTAAAAGAAATCAAAGACATGATGGCAGAATCATGACAGTTTGTAGCTATAATCCCGTGTACTATCCTCCACTGCAGGTCTCTAGACCTCTTCTCGATGGGAGGTTTGTACAGGGACCTCCAGCTGCCTTTGGGGGAGGCGCCTAGCCCAAAAAACTCTTGCCATTTGGACTCACTTACAGTCTCTAATGCTTTAAGATGCCATGATTTCACACACATAGTATATGTCCGTCTTATCAGCATTGCAAAAGTACTTCGGCTGATGAGTCTTAAAAGAGAGCAAGCATCCTTCTTTCTCTTGCCATTTACCATTCTCTGGTGAAAAAAGCAACTGAGGAAAGCTACAGTGATCAGTCTCTTTCTTCAAAACTTTCCATTGCCAGTTTGTAGTCCCGAGGCAAGGTCTCAATTATCTGAGTCAACACATTTTTTATCAGTCTGATAGATTTAATTCTCAACTTTTCAGCTAAATTCTCAGGTTTAATCCATTCTTTATTAATTCTCAAATGTCCAATCTTTAAGACATTTGCTGCCCACATGGCTTTTCTAAGAGTGTCCGATTTAAGAGCATCCACATCCAGAGGAGAATTAAAGAAAAGTGGCTTTTCATTCAGCCACAAGTTCTGAGTGTCACTTCCATCCCGTGAGAACTTAAAAAGTGTCCATGATTTAAAGAGTGATCTGTAAAAGAGACTCAGTCCAGACAAATCCAGTTTATTAAGATCCATCAGAAATACGTGAAAGTGTGTGAAAGTGTGGACCATTGTGTAAAAGAAATGGCAATACTGCCTCTCATAAATAACATGAAGACTTCACAAAGCAAGTCTTACAATTAACAGCCTACACGAACACCCGTTTGATCGATCTACAGTGTAAAACAAACAAAACCAAACGAAGATTACAACAGAAATGCAAATTAACACATATTTGCAAAAAGAAAAGTGAAATATGTCAGATGCAATCAAATGGATGGCAATAAAATGCCATGATGCCATCACAATGTGTAATGACGAACGATGGCTGATCTTGCGCTCTTAGAGGATGTGGCAAATGGAAGGATTCGAGTGAACGCATCTTCAGACTGGAAGAAGACAAACGCTGACAAACGAGGATGAGTGGCTTAAGGCCTCATTATGCTTCTACGTCAACTCCACGGCGTAGCTACGCCGTCACTCCTACGGCGTCGTGGTCGTTTTATGGTTCTGCGTCAGGTTGCGTTGCATCCCGTTGAATCTGACCAATCACAGCCCTTGCGGTCTGCGTCGCCTCGACGCGTAGTTAAAATTTTTTGGAGGTGCACGTCGAGCTACGGCGTAGGGGTCGGAGAGGGGTTCGCGGCGACGCAGAGGGGTCTGCGGGGGTACGCCGTCGATTCGACGCAGAAGCATAAAACAGGCTTTACTCGTGACGAGCTCCAGACTCACTCTGGCGATGGAGCGCTAGACACTTTTTTGCATCGACTTTGATGTCCGACCATTTATTTTTTATTTCGGCCACGGTCCGAGGATGTGTGCAGCATTAACGGCCTCTGCAACCTTTTGCAACTCAAGTGCCTTTTTGGCATTAGTAAAACCCACTCTGTGGGTCCAAACAACATTTTACTCCTCTTTTCCACCTCGCCAACGAAAATTTCTACCTCACATTGAGTGAAGTTACGTTTCTTGGGTTTCCTCTCTGTGTTTGCCATGATTTCGCAATCGATGAATATTAACTTGTGGGCGTTTCACAGACTATTTATGGGCAACTATGGGCGTGACATGAAGCCGCAAATAATCTCTGGGTAGAGCCAGTGTCCTCTCATGTACTTGCTTTCAATAGCCAGTAAGTAGGACCTGCTTGGTGTCATCGCTTGCTGCGCCATTCCACTCCACAGACTGAATACGTGCACTATTTCTTTCAAATGAGTTCTCCTTAGACCCTGAGGTCCTCCTGCACTGTCGATGCCGTCACCAGAGTGCATGCCTGCTTGGTCAGCCCTTTTGATTGGCTAGGTGCTTCCATGTGCATGGTTCCCTGCTTGGGCAAACCCCACATGTGTTTTTCCACTGTAAGTCTCCACGAGCACGTTCCCACTCTGCAAGACCTCTTCCCATCTCGAGGTTGAAACATTCCACCCTGTGGGGTGGATACCTCTAGTTTTTCCTTATGCAACCCGTAATTGGGTCATATGTGTATTCTAAGTCCTCTCGGCGGGTAGGCGCTGTGTTACATATTCCACCTGGGATATGCTACCCAGTATACCTTGGTATTCTTGCGTTAAGCCTAGCCCTTCATCCGTACTAGTCTCACGACAGGGAGCTCAAACTTGTGCAGGGCACTGGAAGACAGCCGATGTGGCGTGATTGAATTGGGAGCCCCATTTCTTGACTGAACGAAAGGGAACATCTCGGTAAGTATGTAACCCTCGTTCCCCGAGGAGGGAACTGAGACGTTACGTCCCCCTGCCACAACCGCTGGAACAGAGGGTCACATACGTAACTTAGACGGTCTATGCTGATTTTTCCAGAAGGGAATGGAAACACAATATTTTTTTATCAACATTTAGATAATATTGGCAAGTTTATCGCAAATCTGTTATGGAAACACTGCTATTGATATCCCTATAACTATACTCTATTATAGAGTCATACTCTGTATTAGCCATTTCATCCAAGTTACCTGCCCTTGACACTAATTCATATTTTGGGTTGTTAGTGAACATTTATCTACAATTCAAATAAATTATTTAATAAGTATTGTATCTTTCCTTTTAGTCAGCAAGGTAAATTAAATAAACAAATTAAAATGCACATCATACATTCTACAACAATAGTAATAGCTCATGTCATAATATTATGTCAATGAATGTGATATATAAGTGTTTTTATCAAAAAGCTATTGTAATTGTTGAAAGAGACTTAATTTGACAGCTCAAGGTCCAAGAATTTTGGTGATTAGAAAAACTTTAATTGCCATAATGGTGACTTCAAATGAAAATTCATTAAAGCATGAACATTACCTAGAACTAAACCTCTGTTAATTCTCAATAAGAACTTTTGTAGACAAAGTAAAACTGGTTAATACGTGAAGTTTGTAATGTTGTGTTTTATGTTTTTTTCTGTCATGTCAGAACTTTTGTTGTACTTCATGTTTATAGTGCCATATTTGTTCATTCATGTTTATCATTTGTATTGTTCCCAAGTACATATAGCCCTTTTTTCCCTTCTCTGTCAGTTGATGCATGTTTGGTTGCAGTGTTTTAAAGATTAGTTGTCAATGAGCCACAAATGCAGATTATAAACCAAGTTTGTTTTAAGCACTCTATAAAGCACAATATAAAAATAAAAAAAAGAATAGACTCATTAAAGGTGACTCAGGATGTGGGAAGGAAAATTGTCTCTAGATTTACTACTGATCCGTGGAAAAATCTGACTACAATAAAAAAATAAGGTAGTAACTAATTATTACCTGAATGTAATACCTTTTAGCCATTGCTTACATTGCTTAGCAATTTCATGGCCCCTAGAATATTTTATTGTATGAATATCTGAACATGAGGTATATCAAAAGAAAGTACTGTTAGATTTTGCTATATTTGGCCGAGCAGTAGTTTGGGTGGCTTGCCAATGTATTCGATTTCTCCAATACATAAAATAAGTAAACTTGACCAGAGTTCTTGTGGGGAGAAGAATTTATTGAAGGTTTATAGTGTAGCAGTCCTTCAGCAGTGATGTTAGCATGTCGCCCTTCAACAATCTTAACCCAAAGTTCTGTTTGCAAGACAGAACTTTATACATGAAGAGAAACCTGTTAGGACCTCCCACAGGAGATCGATCTAACTTGCTAATCCACTCTGAGCAATGCTGATTCTTTTTATTCATTCACACCAATCAGTTTCTATAGGCCATACATCTGAATGGGCCATTCACCTGTATTGGCCATTTGGCACACACCTCTGCAGACACAGATAGAGTTGATTAAATCTGAGTACAGTACAGACTCTGTACTGAAAGAAAAAAAACTTTTTTTAACGTTTTATTCTAGATTCATGCATTCTTCTTTTATAAACACTTGATTGTGGGTACAGTTCATAAAAAATAGCAACATTTTGAGCAAAAAGCTGGGAAAGTCACGTTTTTGTCAAAGACTACATGTCCAGATGGGATTCAGAACGATGATCAAAACACAGATGGAGTAGATCAAGTCCATCAACACCCCTAATGCTTCACAGTCCTAAAGCTCGTCCTGGGTTGACATATCATTCAGCAACATTAAGCAGTTTTGATTTACTGTAGTGTACATGCCGTTTAATGTTGATGATGGCATATTTTTCATATCACTTTTTTGCCTGTGTTTTGATCTAGTGATTTAGTATTCTTTTCAGAAGATTTCATAGCGCCCTATACCGTATAACAGTGAAAACACAGAACATTCCGAAGATCTTTCTCACAAATTTTTAAATGGAAATTTGTGTCAATAACGTGGAAAGTGTTACATTTCAGTAATAAACAATATGAAACTAGTAATTATTTAATTAGTGTTAGTTTTACAGAATATTTTGCCCCCTGTTCTAAAGTGAAAGTTTATCCACGTGTCACATCTAGAGTCCAATGAATATGATCAGTGTTCAAAATTAAAGTAGGTGGACAGCAATGAAACATGTATAACATCAACACCGGACAAAGGAACTGAATACTAACAAGTATGATGTAATTATTATTTTTTAAAACATGCTAAAAAAAATGTGTGACAGGAAAATAAGGGAAAACAAATGAATGAACTGAGAACATTGGCCAGAAATAGCCGATAATGATGTCTAAACTGCCACTAGAACAGGGAGTGAAATTGTCTTCTTCAGTACAGTATTAAAGTAATTTCCAGTAACCAATGCTGATTTTAGGAATCGTCCAGAGCTGAGATTCACATAATGGGCTTTTTGTTTTTACGCGCTGTAACCGGTAGACCAATCACAACACTGCCATTTCCAGTATGAGCTCGCAAATGAAGTTTCAGGTCTCTTCGATATGTGAAACTCATGTCACACTGAAGACACATGAAAGGTTTCTCTCCAGTGTGAAGCCTCATGTGGATTTGCAAAACTCCTTTTTCATTGAAACCTTTTCCACACTGTTGGCAGGTGAAAGGCTTCTCTCCAGTGTGAAGTCTGACGTGAACATCGAGGTTTGATTTGCTAGCGCAAGTCCTTCCACAGTAATGGCACATGAAAGGCTTCTCTCCCTTGTGACTTATCACATGCCACTCTAGGTGATTGCTGTCCGTGAAACTTCTTTCGCATTGATGACATTTGAAGCAGTTTTCTCTTGAGTGAAGCCTCATGTGGCCATTAAGGTTTACTTTACGTTTGAAACTCTTTCCACATCGATCACATGTGAACGGAGTTTCTCCAGTGTGACTTCTTTTGTGGTCATTTAGCGTTCCTTGTTGTGCAAAACTTTTTCCACACAGTTGGCAGGTGAAGGGCTTTTCTCCAGTGTGAACTCTCATGTGCTCATTCAGCGTTCCTTGTTGTGCAAAACTTTTTCCACACAGTTGGCAGGTGAAGGGCTTCTCTCCAGTGTGAACTCTCATGTGGACTTTAAGGCTTCCTTTTCGAGTGAAACCTTTACCACACTGTTGGCAGGGGTAAGGACTCTCTCCAGTGTGAATTCTCACGTGAGCTTTAAGGTTTTCACATTTACTGAAACTCTTTCTACACTGAAAGCAGGTGAAATAACTTCTACCCCCCGTCTTTCGAGCTCTTTTCCGTGAGCGAGTCTTTTCAGTCTGCGAGCAGCTAGGATGGTTTTCCCCAGTTATGAAATCATGTTCCTCTTCCTTTACAACATTCAGTTCTTGAATCTCATCTTCCAGCAGCATCGGGTCTAAGGTGAAAATTTATAAATACAAGTTTAAGCCCAGTTTAATGACACAGAATGAAAAATAAATGCATACAAGGTTCAGGTTTCTCAAGCCAACATCAACATTTGTTCACAAACTTTAGCCTCTAGTTGCAAATTGTGGCAAGCATTCCCATCTCACCTCATTAATGATGTCATCATTGATTAGTCAATGTCTGCTTGACTTTAATCAAATAACTGTATATAAACCCTATATAATATGATGCTATAAAAATTCTAAGATTGACACTGGGAGTATGGAAAAAATAAAAACACCAGCTTTAGTTGGAGCGTAGAGATTAGCTCCAACCCTGATCAAACATATTCGCACAGGTGCATAGTCTTTCTTTACAAATTCACCTCACCAAATTACTTGTCTGGCCTTAAACATCAATCATAATACAGATACCAGGGAATGTAAAGACAGAGATATCAAAATTTGAAGAATGTTTTAAAAAGTCACAAGTGTTTTTACAAAACCCTTAGGCTATATCTCTGGAACACTAGGTGGTGCTGTATTCATATCATCAAAATATATTGCAATTTATGACAAAATTCACAATTACGGACTGATGTTTTGTCTGATCTGGACAAAATCAGCACACATTCAGCATGACACCAATATTATGAGATTCTGACAAGCTGTTGAAAAGTAAATAGCAAGAATAGCTATTTTTCGTATATCGTGACCCATAGGTGGTGCTGTTCCCATCTTTTGTTTCCCCTCAGAGCAAGGATTTGAAGAAGCGTACCAACTTGTTTTGATTAATCAAAGTCTGGCCAATATACAGCCTCTGAATCCTTTGGTAAACATTATTAAGCTTGTGATAAGGGTTGTGCGATATGACAATATAGCCTATACAGGGTTCTTGCAAGTTTCAGTAAGTTAAATGTAAGGCCTTAAGACATTTTAAGACCAAGATGGAAATTTAAGACCTACACTACCAAAAAAATATTAAAATCAAAGAAAGTCTGAAAAAATCATTTTATTTCAATGAATTCAGTGATTGAAAAAGCATTATTTTAATTTACAGATAAAGCAATCACATTGGCAACCTTCCACACTCAACAACGTCCCAAATGTCCAAAACCTTAGGCCCAAAATTAAAATAGGCTAAAACAAACTTGCACTTCTAAGGTCATTTGACTTGGATAGGAACTGGGCCATCTTTGAGCCAGCCTTTCCCTCGGCTTCCTCTGCAAGCATGTCTGCCTCCCTAGCAAGACAGTTGGACACCTCTCTTAATCCAGTCTTCCTCTTATTTAGTTGCTCTAAACCATCCTTGGAAATGCAGAGCCAGAAGAGAAAGCTGGCAGATTCTTTCCTAGTGCGCTCCTGATCAAGAAAGATGTGGTACCTTGACCGGGCTACATCCACACATGTTAGGAGCTCTACACCCCCATACATCTCTATATAGTCGCAGATCAGCCTATATGTGATGATGGTCTCCTTGTGCATATTTTCAATCTCCACCTCCTTGTTAACTGAAAATCCCCTTTCAACGGAGGCCTACCCATGTGAAAGGAGGAGCAACCTCTGGCAAAATTCCCAGGCAGAAGGACAGGGACGGCTTAACCTCTCATGCAGGAAGGTGTCTAGTCGGTTCTCAAATGGCTGGAAGGTGAAAAGTTCTTCGCTGCTTGCCTCAACGGACAGGAAAGACTCAAACTTTAGGACAATGGTATCCCCTAAAACAAAGTGAGTGATAAAAGAGAAGTCAAATATGCATATATTGATAAATCACAAAAAGATTTTTCTGACTCAAACTGACTCTTAACCTATGTGAGTCTTCAATAACAACAATAGCCTGTGTAAAATGATGGGACTTAATCAATGCATATGAGCCACTGTACACAGAACAGGTACAGGACCATTAGAAGAGGGAATAACAAAAGCAAGATATCCATGCATTTACATTTTTACATTTACATTTATCTGACGCTTTTATCCAAAGCGACTTACAATTGCTATACATGTCAGAGGTCGCACGCCTCTGGAGCAACTAGGGGTTAAGTGTCTTGCTCAGGGACACATTGGTGTCTCACAGTGTATTCGAACCAGCGTCTCTCACACCAAAGGCATGTGTCTTATCCACTGCACCACCACCACCATGCTAAACCATTACCCTGATAGGAAAAGAGAAAAGAGCCAAATGGGGGACCAAATGTCTTCAACAGAGAGAATGCTCGAAACAGTCTTATAAAAATTCAGTCTAGTTAAGCATGGTACTCGAACTTTGGTCCATAACCTCTTCCAAATGTTTTCCTACCAGCAGATACACCTCCTGGTCCCTGAACATGAGAGATGGGTCCAGGCACTCCATCTGCCTAAGTGTTGCAATTTCAAGAGGCTCTTCTCCTGAACTTTACTCATGATGTTTGAGAGTCCCTGCATGCAATCCCTCCTAAACTCAAGGAGCCTTAGCTCTGCACTTTTACTGTTCTGAACAGGGGAATGTCCAATAAAAAAAATACATGTCAGTAGTATCAAAAAAAGTATATTTTAAAAAGTACAAATGATTGGGCAGTCATGAGACTTCATGCAATGAGGTCATATGACTTCTTAGTGTATTAGCCTAATGGCAAAGTTTCTTCCTGTTGCACACTTTACAACTGACATGTTAGGAGTATGTTTATGATCAATATGCAGGCAGCAAGTGTCATTTCGTTCATTTCCAAAACCTTAAGAATCATCATGACAATACCTTGAGAGCTGCCTCAGCATCCAAGCCGATGTCAACCCTCTGTGGGAGGAGGAGCAAGTTCTTGTCAGACAGGTCCAGTGTGGTAAGCTGAAGGGCAGGGATGTCTTGAAGGACCTCTTTTAACAATTCGCCTCAGTTGACTCTGTCAGAAGACAAATGAAGTAACAATAACAGAGTTGAAAGGGTTTCATTCAATAACATAGCAATTAACATTCACTTGCTCTAGAGGAGACAGGCCAACATGTGAAGTATTTTAGGGCCAAACAATGTGACAAATACTTTGATTAACTTGGATAAAAGCAATCGCAAGAGATGAATAAACAAACAAATAGAATATATGGGTTGTATCACTTGTTGGCATAAACCTCTCAGCATACACTGTAAATAATTACCTAAATCAACTCAGCCAAGTCTTTGCCAAAGAAAGGCATCACAGGTTTGTCTGTTTGGTACTTCCCCATGAATGGATCAAAGGTCCTGTCCACTGTCATGAAGATGTGCATCCTCGTTATTGTTAAAAGGATCGTTGTGGGCTGCTTCAATGGTGTCAAATTATGCCATCTTGGGTTTGGCAGCTCTTTTTTGTGCACAGCGTCCAAGTATAGCTTGAGAGATGGCCAGACCGCCAGAGCCCTCTCAATAATCGGAAGATTTTCCAGCCACCGATGGCCGCAAAATGGCTGAGGGAACACTGTGGATTTGGTGACTCTTACGTAGTCCTCTCTCTTCGCTGGAACATGGTGGAATAATTTGTGCATTTCCTTTAACATCTTGTCCACATGCCACATCGAAAAGCCAGCCTTGAAGGCAGTATGCAGTGTGTGGAGCCCACAGCCGCCTACGGACACCAGCTGTGCACCCCCGTAGTTCTCAGCATCTCAGGTCAAGCTGGAGGAGCTCTAAAAACTTGACGTTCAAATTAGGCCCATCCATGGAGACTGACATCAGCCTGCTGTGGTCCAACTGATCCAAAGACTCCTTAGGTATTTAAAATAAGGAGAAATAAAAAGACATTAAAGCAATGACACACACACACACACACACACACACACAGTCATTGTACATTTAACTTTCTACATGTTTGACTACAAGCCTTTTTTCATGTATCTCTGTAGGTGTGTAGAACTATGACTGCTAATGTGGCCTAAACTGTATGTGAATCCACATTCCCTATCTCTTGATTGCCGGAATTTAGTTTGAGACAATAAAGGTTCATCTAATCTAAACTGATAAAATAAATTAAACCATATACAATGTTAGGTTACTTTTTCTATGTAGGCTACAGCTTCAAATGTGTATACAGACATCACTTTCTACATGTCTTGTTTCCCTAGATTTAAAATTGATAAGTAAAAGAATAGCCCATTCAACTTTCACTTACTTTGACATGTTTCAGTAGGTCCCGCGCTGTCCTATGTCTCATGAACTGTGAGCCCAGGTACCTCAACTTGATTACATTGTTCCAGAAACGAAGGTGGACGTCAAGCTGCGTGGTCTTTGTGGTCTGATTTAGGCTTTCATCGAACATTACGACATACGGCCCGGTAAGAGTACGAATCAATTCCCTCTTTATGAACTCCCCGATCCAAATCTCCCCACAAAGCGATCTTGTTGGGCCGGCAAGAGAATGTCTTCGCGATTACTGAATCACGGAACATCACTTGGAAGAGTTTGCTAATCTCATTGTTGCTATTAAATGAGTGGTGTTTAGTCACCATTAGTAGTATCCAAAGCACCTCGGCTTTTGACGTGTCATTCGTTCCAAAAGTACCCCGAAGGTCATTCGATGGAGCTGCGATGATATTGCGCTGGAGACCAGAGGGACCAGCCATTGAGGACGACGACGGCAGGGGTGAGGCACAAAACTGGCTAATTGGCGAGTCCGCTGAAGGCATTTTGAGGCTAGCTTGTGTTTCTCCGCTCTGGTGTGTGACTCCAGTGACTTCAAATCCAGAGTCCCTAATTTAAGTATGCAGCGAGCCTCGTACCTGGAGCTGGGTACCGCTTGTAACCAACAGCGGAAATCGCTGTGATCTAACCATGTCTCGTTGAAAGTACACTTTCCCATTTTCCACACAAAGCCAAACTTTAACAAACTCTCATAATTTATCACGGGATTTGTAGTTTCATCACCGCGTATGTACCAACACCAATATCCCCCAGAAAGAACAACACACTGAAATAACTTTCTGCGGCCAGCATTTCTGGAAATGAACGAGGGTAAAATCTTTTTTAGACCTGACTAAATGTCACAAAATACATTGTTTATGGCAATAATTTTTCATTCTTTGGATGACTGCAATCTTACACGCCACCGCAGGGATGCAGGCAGAAACATAAATAACATAGAAACACAGAAACTGGTGGCCCGAGCAGGAGAAGGACCCGCCAGGACAAAACGAGGAGCTCGTTTCTAAACTAGGGGCTACCTCTGTAGCATGGACATGGTTTGGTGATGAAAAGTCTGACACGGACCAAAAAACTGTACTTAGCAAATTATCTTGGACACCGGATCCCACAACAGGCTCAAAACACCACTAACTTCACTCGCATTATCGACGTAATACATCATTCTTCATATGTAACAGCACAGTGAGGCGGTGGTCTCGCTGCACGGCACAGATTGTACTGAGGACTATTTAAATTGAGCAGTGTAACTTTCTAATATGTTTGGTTGACTATTTTATTTTGATCATGAACAGGCTGCGATGTTAGCAATGCTAGAATATGTAAGCAATGCTAGAATATGTTAGCAATGCAAGAATATGTTGCGTGTGTGCGCGTTTACATTTGTCATTTTATATACCAATTTTTATGTTGGGCCTGTAATCATTTGTTTTTGAAAAGTTGTTTATATTTCTTTATATTTCTACATTCTTAATCAAACATTTGTCCAGAAGTTCTAAATAAAAGGGTGAAAAATAATCATAAATGAATGAGTTTGAGTATGTACTTTAAAATCTAGAAAAGAAATTGTATTTTCCATGTGGTCAATTAATATACACTCACCGGCCACTTTATTAGGTACCCCATGCTAGTAACGGGTTGGACCCCCTTTTGCCTTCAGAACTGCCTCAATTCTTCGTGGCATAGATTCAACAAGGTGCTGGAAGCATTCCTCAGGGAGTTTGGTCCATATTGACATGATGGCATCACACAGTTGCCGCAGATTTGTCGGCTGCACATCCATGATGCGAATCTCCCGTTCCACCACATCCCAAAGATGCTCTATTGGATTGAGATCTGGTGACTGTGGAGGCCATTTGAGTACAGCGAACTCATTGTCATGTTCAAGAAACCAGTCTGAGATGATTCCAGCTTTATGACATGGCGCATTATCCTGCTGAAAGTAGCCATCAGAAGTTGGGTACATTGTGGTCATAAAGGGATGGACATGGTCAGCAACAATACTCAGGTAGGCTGTGGCGTTGCAACGATGCTCAATTGGTACCAAGGGGCCCAAAGAGTGCCAAGAAAATATTCCCCACACCATGACACCACCACCACCAGCCTGAACCGTTGATACAAGGCAGGATGGATCCATGCTTTCATGTTGTAGACGCCAAATTCTGACCCTACCATCCGAATGTCGCAGCAGAAATCGAGACTCATCAGACCAGGCAACGTTTTTCCAATCTTCTATTGTCCAATTTCGATGAGCTTGTGCAAATTGTAGCCTCAGTTTCCTGTTCTTAGCTGAAAGGAGTGGCACCCGGTGTGGTCTTCTGCTGCTGTAGCCCATCTGCCTCAAAGTTCGACGTACAAAGTGCGTTTAGAGATGCTCTTCTGCCCACCTTGGTTGTAACGGGTGGTTATTTGAGTCACTGTTGCCCTTCTATCAGCTCGAACCAGTCTGGCCATTCTCCTCTGACCTCTGGCACCAACAATCATGCCACGTTCAAAGTCACTCAAATCACCTTTCTTCCCCATACTGATGCTCGGTTTGAACTGCAGGAGATTGTCTTGACCATGTCTACATGCCTAAATGCACTGAGTTGCCGCCATGTGATTGGCTGCTTAGAAATTAAGTGTTAAGGAGCAGTTGGACAGGTGTACCTAATAAAGTGGCCGGTGAGTGTATATAACTATTCATTGATTGAATCTACAGAAAAGGTGATATAAATCGTTATCAGGATGTGAGATGACTTATATCGTGATATGAGATTTTGGTCATATCGCCCAGCCCCACTTGTGATGTCATAATACTTTAACAAAAAAAATTTAAGTAATGTAAGATGTTCAATGTGATTGGTGTGTTGAGAGGAATTGAGGGTACTAAGTTTTTCAATGAAAACAATTGGGAAAATATTCTCTGCAATTGAAAAAATACAGTAAAAAGCACGCAGGTTTTACGCTCCAGGGCTGCGTTCCACTGCACTTTTAGACATACACTCGCAAACTTCCCCTCTGGGGAATCCCTGTCAGCATTTTGAAGTGTGTTCCACTTTGTGAATTGGGGGAGTAAAGTTTATATGGACAGACCCTTGACTTTGACGGAGGGAGTGAGTCTACTCTGATGTACACTTCAAGCAGCTCTATATCCCACAATTCAACTTGATTGTGACATCACAACAGACCACGCTGAACTGATGTGTATGATATATTAATTATTTTGAGAATTAATCACATAAATTAGAGATTTAACCGATTTATCGGCTGGTGACCGGAATTGGACGATTTTCATGTGATCGGTATATGCCGGTCAAATGCACCCAGGTGCCGCATTATTAACATAGCAAAAAATCAGCACACGTGCACACGGAATGCACATGTAGGAAACCTTGTGAATTACGGCCGTTTCACACCGCAAGCGTGAGCGGCACGTAATTTTTTCAGCGTACATGTCAATCAATGAGTGTATTCACACAGGGAGCAGGAGCGTCGTGTAAGCAGCAGTGAAGCGATGCTCACACTCAAGTGAAAGCACACTTTTGATGGACAAAATAAATATTTCACACAAAAAGTGCCCAAAATGCACAAAATTTGTCTGTCTAGTGTGTCTATGAAAACTCTTTATAGAAATATTTATAGAAAAATTTAACCATTTAAAGTAGTTTTTAATATTCAGTTGTATATATTTAGAAAACAAATATTTGTGTTATTGAATATAAAAAAAGTGGTTAGAAATTTTTTTATCGGAACCGGCTAAAATCGGTATCGGCCTAGAAAATTGTAATCAGTGCATCTCTATATAAATAATGTATAATATTAATTGTTATAACACTTGTAGCTACCTTATGTTCACAGTCAAAGTTTATACTATTGATATTTTTTGTTTGTGTAATTAGGGCTGGGCAATATGGCAAAAATGTAATCTCGATAATTTTTTCCCATATTGATTGATAACTCAAATACACAGTGGGCCGAGATTAAAAAATTGCTATAAGTCAAGGGCCGGACAGGTTAAACGTTTATTGAAAACATATTGAAACAACGTATTATTATTATGAACCTGAAACCAACAAGGCCGATATATTATTGTCTATAAAACAACATTAATTAGGAAATAAAAGAAATAAAATTAATAAATAAAATCAGTTTCACTAATTTCTTATGGTTATTTACAAAAGTTATTTACTTCAAAGGAAAATCAAATGTCCTATAGCAAGAGAAAGAAAAATGCAAAAATTAAACTGCATTAAAGACTGAAAATGCATCAAAGCACCGCTTGCTGCTCTGCTCATTGGTCTGAGCCAGATGCTTGGTGTCTCATCTTGGATACAAGTTCATCAATGTCTGGGGTCAGGCTCTGAGATGAGGAAATCCTCAGGATTGAGTGAAGGTGTTCATCAGTAAGACGAGTCCTGTGTGAAGTTTTGTTTATCTTCATCAAAGAGAAGAGTTGTTCACACAAGTATGTGCTGCCAAACATAGAGCGTTTGAGCAGCCTGGGAGCGCATCTGGGGCATTGTATTGGGGATGAAACGTGGAAACACTGCAGCGCCCACAGACTCATATTTTGCCTTCAGTGTATCACTACATTGGAGCTCAATCAGCTCCATTTGGAGGTTTGATCGTGTGCTTTCCACATCGGCTGTAAATGGATTACTGAGCAGTTCAAACCTGCTTTTTTGAGCTTCAAAATCGCCAAATCGCCATGTGAACTCAGCACCAAGTATGCCGAGTTTTTCAGCAAACTGTGTAGTTGGGAAAACGGTGGCAGCGACCTGCTCTTTCATTGTTTGGCAGCGCGGAAAATGGCTCATGTCTTCCTGCAGCATCTGCATCTCCCACAGGCGCAGCTTGGTTTTAAAAGCCCTCACTATAGCGTACATGTCAGTGATGATACGGCCCCGCCCCTGAAGCTGCAGTTTGAGCGCATTCAGGTGGCTCGTGATGTCACACAGAAACGCCACTTCACACAGAAACTTTTTATTTCGGAGCTCTTTTGTGTCTTTTCCTTTGCTTTCCATGAACTCACAGATCTCCTCACGCAACTCGAAAAATCTTTCCAGCACCTTTCCCTGGCTTAGCCATCGCACCTCTGTGTGATAGGACAAGTCACCATATTCTGAACTTAACTCCGCCAGAAAAGACTTGAACTGGCGGTGATTTAAATCTTTGGCTCTGATAAAGTTAACCGTTTTTTTTATGATGCTCATCACATGTTCCATTTTCAAGGCTTTGCCACACAAGGATTCCTGGTGAATGATGCAGTGATAAGCTGTCAGCTCACCTGTGACGTTTTCCTCCTGCATCTTTTCTCGGATCCTCCCCACCAATCCACTTTTTTGACCGCACATCGCAGGCGCTCCATCTGTTGTCAGTCCCACAAGTTTATCCCACGGCAACCCCATTTTATCTACACATCTGGACACCTCTTCAAAGATATCTTTCCCCGTAGTTGTGCCATGCATTGAGTGTAATCCCAATAACTCTTCTGTTACGCACAGGCTTGAGTCCACTCCACGGATGAAAATTGACAGCTGGGCAGTATCAGAAGTGTCGGTGCTCTCATCCACAGCAAGGGAGTATGCTATGAATTCGTTTCCCTTTCTCACAAGCTGTTGTTGGAGATTGGTAGCAAGGTAACGCACACGATCAGCAACAGTGTTTCGGCTCAGGCTCACATTTAAAAATGCTTGCCTTTTTTCTGGGCACACGGCGTCGCAAACTTTAATCATGCAGTTTTTGACAAATTCCCCCTCGCTAAAGAGCCTGGCTGATTTTGCGACCTCTGCTGCCACAATAAAACTGGCCTTAACAGCAGCCTCGCTTTGTGATTTGGCTTTAGTGAACATAGCCTGCTGTGACACCAGATTTCTTTTTAACTCTTCTACCTTCTGTAGCCTTTGTGTCGTGTCCAGATGCTTGTATTTGTCGTGGTGCTTCGTTTCATAGTGTCTTCTTATGTTGTATTCTTTCATTACAGACACGCTGTCTCCGCACAGGAGACACACAGCTTTTCCCTTTACATCCACGAACATATACTGTGACTCCCACCTGTCCTGAAAACCTCTGTTTTCAAAGTCCACCTTTCGTTTAGCCATTTATTTGGGAGAGAGTTAGTTGATTATTGTGGTACGCTTTCGCGGTAATGTTTCCATGGTGACGCGTCATTGCTTGTCACGTGACACAGCGCAACCACACAGCGCTGAATATATAGATCAGTGCGCTGAATGAATGACGATCTGCTTATGTAATTTTTCCTTTTTTATTCAAAATAAATAATTCATCCTCTCTCTATGTGCTCAGCTCCCACTGGCTCCCACGTAATTCGAACCAATATACCGGCGGGCCAGCTCTAAAAATAAATACATTTTGTCATGCGGGCCAAAGATAATTAATTTGCGGGCCGGTTGTGGCCCGCGGGTCTGGAGTTTGACACATATGTTTTAGAGGAAAACATTTCAGGATATTTCTCCACACAATGGACTTCAATGTAAACCCAAAATTTGTAGTCCATATAGGGGTGTGCCGGTTTCAGAATTGGTGATCCTTAACAACAACAAAAATGTTGCAGTGAACGTGCTTTGTTTTAAATAAATCACACACAGTAAACAAAACCTTAACAAAAAAAAACTTTGCAATGAATGAACTTTGCAATTTAGACGCGCAAACTGGGTGCCGGTGCGGTGAGACGTACATGCTCGGGCAGATTCGGCTTGAAGTCGTTCATCCTCGGATGCGGCGCCGTGCGTGCTGTTACAAAAAAAGCCGTGCACACAGCCAAGCGAAATGGGGTCTTGCGCACCCAACGCGTCATTTTTGTCGCACGCACCTTCGCGCTCGTGCGGATGCGTCGAGTAGCCTATAACAAGGCTTTACTCTCCGTGTCAGCGCGCTAGGGCTGGACCAGAATATTCGAATATTCGTTCGGTGGGTTGGTATTCGATTTGAAAATGTGACATTCGAATATTCGTTTTTTTTTTTTTTTTTTTTGCACACCTGGCATCCCCCTCGAAACGGTTCTCATTCGCGCTTGAATATGTTTTACACTATAAAATCTGGTGAAATACAATACTTAACATATAAATTCGTTACAGCGAGTTAATAAATAGATATTTGCTTCTTCTTGGACTACTAAAAGTGTTCCTGCAACGGGAGTATTCTCTGGCTAGAGCGCAGAACAGCGGAGATTGTATGGACAGAAGTGAATGCCTGAGCTTGTATTTTGGGTTAAGCTGCGTTTCTTTGACATTGTGGAAAATAGAATAATAGAAGCAAAATGTATTAAAATGTATGTAGTATTAAAATGTATAAATATATGTATTAGTGTGTTTTATATCACTAGTGCAGTGTCCATTCTCGGAGCATATAAGATAGCATATCGGAGTCCATTCTCTGCTCGCGTGAGGCGCGCCGCTTCTTTATTTAAATCTACCCTACTTTGTCAGTAATTTTTTTGTTAGTGAGAAAAATATTAGACTAGCCTTTGTGTGTGTACAGACCTGTGTGTGTGTGTAGAGCAGTGTCCGTTCTCGGATAAGCTCTGCTCGCGTGAGGCGCGAGCCTCATTAATAAACTTTTAATAAACTACAGAAGCTCGCGCTGTTCTGTAGTTTATTAAAAGTTTATTAATTCTGAACGTGTCGCGTCTCGCCTGTCTATCTATATTGCGCCAAATACACGGCACTCCTTTGTGAAGTCGTTTGGATGAACGGTTCTCGAAATAATAATCATGCGCTGATGATGATCATGCGCATTTTACATGCGCTTCAAGAGGCACACACGCACACTTGCACACACACGCACATTTGCGCACACACCCAATGTCTCTCCCTCTCTGTCGTGCGTGGGCTACACGGTTTGGAGCTCGCGAGCTGCTAGATTCCGGGAGATTTTAACTAATTTGCGGGCATCAGGGAGCCGCTATCAATATGAGACATATAGAGATTCCGAAGCTTCGAATATTCGATGTTCATTCCTACCGAAGCTTCGAAGGTCAAAAAATGGTATTCGGACCAGCCCTACAGCGCGCGCTCTGATCGGTAAAGGGGCACAGACCTCTCCCAAATCATCTCCAGCAGTAGCAGCCTCCGAAGCACCACTAACTCCGCCTCCGTTTCCCTCGTAAGCTGATATTAGTATTTAAACATTCTCTATGATAAAAAATGTTTGTAAAAAATATTTTAATAACACGGTTTTGGCGGTTATAGAGTTCTAATGACGGTGTTCACTTATAACCGTCGGTCTCACGGTTATATGATAACCGTCACACCCCTAAGTCCATATCAATGCAGTTTCAAAGGGCTCTGCATGATCCCAGCAGAGGAATAGGGTCTTATCTAGCGAAATGATCTGTTATTTTGTAAGAAAATAAATAAAAATAAATTATATGCTTTTATTACCCACAATTGTTCGTCTTGTGCTGATCTGCGACGCACCAGGCATTACGTAATCAAGTTGGAAACGTCACGCTGGACGTGTAAATCCTGAAATATTTTCCTCAAAAAAACGTAATTTCTTTCTTAGCGGTCCGCATTTCAGATGGAATAGGTTAGTCGTGTTGCCAGTCTTGGTTTTTAACCAACTGATGACATATTTTACAGATCGTTTTAATCTGCGCCTCGTCTTTTTCCAATAGCCGAATCACTTCCATATAACTGAATTCGTGCTACCTTTTCTGTCGACAATTTCATCATCTTTCGATAATAACTCCAGGTGAGTTTAACTTTCATCACTGCTTCCACGCATTTTTTTGTCATCCCCTGCAAAGTGCAGTAGGAAATGGACTTTGGTACTTGTGCACTTTAAAAGCTGCACGCTGATTGGCTGTTGTCGCATCTTTCTGCTGTGAGATTGGCTCTTAGATTAAAGGGCACCTATTATGGCATTTAAAATGTTCCTAATATTGTTTTGGGAGTCCCCAACAACAGTTTTACAAGCATGCAATGACAAAAAACACTTTTGTTGTTTTATAATATGCATTTATTTTTACCTGATTTGCTCAGTGACTCCCATATGAATCGTTCAACGACTCATTTTTCCAAACCCCGCCTTTACGTGACGCTACCACATTTAAAAATTCACATTTTACAGCATTTATGTTTGTGAAGCAATCATCTTTGCAAGTATAGCAAGGTTCAGGCTATACTTCTGTGGTATAGTCGTATATATGAACTGTAGCCACTTAGTCTTCAAATGCTCCTCCCTGGGCAGATGAAAAAAATTCACTTTTGCGTCGCACTTCAGAACACAGCGTCTCGTCGACATAATGTTTTCAAGGTTTCCCTGGCGTATACGAGTGCAATAAGTGGGTGTATCTTATTCAAATAACTTGTCAAGTTAACGTCATCTAGACAGAGAAAAAGCATCGGTCTATCGATTCATATCAGCGACTCAGAGTTGACTCTTACTTTTGAGAGACAATAACTTTGTATACGGTGAACTTTCATATTTAAAACTTTGCAAGATGTTTTTGTTCACTTAGATCTATGTTACACACTACATGAAAGGTAATTTTAAAAAATCCATAATAGGTGCCCTTTAATCCATATCGAGTAAAAATGTCCAGAGCTTATCATAGTTATCGACATACATTTTATTTCGATTCGATATGATATTGTTTATTGGCCCAGCCCTATGTGTAATTCTATTTTCTCCAACAGCTTTTTACTTATAGCTCATATGCATATAATGGTTTTTCATAAGTAAAAATGGATTCAAATAATAAACTAGCTCAATAGTGAATTCCAAGTGATCAAGGGCTTAGTGTGTTCCACTTTAACCTTATGCACAAGTTCTGCTAGTAGTGGGCACTCATGCAATGTAAGCAATGATGACACACCCGAGTGAAGGAGATGGAGGGAAGTTAGCCTCCTATGACATTCTTTAATTATGTTCTTTTAAATTATCATTAATTTCTGTGAGAATGAAACCAACCTGTTTGTTCCTCAGTATCTTCATGTTTCAGTGTTTCATCAATCTTCAAGTCTTCACTCTCCTCTTTAATAAACTCCATCTTTATAATAGTGTGTCACGTGGATCTGTCACTTCACCAAGAGTTTTTCTGTGTGTTTGTCCTGTTTAAGATGAGAATAATTAACGTTAAGAAGCGTTTCTATCAGCTCTAGGTCAGTAGTTAACTTCACTGGTAAGAGTCAGTCAGAGTGAGAGTTAATGGATTTGAGCCAAATTAGCCAAAAAGTCATTGAAAAAACTAGTACTATATGAAGAAAAGAGCACAAATAGAAAGACGCATCATTAGCCTATGATTCTATTACTTAGAATTTATTTTTGGTGGGATATGTAGATTAATATAGACTGTACGAGCTCGAATCACTGAATCATCATTGAAGTCTCTTAAATAACAATTGAATTGAGTCAAAGTCTATAGAATAACACATTTAAAATGTCTTAAAGGGATTTTAAGTTGCCAAAAGCTCCGTTTCTCCATCCCTACTGCACTTTACTCACATTCTTTAACGGGTTGTTAATGGTTAAAATATAACAACGGTCGGTACATTCAGTGATAATATATATTATAATTTCATAGCTCTCGTAAAGCTATAAAACACAATACAAACACAATCACAATATAAACGAGCCAAACGGGGTTTATATTGATAAACACTTGAAACACAAACCTTTATTCATCCGAATCACAGCAAAATTAATGCAGGAGCACAGGCGCAGCCATATGACGTCACACAACAAACCAAACTAAAAGTACCGGTCAAAAGTTTGGACAAGTTAAAAAAAAAATGCTTATGCTCATCAAGCCTACATATTTTTTTTTATATGAAAAATAGTCAATAGACAATATATTGTCAAATATTATTCAAATTTAAAATAATAGTTTTCTATTTTACTATACTTTAAAATATAATTTATTTCTGTGATGCACCGATGAATTTTCCTCAGCCATTACTCAGTCTTCTGTAGCATGATCCTTCAGAAATCAGTCTAATATGATGATTTATTATTAATGTTGGAAACCGTTGTGCTTCTTATTTATTTTTTTATAACCTGATTTAATGAAACTTTTTTTTTTTTAAGTTATAAAGAACAGGGTTTATTCAAAATAGAAATCTTTTCTAACAATGTAAGTCTTTTCTATCACTTTTTTTTATCGATTTAACACAATTTAATAATTAAATTATTATACTTTTTTTATTATTACTGACGCCAAACTTTTAAACAGCACTGTATAAATTAATTTAAAAAAAGACTGAGATTTTGCAGATATCACGATATTCACATGCAAATAGTGACAAATGTGATTTTAAAAAGTGCCAAAACAGTGTTTAAGCTCATATATCGTAGCCTGTCATTGTGTTGTTCTTATAATACAAAACGTGGATTTAGAAAATTAAATGTAATATCTGGAATTTAATTCTTAGAACTTTAGGAATTTAAAGAAACCTGAAAAACACTGTTTCTAATTATTATGCAAGTGACATATTAGTTGGATTTCAGAACAATAAACATTAACTTCAGCATTTCAGCAACCTCTAGATAAAAAGATATGGCAAAATAAAACAAACAAACACTTTTTATTGTACTGAAATCCTACTGATATGTCACTTGCATAATAATTTGAAACAGTGTATACAGAACTGTGGCAAGGGCCTCGTGCCTCTAGAGGGCCTCGCTTTGTCAAATATTTTATCACCATTTTTTCCATCCAACATTGATCAAATAAAATACCTACTGTCTCTCAATTATGAATAATCAAGGTCATGTGAAAAGAAATTCTGCAAATTATTATTATAACTATTTTTCAAATTTCACCCTGATAGACTTCACGCGAAATCAATGAATTAACTGATGTGAAGTGATTTCGACCAAAATCAGGCCAAACCCGTTCGTTTGGAGTTTTGCAAACGACTTGCCAAAGCAAACTTTTTTCCAGAAAAGTTTGCTCGGGCTGGTAAAGACATTTGTACTACCATTGGTCCGTGGCAAATACTTAAAGGACAAGTTCGGTATTTTACAATTAAAGCCCTGTTTTAAGATCATTTCTGATGAAATAGAACGGTTAAGATTGAAATTTGGACAGATGCTGCTGTCCCGAGAAATTTAGGTTTTTGTGGTAGCACCCCCCCACCTCCACAATGGTTTCATAGGTGCACTGAAAGAATCATTCATAAAACGCATTAAACTTTAGTTTACAAAGACGTGAAACTCAAAGAATGGTCTGGGGTGTTCACTGATATGCTCACACAAACATCGCTGCCAAAGATGCTTTCCAAAAGGTTTTATCGTAGTTTTTGTCCAACTCCATTGACTTGTGCTGTATGTTCTGTGATGTACGGTATTACTCCGCCGCCGTAAACGGAAATGGGGTTGTTTGTATTCTTTGCAATTGGCAAAAGTACATTATCGCCACCAACTGGGCTGGAGTGTCTATTATTCAAGCTCTCAACGGAAGAATTTACGGTTGTGAGGCGTTTGGAAAAATAGGTCCACAGTTTTACAACGAATGGTAAAACACCTGTTGGAAAGCATATTTTGCAGCGATTTTTGTGTGAGCATATCAGTGAACACCCCAGACCACTCGGTGAGTTTCACGTCTTTGTAAACTAAAGTTTAATGCGTTTTATGAATTAATCTTTCAGTGCACCTCTGAAACCATTGTGGAGGTGGGGGGTGTACCACAAAAACCTAAATTTCTCTGGACAGCAGCATCTGTCCAAATTTCAATCTTAACCGTTCTATTTCATCAGAAATTCTTAAATAACCCGGCATTTGTCCCGGGATTGTTTGATTTCGGTTCATTCACACTGCCAGTGATTTGCCGGGATCTGTGAGTGCGTTCACACACATCCCGTTAATGTCCCGGACGTGTTACGTATGCGTCGAAAACATGTGCGCGCGCGTACCGTTCCACAAAGCTGGCGAACGATCTCAGCTTCAGCGCAGATAGTGAGGAGCTCCTGGTCTCTGCTTCGTTCCAGTTTGCAGACATTTTTTCGTTCTTTCTTTGTTGATGAAACTTTCTTCTAAGAGCAACAGTGTCGTGTGATGGCACATGCGTCATCACTATGACACACCCCTTACGGCATTGGTCCTGGCTTTTGTTCACACAGGACACGTTCAGGGACTGATCTCGGCAATGTTACTAGATCCTCAACCCGGCATCAATGCCGGTCTCAATCCAGGGTCGTGTTTGCATTTACACAGAAGGCGTTCTGGCAATTTTGCCGGGCTGTGTGAAAGGGGCTCTAGAGTGCTGAATTGCAGAGCTAACATATCCACATTACTATGATCAGTTCCTTTTCTTATGCTTTATTTAAAAAGATACTTGCTGTTTTCTCAATTTTGTTGTTTTTGTGATTGAGAGGAAAGTGTGCAGCACATATTTACATATTCTGCTCTCAGCAGTGTGGGTGGCATCAGATGTTCAATAACAGTATACTGTATCACTGCTCACTTATTTCTATGCTCACTTATTTTGTTTAGCACTAAACGAAAAAGAACTTCGCCGTGAGTATATCGTGGCCTTAAGTTTAATAAGTGACTGTTGTTGGCTGTTCCTCAGTCCAAGAAGAAGCTCAGTAGTAGCTCGTGGAAGTGTGGAACAATCTTCCCCTTTTTCTTCGGCAGGCTCCATTTATTTTAAAAAAAAAAAATTTCTTTTTTTTTTCTATTTAACATTGGTTTTTAGATCTCAGCTGAAAATGCATCTGTATAGTTTAGCTTTTGAAGTAAGGGATTTTTGATAATGGGAACTTTTTATAATGTTTATTTACATTCATACTAGCGATAGACCGATTAATGAAACTTAAGTACATACATCTCTCTATGAATAACAGCCATTTACTCTGCAATAATGTCATATTTTTGTATGTTTCTTGTAATTTTTTATTAGGGAAGGACATGCCTGAAGGACACCGCCGTGCTATCACGTTCAAGGATTCGGAAACAGAGATGCAAGTAAAACTCTTTATTTGTGGTAGTCAGCAAACAAGGTCCGAACACACAAACAACTGGTGACGCAGGGAAAAGATGGTCAGTAGTCCAGAAGTGAAGTGGTGATGAATCTCCAGAACCGGGACGTGACACGATGAACAAGGACAGGAACAGGACAAACGCCGACGGGAACAGGATCACACACGAGGGACATCACACAACGATCTGACAAGGAGAGGAGAGTGCGGTGAGTATTTAAAGGTGATCAGATGGGCAGCAGCTGGAGAGGAGATCGCGATCAGCTGGATCGCTGATCCACATGATTGAGCGGTAACGCCCACTCACAACAACAACAACAACAACAGTAACACGAGACAAGGAAACAATGAATTAATAAACCGTGACACGTGCCTACCATTTTCTCTTTCTCCAAGGGTGAAGAACAACAGCCAAAAAGAAGACGCTTGGTAAGTATTAATGAGGTGGTAAGTGTCATCCATATTTCAGCTGTAAATAGTAATGAGGAGGTTGCATATGTAGACAATGGCAGTAGTGCCAACAGCCGTGCTGCCAATCAGAGCAATGTCATGATGATGGAAGACACATCTGAACAAGCCTTTGTTGCTCAAGATGTCGTGCATGATGTCTACTCTGACAGTAAATGTGTGTGAGGATGTTGGTTTGGGTAGCAGCGTTCAACACACAAATCAGAGTGGAAAACGAGCACACTCAGCATCAGGTCACTCTTACTCTTATGTCAGCACAGCTCCCTAGTATAGTAGCTCTCTAAGTGATCACTGCTACTATATTTCAGAGTCTCCAAAAACACTTAAAAGGAAAGCTTATGAAGTAAAGGACAAGCTATATGTAGCTCGCCAAAAGCTGAGGTTGAAAAGGCAACAGACAAGGAGACTAAAGGCAAGAGTTTCTTCCTTGAAAGGTGTAATCAAACGGCTTCAGAAGAAACATACACTCACCGGCCACTTTATTAGGTACCCCATGCTAGAAACGGGTTGGACCCCCTTTTGCCTTCAGAACTGCCTCAATTCTTCGTGGCATAGATTCAACAAGGTGCTGGAAGCATTCCTCAGGGAGTTTGGTCCATATTGACATGATGGCATCACACAGTTGCCGCAGATTTGTCGGCTGCACATCCATGATGCGAATCTCCCGTTCCACCACATCCCAAAGATGCTCTATTGGATTGAGATCTGGTGACTGTGGAGGCCATTTGAGTACAGCGAACTCATTGTCATGTTCAAGAAACCAGTCTGAGATGATTCCAGCTTTATGACATGGCGCATTATCCTGCTGAAAGTAGCCATCAGAAGTTGGGTACATTGTGGTCATAAAGGGATGGACATGGTCAGCAACAATACTCAGGTAGGCTGTGGCGTTGCAACGATGCTCAATTGGTACCAAGGGGCCCAAAGAGTGCCAAGAAAATATTCCCCACACCATGACACCACCACCACCAGCCTGAACCGTTGATACAAGGCAGGATGGATCCATGCTTTCATGTTGTAGACGCCAAATTCTGACCCTACCATCCGAATGTCGCAGCAGAAATCGAGACTCATCAGACCAGGCAACGTTTTTCCAATCTTCTATTGTCCAATTTCGATGAGCTTGTGCAAATTGTAGCCTCAGTTTCCTGTTCTTAGCTGAAAGGAGTGGCACCCGGTGTGGTCTTCTGCTGCTGTAGCCCATCTGCCTCAAAGTTCGACGTACTGTGTGTTCAGAGATGCTCTTCTGCCCACCTTGGTTGTAACGGGTGGTTATTTGAGTCACTGTTGCCCTTCTATCAGCTCGAACCAGTCTGGCCATTCTCCTCTGACCTCTGGCATCAACAAGGCATTTCCGCCCACAGAACTGCCGCTCACTGGATGTTTTTTCTTTTTCGGACCATTCTCTGTAAACCCTAGAGATGGTTGTGCGTGAAAATCCCAGTAGATTAGCAGTTTCTGAAATACTCAGACCAGCCCTTCTGGCACCAACAATCATGCCACGTTCAAAGTCACTCAAATCACCTTTCTTCCCCATACTGATGCTCGGTTTGAACTGCAGGAGATTGTCTTGACCATGTCTACATGCCTAAATGCACTGAGTTGCCGCCATGTGATTGGCTGCTTAGAAATTAAGTGTTAAGGAGCAGTTGGACAGGTGTACCTAATAAAGTGGCCGGTGAGTGTATAATGTATGGCGGAATACCACAGCGAGTGCTTGGGAGCACTTCGACTCGGTGCATTTATATCTATGGACTCGGCGCAGTAATATCATCACTCGTGAAAAGTCCTCTCCCCCTCTCACTCTCCGGTGTGATGATATTACTGCGCAGAGTCCATAGACATATATGCACCGAGTTGAAGTGCTCCCAAGCACTCGCTGTGGTATTCCGCCATACATTATAGTTATCCACTTTACACGCTTAGAAAAACACAACGTTTTATTTTGTTTCACCAGTCTTGGTCGAGTTACACTACTCGTGTAACTGTATTTAAATGGTGAAAACATGGAGGTGTTTGGTCGCTTCTCTGCTTGGCACGTATTGAATGAACTGGGCTAGTTAAGTGCGATCAAAGTGTCTTGCGCGCCGTGCACGCACTGAGACGAGAGAGGTATGTATCAACTCGTCTTAGTTAAGGGAATAACATAGTTTAATATGAAAAACCGGTGGAGTATCCCTTTAAGAGCTTTCATGCACATACGTTAACATAACCTCAATCGCAGTTTCAATATATATTTTTTTATAACTGAATATGTAAAACTCTTTACATTTATTTGAGATAATAATGAACATTTGGTAGTTTTTTTTCTTCTCCGTTGTACAGTTATCCTAACGTTAGATGGTGACGGATAGCCACCTAAAATAACGTTCTACAGTACGTTTATAAAATTTTTTAAAAGTCAGGTTTGGTTGAAATAAGTTAAACGTTTATAACGTTACACTTATTTTGCCATCGCTACTTACTTTACACAGCAAACGACGCTTCGCTTTCTGGCGTGAACCGTGAAGAGCTTTCTGGCGGTTGGCTTGATGGGTGGAAAAATACAGATTCGCGCACTTCCTCTGCTGCATGTTTGCGCGCGCGCGCCTCCTCGTTGCTTCTTCTTTCGGTTTTATGGCGGTTGGCAACTAACTTTAATGGTGCATTACCGCCACCAGCTGGGGGGTAATTCTTTCCAAGTATGAATCCTCATTGCACGTACCTCAATCGCAGTTTTAATGTATTTTATATAACGGAATATGTAAAACTCTTTCAATTTATTTGAAATAATAATGAACATGGTTTGGTAGTTTGTTTTCTCCGTTGTTTTAGCATGTATAACAGTTATCCTAGCTGTCTTAGATTATCGGTTGAAAAGATGATCAGTTCAAATCACGTTGTAAACCAGTCCAAGGCGGACCGACTTATTTTCAACCATATTTCAACGTTGAAAGACGGTAATTGTTTACTGGGTTGTGCATGTCATCACTAGCTTTCTTCCCTAGCATAACGTTTGCCATTACTTCTGCAGCAGGCTTAACTGGAGTCTCTCCAAATTGAATGGGCTTTTCCCGTTTTTGCAATGAGTAGAGACACTTTGTATGATGCCTCAGTAGCCTTTGCATTTTCAGAAAAACTGTGAGGTGTTTTTACTCATGTGTCGCTCAAGCTCATCATGTTTTCTCTCAAAAAATGTCATTGGTTTATCTGTACAATCTTTGTGCTTAGACTCAAAGTGACGCTTGAGTTTAGATGGTTTCATTGCTTCATTAGACAATATGTCATAACACAAAACACAGTGAGGTCTAGGATCCTCAAGTCCACGAAAATCCAAACTTTATGTACTCATTGTGATATTTTCGCTTAACTTTCTCACATGGTTTTCCACAGTGCGCTAGCTCCGTGGTCTGCGGGAGTGTGGTGGCCAGTGGCCATGGCTCGGTATCTTCGGTACCGGCTTCAGTGGGCCTTTGTGGTGCTGTAGTCTTGCTGCTTTCAGTGGACGCTTGATCTTTTCTTTTGATTCCTCTTTGGTTTAGCCATCGATCCATTTTTACGTTATTAAAACAGAATGGCAAGAACTGTGATATTGTAATATGTGATGTTTGTTTCGTGTGTCACTTTAATGTTTCCATGGTGACGCGTCATTGCTTGTCACGTGACAGCGCAACCACAACACAGCGCTGAATGAATGATGATCTGCTTTTATGTAATTTTTCCTTTTTAATTCAAATTATTCACAAATGTATTAGCTATAACATGAAACACTGATATTCCGATTGTCAAATATGTGCAAGTGGATGTGTTTTGTTGTTTAAACACCTGTATAAAGGTGATGATACACAGGGCAACTTTTTGAGCAATGTTGCCGTCAATGGGCAACCAGATGAGACACAGGGCCCACGACCGATCTAAATTATCCAGAAAGAAATGTATTGCCCATTTTCAATGAGAAAGTGGCCAAGAAACAATCGCTCGGCAAGATTGCCCAGCAACATTGCTCAAAAAGTTGCCCTGTGTATCATCACCTTAACGATCGCGTTAGTTGAGCTGTATATGCGATAGGCGGCACCATGTTAGTTTACAACGCGTCAATTCCTCAACTTCTCACGAAATACATGAAAGTAAGTGGCCGGTGAACTGGGAGAAAAATAGGGTAAAATGTAAAGCTACTTACACAATGTGTATCTGATCGGAATAAAACGTGTCGTCTTTTTATAATGGAAAGGATTATTATTGCCGCTTCCATAGACATCAGTGTGTATTTTACAAACTCAAAATCATTTTTTGCTAGTACTTGTGTGTATTTAAATGTCTGAAACCTAAAATAAACATTATGTGGTTGAAAACACTGAATAGTTGTGATATATGACAGCACTGAGCGCGTCTGTCTCTGGCTCAGTGCCAGCCAACGCTTGAAAGCACATTTGAATTTAGCAGTTGATCACGTGATGCACTGACCGTTCTAATCACACCGGTGTTATCGTACGTGTGAAAGGGTTAAATAAGTGACGATTTTGTAAACACTTGCCTAGTTTAGGTCATCTCCATTCGCGGACCACTAGGGGGCGATGACGGACCACTAGTGGTCCGCGTACCACACTTTAACCCTCTGGGGTCTGAAATCACGCCGGCGTGATTTGCTCGCTTTTTTTCTTATCAGTGCAAAAGAGACTCAAAATACTCTGTTGATTTTGATCTTACATTTAAGTGTTATACATCATTAGATCCTGTTAAGTGTCTATTTTTTTTGTGGATACTCGCAATAAAAACAAAGTGTTGTGCTTTTCGCCAAATAAAGAAAAACGAACATGATGCGAGTTCTGCGTTCTCTCTGTCTGTGAAGTCCATTCTGAAACACGTCCTAAGATTAACTGTAACTCCGCGAATACTTGTCACACAGGCACGAGAGATTTTTCTTTATGAAGCTTGAATTCTCTTCTTTTAAATTAAGTAATTTATATAAAAAACAAATACTCACAGTTTATGTAATCCGTTTGAAACCAAGGAGAGGTCCAGTTTTTTCTTTCTCCCCTCATTATTTTTAATGAGTTGAGGCCGCCACGCCCCCGGCGCTATTCACATGTAAATAGTTTAGGTGATCTATATGCATCGCACACGCCCCCGATCAATGCCATAAAAACACAAAATTTCTTCATGAGATTCGCTGATAGTTCATCGCGTTTTGAGGATGGCACAGCGGGCACGCTACTCCGGTAAAGAGGCCGCCAGATGATTCTGTACAGCGAGGAAGAATTCACCTTTTTTCCTCAGAGGAAGATTATTGCAACTCAAGACGACAAACGGTTGCATTTTGAAGAGAGAATTGATCCCGCCGAGGATACAAGTTCGGAGTAAGTGTTATATTGTTTAGTGTTATATAATTATTTTTCTGATCATATAGAACTCATGTTTTCAGACTATATTTTGCTTAGTATTGCCTTACAATATAACATTCGTGTACATGCTCAAGTGTAAACTTTCAATATGATAACGTTACTCTCTAAACATTTGTATATTAAATATATTTCACTCAGTTTTGATTAGCTTATGCGTAATGTAGCTTATTTGCGAATATCTGCTTAGGTGTAGCCTAAATATAATGTGATTTAGTGCAAATATATTTCAGCTTCCGGTAAAATACTGTCTAAATACTAGACATTATATTTTTATATATAAATGTTCTGTTTTGGTTAGCCTATGACACTGCTTATCCTGCAAAAATACTGCACAGATGATTGTGAATACAGGTGTAAATGTTTGAAATGCTCTAAATGCGCGCGGTCTACGTTATGGCCCATCAGCAGATTCTCGCGGTGTATGGCCCATAAATAGATATTTCTCCGTCCTATGGCCCATCAAGAGATATACATTGTGCGTCCATACCCATTAATTGCCCACAGTTTACTTTGGATTATGTATGCTAACAGTTTTTGTTGTTGTTGTAGGATTGTGTCTGCATCACGCTCTCCTTCTCCAGCACCGCAGAGGAGCACGCGTGTCGTTCAGTTCTCAGTGCGATCGAGAATCATACTGAGTAAGTGCACAGACGTAATATTTACAGATGAAATGTAATTGTGTTTACATCGTCATAATATACAAGTACCCATTCTTGTGTGAAATTACAAAAACTTTTTGTCTTTTTTTTAATCCATGGCCATTAGTGATTGATAATGATAATAATACAGCTTCTTTGATTGTGTTATCAGCAAATATAAATGGATGGGTATATGTAGAATTTTATACAGGTATCCATCAAAAGTTTGCAAACTTTTTTTAATGTTTTAGAAGTCTCTGATGCTCATCACGTCTGCGTATATTTGATTAAAAAACAAACAAACAAAAAACCCAGTAATATTGTGAAATAGTATTACAGTCTAAAATAGCCTAACTGTATATTTTAAAATGTTATTCATTTCTGTGATTCATCATTACTTCAGTCTTCAGTGTCACATGATCCTTCAGAAATCATTCTGATATGATGATTTATTAAAAAAAAATTAATGTTGAAAACAGTTGTGCTGCTTAATATTTTAAAAATATAAAAAATAGTAATGTGTTCTAGGAATTACAATAAAACAGAATGAAAAACCAAACCTTTGCATCTCCTGTCATTCTTTGTTCAGGTTGCCTCACAGCACATTGATGGGGCATTAGCCTTTGGGGGAGTGTCTTTTGTCTCCCCTGGTGTGAATCTCATTAATATTCATGGCCATTGACACTCCCACGCATACAGCAGTGCTGACACAAAAACTGACTTACAAAATTTTAATTGTTATATTGTTGTTTGTGAAAGAGTGGTCAGAATGATTTTCACATCATTTTGTAGTAAAAATTCTAGCCTACAAGAATAGTAACTCAAAAGTCTTGTGGACAACTGTTCAGTATGTGTTATATGGCCTTATTGCGGTGACAATTTTTTCCCCAAAACTTACTAACCACTAGGGTTGGGTACCGAAACTCGGTTCCAATAGGGAACCGGTTCCGACGTAAACGGTAGTAACCAGACCGAATAAGAACGACAATTTCGGTGCCTGATTTCGGTGCCTGTAAAACATCTCACGGCACGAATGATCCAATACATATAAATAAAACATCTCTAGTTAACCAGCAGAGCATTCATTTCGTTCGTTTGTTAAATAAGAGGCGATCTAGCACTGAAATGTGTTTTTTAAATCAAGTGATCAAAGTGCTCTTTGCCTCTGCGATCAGTGGCGCGGATGGCTCGCGCACCCAGCATTGTCTTCACTCGGACGCGCGCTTCAATCAAAACTCTCTATTCGTTCCAGTGAACTCACAAAATATAATTCACAAAAACGTGTCCCTGCTTGATATACAACCACTGATGAGCATAATTGGTTTTGATGAGAACAAAAAAAAAAGAAAAAACTGTACGAATGCGGATTACAACTCAGATCCTCTGACACGCTTGACGAAAGTTCAAGTTCAGCAGCTGCCAGTGTCTCTATAGCACGCAGTGTGTTTATCGTGCAATTTATATGCGAAAATTAGATTTTATGTGCATATGATAGGCTACGAGGTTTTCGCGTGCATTTGATGCGCACTTCATTGCGTGTAATACACACGCATCCCACACCACTAATTCTACCCAAAGCCAAATGTATTATACACACGCACCCCACACCACTACTAAACATATAACCAACCCATGCGTATCCTATGCACGTAAAAACTAATTTTCGCGTATAAATTACACGATAAACACACTGCGTGCTTGAGACGATCTAGTAGTGCGATCGGGTTGCGACATCACAGACGATGATAACAGCAGCCGTTCCTCTTCGGACAAGTCTATTAGGCCTATTTTAATGCCAACTGCAAACCTTGCATATCAAGTAGGCTAGCAAACACAGTTGCCATTAAACAGCGAGTGTGACAACGTGTGCAAAATGTTTTAACAAAGTTCCAACACTTCTTTATACGAGGCTATAGGCTACTGTGTGTGTTAAATATTTCTGCTCAGTGTCAGATATTTCTCTGCTTGAAGTAGTCATAATATGTGAAGACAAAATGTTGATCTTAACTTAAGTATTTTACATCAGTAGCCTATTAAACGGCGCAATTTTTCATTTAATCAGAAAATCTTTAAATAGCCTATTTAAGTTAATATTGTGTCCAGTTTGGCCCTGTAAATAAAAGGGTATTATTTTTTGACAAAGTGTGTGCGGTTTCGTTTTCTTAAGTATCGGAACAAGAACCGTTTAAGCACCGGAACCGTTTAAAAAATACAGAGTAGGTACTGGTATCGGATAAAACCCAACCGATACCCAACCCTACTAACCACGCCTAATATTTTTTTTCTATAAAATGCAAACATGTACATCTATTTTGCTCACATATTATTGTAGCAGAGTTTGTGCTGAATACAGCCAAATTACATGTTGGCCAATGGTATGTTGTAAGTAGCTGAAATAAGCACAAATGTCAGAGCATGTCAAAACACCTCAAAGGCCTTAAAAACACCTCAGACCCCAGAGGGTTAAGAATGACTGTTTTAGATGAAGTGATAATTTTATTTAACTCTTTTTGTTCTATAGTTGTAAAGCATTGTAATTGTTCTTGCGGGGTGATAATTGCGGCTGAATTATAAGGCGTGAGCAAAGATTGAACGTTTACAATTGTGGTTCTGATGCTTTCAATTTTCTCGGTGAAGAAGTTGGGAACGATGGAAAGATGGAAAGATGGAACAAGAAAAACATACAAGGGACCTAGAAACCGGAACTCTGAATCTGACACATCTGGGGAAAGCTCCATAACTTCATTACAGTCATGCACAGTCAAAAGACTGACGATGGATCTAGAAGATACACCAAAAAACATTACTGTCTCTTTTGTGAGAAACCACAATCCAAAATTGCCAGGCATCTGAAACTCGTTCATAAAGATCAATCTGAAGTCGCTAAGGCCATTTCATCTCCAAAGAACTCTGAAGTCGCTAAGGCCATTTCATCTCCAAAGAACTCCAAGTTAAAACACTCCATTAAAACACTTCACGTGTTTTAACCTGCAACTCCATGGATTTGATCATTTCCGGTGCCACAACTACTGCAATTTTCCTTCTGCGCTTTCCATGGATTTCTACACGACTAAAGTACTTGCATAGTGCTTGTTCAACTTCTGAGAGAGAGTCAGCAATATCAATATTTAAAGTAGATTTGTCTCGAGACTCGAATGATTGTACTGGTATCAGACAGGCTTCCCCTTGCCTTTTTCTGTTGAAGATGATCATTTGTGCAAGAGTGACTATCCAGTTTTGCCCAGGTCTTGGTGTTCGGTGCATTTAAAAGTGTGCTGTAGTATTCTTGCGGTTTCTCCTTTAAATATATACACTCACCGGGCACTTTATTAGGTACACCTGTCCAACTGCTCGTTAACACTTAATTTCTAAGCAGCCAATCACATGGCGGCAACTCAGTGCATTTAGGCATGTAGACATGGTCAAGACAATCTCCTGCAGTTCAAACCGAGCATCAGTATGGGGAAGAAAGGTGATTTGAGTGACTTTGAACGTGGCATGATTGTTGGTGCCAGAAGGGCTGGTCTGAGTATTTCAGAAACTGCTAATCTACTGGGATTTTCACGCACAACCATCTCTAGGGTTTACAGAGAATGGTCAGAAAAAGAAAAAACATCCAGTGAGCGGCAGTTCTGTGGGCGGAAATGCCTTGTTGATGCCAGAGGTCAGAGGAGAATGGCCAGACTGGTTCGAGCTGATAGAAGGGCAACAGTGACTCAAATAACCACCCGTTACAACCAAGGTGGGCAGAAGAGCATCTCTGAACGCACAGTACGTCGAACTTTGAGGCAGATGGGCTACAGCAGCAGAAGACCACACCGGGTGCCACTCCTTTCAGCTAAGAACAGGAAACTGAGGCTACAATTTGCACAAGCTCATCGAAATTGGACCATAGAAGATTGGAAAAACGTTGCCTGGTCTGATGAGTCTTGATTTCTGCTGCGACATTCGGATGGTAGGGTCAGAATTTGGCGTCTACAACATGAAAGCATGGATCCATCCTGCCTTGTATCAACGGTTCAGGCTGGTGGTGGTGGTGCCATGGTGTGGGGAATATTTTCTTGGCACTCTTTGGGCCCCTTGGTACCAATTGAGCATCGTTGCAACGCCACAGCCTACCTGAGTATTGTTGCTGACCATGTCCATCCCTTTATGACCACAATGTACCCAACTTCTGATGGCTACTTTCAGCAGGATAATGCGCCATGTCATAAAGCTGGAATCATCTCAGACTGGTTTTTGGCACAGGTTGCGCAAAGGCGCAAATCGATTGGGCTCGAGTTCTACCAGGTTTTGGAACCTTTTCATATGTTTCCAAAGAAATCTTTTTTTGAAAAGTCCATGGCAATTTGCACAATGTAAGAATTTATTTGGATTGACATTTGGAGAACTCGCTTGTTTACATGGAACAATGACACCTTTTCCCTTTTCTAATGACATCTACATTGTGTGCTCTGTCCCCCTGTTTCCTTAGTATAGTCAGTTGGAGCTTTCTTTCCCTGGAGTTCTTTGGAGATGAAATGGCCTTAGCGACTTCAGATTGAACTTTATGAACGAGTTCCAGATGCCTGGCAATTTTGGATTGTGGTTTCTCACAAAAGAGACAGGACTGTGCATGACTGTAAGTGAAGTTATGGAGCTTTCCCCAGATGTGTCAGATTCAGAGTTCCGGTTTCTAGGTCCCTTGTATGTTTTTCTTGTTCCATCTTTAACAGCAGGACTGGCCATGGTGGCAGCATTTTTCTTTAATATACTGCCTCCCTCTGAGCTGGTCTCACTTTCACAATCTGACCCTGGCACATATTCATCCTCTGTTATTTCCATGCTGCTTAGTGAGTCTTCAGAATCATATCCAAGCATTTGTTTTTTAAACTGAAATATCAGTAGTAATCAGAATTCAGCAAATAAAATTTCCTAAATAAAAGGTCTGTGTCACTGAAACAGAACTACAATATCTCCCAATGTCTGTAGAATAAAAGTATTTCCTTCTAACATCCACAAAAAAATACCCTATATTTTAAACTGCTAAAAAAATGTAAAAGCAAGCATTTGTTACATGCACGCAATTACTCTAGTTTAATATGAATGAATGAAAAAATGAATAAAATAATGAATAAAACATGAATAAATGCTAAATTAAATGCAAGTTATCAAGTATGAATGGGTCTAAAGCAGGGATAGGCAACTTCGGTCCTGGAGGGCCACTGTCCTGCAGAGTTTAGCTTCAGCCCTGATAAAAACCTCACCTGCCTGTATCTATCTAATCCTGAAAACATTGATTGCCTTGTTCAGGTGTGTTTAATTAGGGTTGGAGCTAAACTCTGCAGTTAAAATACAGATCAATGTCCCCAGAAGGTATAATGCAAATAATGCAATCCCCACTTAAACAAGGTGTCCCCATAAAGACAGTTAAAATACAGATCAATGTCCCCAGAAGGTATCATGCAAATAATACAATCCCCACTTAAACAAGGTGTCCCCATAAACAGGCATGAAAACTCCTCACCTTTCGGCGAAATTCGCCGTTTTAAAACCAAAATGGGTCACCTACGCGATTTGTGCAGATCCGATGAGAATTTTTTTGGGGGGGGTTTGGGTCGTGGCCAGCATCAAAGTCCTTTTAGGCAAGTCATGCCACTCGGCCGCCATCTTGGCAACGCCTCCGGGCAGCTATTTTGAACTAACAAGACCAGGCTCCTATCTAAATGAATGGGCAGAGAGTCAGAACTGCACATTCACTGGTCACCGGGACATAAAAAAGTCATGTATAGAAACAGCAGTAAAATATGATAAAAATCGCTGAAAAAGTTTGATGACTTTGCCCCAAAATAAGGTTTAAAACGCCTTTTTCCCCACAGGTTATACTTTACTACGCATGCGCAAGGGTTCTCGTCTCCGCTGTCGCAAACGTCAACTGTGCGCATGCATCAGTGGGACCAGACGATAGGCTTAAATGTTTCCCGGCAGTACTGTTAAAAAGCAGACAATTGGCTTTCCAGAAGGAGGGGCGGGGCATGTGCATACAACCGTCATATTTGCCGTTACAGGTTTTTCCTATATAGTTGTATTGAGGAGTAAGGAAGTGGCATGTCTCTGTATAAATAGTCTCTGCCAGCATTTACCCGCTATATCTCTATAGTTACCATAAACTTCGCAACTTTAAAAAACCAATCATCATTCCTAACGCCGATACCTGACAGCCAATCCGAGTCAGAGTCGGGCAGAAGTTTTCAAAGTATTTTACACCGCGAGTCTGAAACTGGACACTGCCGAACAGAGACCTGCACGTCGGACAGCAAGCTTGAGGCAAGTTAGCTTACAATGTTAACTGTCCTTTTAGATACACAGTGATTTTGACAAATTTTAGATCAAAAGCGATGGATAAATAAAAATGTTTGGGTATTTTATATATATTTAGCTGCTTTTGTGTATTTCTAAATCATTTCTGCATTTCCTCAATGTTATAAAATGAGCGGTATAGGCTATATAATATCGCGAGCGGGCCGTTAGCGCAGAGCAAGGAACGAGCAAGTTAGTGAGTTGTCGTCGAAAAAGATGAATAAAGCAAATAGAAAAAGATCGAGGGGAAAGGAGATGGCATGTCAAC